>CM017575.2:7816746-8416746 GCA_007844105.2 Rhamnella rubrinervis | reverse complement strand
ATAAATTCGGTTTTCAAATTTAAGAACCAAAACTGTAAAACCAACCCAATAGTGATATAGAAACTTATAAAATTCACAGTTAATTATATATACCTTCAAAATTCATGATTTTTCATATATATGTTCCTGAGGGTCTTAGGTAAGGTATATAAAAATTTCAAATTAAAACGAATTGATTTACCTATCAAAAATATACTGAGAACCCAAACTGTTCAGAATTTTACAGCTTGAAACATAGAAATTTGAAAATTCATAATTAATTATAGAAAATCCAGATTGAGGTGAAACAAAAATGAAAACGTTTAAAATTCATAGATCTATCTAAGATATATCATCCAAAAATTTTCCATATCAAATGCAGGTTACGAAAATTCAAATACCCCTAAATAGATATATTTTTCAGTAGAGTTTAGAGATAATCCACAATTGCATAAATTCAATTATAAAAAACAATAAAGAAAACACATCAACTAATTTGGTGTTAGGAATCCTACCTGAAATCTTTGATTTGATCTTGAAAAGTTGCAAAAACCCAGCCCCCAAATAAAGCTCCAAAAATAAATCTCAAGAAAAAGAAAGAAAAACATTTAGTATTTAAATCTTCCACAAGAAAAATCAAATCTTTAGGTTTCTTTGATCAAAACATTTATTACTCACCTTCCAAATCAGCAGGTTCTACTCGTCTTTTTTTTTTTCTTCCAAACCCTCAAAAACTCTAAAATGTTCTTCTCTATAAAATCATACGTTTGTTTTTTTTTTTTTTTTCAAAAAAGCATAGTCATAAATTTGTAAATGACTTAGGAAATTGAGTTTGACTTGAACTCCTCTTTTTTTTAAAATAATAATAATAATAATAATAGTCCAAAAACGTTATCAGTTCTGTTTAAAAACTAGATTTTCAATCTACTTTATTTAAAATAATAAAATCCTATATAATTAGGTTATTTTGATAAAGTCTTATCTTAATTAAATAAACAAAAATAATATACTTATCCTTAATTTTTTTTTAAAAAAAATGATTCATATCCCACAGTTAATATGCTCCATGATTAATATAAGCTTTTCAAATATTGTCACGTTCGTTAATCGGGTATTCACATATTTGACGATGTAATCTCGGATCACATTTAAGAGTTATGGTGTCAAATTCTTGATCATAGGCCTTTTTTTATATTTGAATTATGGAGACACCATATTTTCACAAGTTAAAGGTTCTAAATTTGAAGACTTCAAAAGTAACCCACTTGATAATTTTTCACTTGTTTTTTTTTTAAAAAGATCCAATACCTTTGAACTTCTTTGATTTTTTGTCACAACCCGACATTATAAGGATCCTAAACTATAATGCAAACTATATCAAAATTATAATTTGATAAAAAATATCATAAAAATATAATAACTAACAAGCAACTTAATTTCCATCAAGCAATATAATTCCCACAAAACAATTAAATTTCCAACAATTATATCAATTTTAAACGAACAACTCAATTTTCAAAATGTAATTTAGTTTCCAATAATCAATCCAAGTAATCCAAACCAATAAATTAAAGAATAAATTATAAATACCTTAACTTACTGCTATCCAAACCAATAACTAATCAACCGGTGCAGTGTAAACACTAAGCCTGATGACCACTATGCTGCTCCTTTTCTTAGTATATTCTGGGAGAAAATTTTTAAATTGATTAAAAATCAACTTAGTACAAAAAAAAAAAATGAGTGACTAAGTATGTAAAAAAGAATAATGAAGATGTTTACAAAGCATTCAAAAAACTTTTTGTTGATTAAAAAGTATTTATAAAGCAATTGAACAATATTTTCCTTAAGTAAATTTTTTTGAAAATATCACAGTAAATGAAATCAAATGGCAGTCTGCAGCTGGTGATATTAGAGATGCAACATAATGATGGGATGAATGGATGAAACAATAGTTTTTCAAATTGGTGAATGACATTTGACATCATATGTTCATCAAATATTTCTATAGGAAGAAAATCCAAAATTCTTCCACTTAAAATACAAATTGAAATTATAATGGACGAAGACAATTACCAAAGGTCCAAAGTTATATTATTTTCATATCTCATTGTATACAAACAAATTGAATTTTTTTTTTGTATTCTCTGATTAGAACAAAGTTTTTCATTCAATAATATGTGTCTTTTGGAGCTTAGTTATATAGCTTGTTGGTAGCTCTTGCAGATACGCAAATTTGGAGTCACACTCATCCCCTTGGAGTTTTATGGTAGGTCATTTTGTTACACTTTAGCTATTTTTTAAATATATATATATATATATATTTTCCATTTGGGCTGCAACGTGAAGTTTGAGATTTTTCAAATGTAACCCTAATTAACCAAGTATTATTCTAAGTAACCATCATCAATGTATTCTAATTCTGGTTCTAACAATTTTTTTTGTCCAATTTGTATATATTTGCTATTTATTATTTCACAGATTATATTACTAAAGAAAAAAAAATATTTCACAGATTACAGCATAACTTTATAGTTCTTTCTAGCCAGATAGTGATTATGTTTACATGTCATTAATGTATAAGAATCCGTTTGAAATTGTTTTTTTGGAGAAGTACCTATCAGGTGCTTCCAAATATATTTCAAATTATTATTTTTTTTTTTATAAAAAAGTACTTTTTTATTCAAAAAAAGTTCCAAATAGGCTGTAAGATATATACGTGTATATATATAGATATATACACATATGATGTACGTCAAGGAGGAGATTGACATCACCAAATGTATCCCATCAGGCATCTGCATTGGAGTCCATAATCTTTTATATTTGTTCTCTTTTGCATCACCTGATTAGACATAAAAATGAAAAAGGAAAAAATATTAGACATCAGCCTCAAAACTAAAACCATATATATATACAAGGGTGCTATAAACCCCAACGTTGGGTACGTTATAAAATGCGTGCGCCATTTACGTTAAACTGTCATTTAAACGCACCATTTCATTAAAAAAAAAGGCAAACAAACCAATTCGGCTAAATTAAGATCGCAAAACCTCTGCAAACCCACAGCTCTGCAAATTTCCACCCTCTCTGATCTTTGCAAATCGTGCATCTCTTTCGCACAGCTCTCATTTTTGTAATCGTGCTCCTCATCTCTGCAAACCCACAACTTCTCATCTCTGCAAATCTCCATCCTCTCTGATCTCTACAAGTCGTGGATCTTTTTCGTATAACTCTCATCTCTGCAATCGTGCTCCTCCGATCTGAGAAAAAACCAGTAACTTTTTTTTCAAAATGTGGTGATGAGCATGCATATAGAACTTTTTTTGAATTTATTTTCAATATAAAATATGCAAAAGAAGCTTTGATGGTATTTCTGCTTTCTTTACTGAGTTATATTTCATAGAAAATTTTAATTAGAGGATATCTATTTTGTAATGGTTAATTACTTATTTATAATTAAGGGGTCCCAATTTAGGCTAGTTGACTTCATGATTTAGCAAACAGGATTATACATTTGTTGGTATGATTTTGTAATTACGAAAATACATTATTCTCTCACTACTATTGGAGAGTTCTCGTTACTATTGGTGAGCATAAACAAATACTGTAAAATGGAATTCTTGCCTATAGAAGTAAGATCTCGCTCCTTTGGGTGAGATATTTTTCCGAAAGCAAAATGAGTATCTCGCTTGTAGTAGCGAGTTCTCGCTACTATTGGCGAGCATACACAAACACTAGCAATGTTTCGCTCATAGTAGCGAGAACTCGCTACTATTGGTGAGCACACACAAACACTAGCAAAGTGAGTGTTTCGCTCGTAGTAGCGAGTTCTCACTATTATGGGTGAGCACACACAAACACTAGCAAAGTGAGTGTCTCTCTCGTAGTAGTGAGAACTCACTACTATTGCCGAGCACACACAAACACTAGCAAAGTGAGTGTCTCGCTCGTAGTAGCGAGTTCTCGCTATTATTGGCGAGCACACATAAACATTAGCAAAGTGAGTGTCTCATTTGTAGTAGTAAGTTCTCGTTACTATTGGTGAGCACACATAAACACTAGCAAAATGAGTGTCTTGCTCGTAGTAGCAAGTTCTCGTACAAATACTTGTTTGCTTGTATTCTTCAGTTTCCTTGTATATGGGTTATTATACTACTGCATGTACTTGCTTGTACTCTTGAGTTTCCTTAAATATGGGATATTGTACTACTACATCCTGAGATGCCTGAAAACCCTATATGAATATTTGTTTTTTTTAGGAAAGTGTTACGTGTCTCTCGTTATCAATATGTCGGATTGTGATACTGCAACAAACAAGGCTTATATTTCATAGGTTACAGATGAAAAAAAGCCTAAAGTTAAACAAGAATTTCAAACAATTGATGAGGCTTTTAATTTTTACAATGCATATGCTAGGCAATGTGGATTTAGTACAAGGATTAATAATAGTAGGAAAAATAAAGGAACAAATGAGATAGTTTGGAAACAATTTGTTTGCTCTAAGGAAGGACAAACAAATAATTTTTATCAGCAACAGTGTAAAGAATTGGTTGAACGATCAAGTGAAAGGCGTAGAGGAATAGTTCGAGTTGGATGTAAGGCTAAGATTACATTGATTAAGTGACAAACAGGACCAAATTGGATTATTAGCACTTTTGTTGAAGAACGTAACCATGCACTTGCCGCTCCCACAAAGATACATCTTTAAAGATCACACAAAAATATATCGACTGTAAAAAGAAAGTTAAGCCAACAACTCTCTAAAGCGATTATACCTACATGTCAACAAATACGGGTTATGGAGATTGAATCTGGTCGTGCTCAAAATATGGGTTGTATTGATAAAAATATAAGAAACTATGAACAACGTTTGAGGGAAGAGCTTAAAGAGGTTGATGCGGAAACTTTGGTTAAGTTTTTTTCTATGAAAAAAAAAAAAATTCAGTATTTTACTATGAATATAAGCTTAATGGAGCAAACCCTTATGTAAGGAGATCATACAACTTTTTTGGGGATGCTGTAGTATTTGATACTACTTACAACACAAACAAGTATAACATGATATTTGCTTCAATTATAGGAGTAAATCATCAAGGTCAAACTATCATTTTTGGGTGCGCCTTTTTAAGTGATGAGAAAACGGAGTCCTTTATTTGGTTGTTCAACAAGTTATTGGATGCTATGCCGAATGGTACGTCTCAAGTGATTATTGCCGATTAAGATCCTGCAATTACCAAGGTCATTGTTAAAGTTCTACCATTAACTGTTCATCGGTATTGTATTTGGCATATTTTAAACAAGTTTTCTGAAAAATTGGGTGCGATAATTTATCGTGACAATTATAACTTGTTTAGAAATGTCATATTAAATTTTGAAACTAAAGAAGAGTTTGAAGCAAGTTGGTTTGATTTATTGAAGAAAATTAAACTTGATGATAATGCATGGTTATGTCAATTATATGAAATCCGCAATAAGTGGGTTCTAGCATATGTTAATATGCATTTCAGTGCTGAGATGTCAAGTAGTCAAAAAGCTGAAAGTTCACATTCTTTTTTCAAGAAATATATTTCAAGAAGAAATTTGTTGATGGATTTTATCACACATTTCAATCGAGCTGTATGTCATCAACGACATGAAGAGTTGGTTGCAGATCATAAGGATATGAATGAGCAACCAAAGTTGACATCTTTATGGCCTATGGAAACACAAATGGTGAATATATATACAAAAGTTAATTTTCTATCTTTTCAAAAGGAAATGTTTGAAAGTGCTGCCTACATTTTAAATTGCACATTTGAGGATGATGAGACTGCATTTTATAATGTTCAAGGGTTGGAGGAAGTTCTTCATCAAGACATAGACATTGGACTTTTTTGAAGGAATCCAATATTGTATCATGTAGTTGTAGACAATTTGATTTCAAAGGAATCCCATGTAGGCATATGTTGGCTTATTTTTGGTTTAAACAAATTGTCTATTTACCAAGTCAATACATTTTGAGGAGATGGATAAAAAGTGCCAAAGTTGGTGGAGTCCTTGACAATAGTGGTCATGAAATTAATGAACACCAAGATAAGTATTTGATAACGAGGCATTCACAACTATCTCAATTAGTTTCTATGGTAGTTGATGATGCTTGCCTTACTGTTGAAGGCATTAATGTCTTCTTCAATGATTTGGAATTGGTACATAGAAAAATTAAGGAGATGCATATGAAAAAGAGTGTGGTGTCCTCATCAATTGGAAAAGTAAGTAGTAGATAGCCCAAAAGTATTAACAATCTACACATGTGAGATCAAAAGGATGTGGAAGGAGATTGAAATCTTCAAAAGAAATGTCAATTTCAAAATTTAGATTTTGTTAGGGATGTGGATTAAGGGGACAGTCACATGATAAAAAAAATTGTCCTAAATTGCATGAAAGGTGATTGCCCTATTTAATTTATCTCAATCTATCTTTATCTTTTTGCATGAATAAACTTATTTATTTTATTTTATTCTGGAGGTCAACAATGGATGATTTTAGCGATGATTCATAATCGGCAAATGATGAGGATTTAATATCTAAAGCTGGTACTGTTTTTTTATATGAATTAATTATATGTGTTTAGGCGTGGAATACTTGTAATAAAGTTTCTTATTACTCTATTATAGTAATTATTATACTGTTTCTATGGAATACTTGGAATAGTTATTATACTGTTTATATGTATTTCATTTGCAAGAAAGCCCTAACATGCAAGAGGTTGCAATGGAGCTAGAAGGAGTACTGAGAAGTATGGAAATGCATTAATGTGGAAAAACTGATAGGACATGATAGAAGAAACTAGTTTTATTAAGCTATGTTTTGATTATTAAACTGGTTTCATGAAATCATCTTTTGATTGCTTCTTTATTCTTTCTGTTACTAGTTTTATTAAGCCATGTTTCAACTTTGGTGTTATTCTAGAATATTAGTCAACATGTCTACTTTGCATTATCTTCTCTTGATTTATTGATCTTTGAGCACGAGTAAGTTCTGAGTTGATAATTGAAATTTAAAGAAGTCCAGTGGAGATTACTTGCCTATGCCATAATTCTATAAGGTACTGTTTCTCATGAGTACTTTATGGTTTGTCATGTGTATCAGACCCCAAGTAAAATAAATAAATCAATAATATACAGGTATTTATTCCTGAATAAATAATGCGAAGGAGATGGACTATGTCAAGTTAATATAAATCCAACTATTATCGGAACTATCATAACTGTGCCATGCATAATGTTCTTTCTCTTAATTTATGAAGGAAAAGGACAACTTGAAATTAATACGTTTTAGAATTGAATAATGTGACCAGGTGGAATGAAAGAAAATGTGAAAGAGAGTGTATGCCCCCAAAACCCATTCCAAAAAATATAAGAGTGAGAGAGATGTACCAACAACTTGTTCAAGTGTACACGTAATGTAGGAAAACTCCCCTGAAACATATATTTTAAAGAATTTTCCATAACACAAACACGTACGTCCAAACCACCCTAGGAATTGAAGTTGGAAGTAAATAGGAAACATATTTGAAGTTGGAAGTAAAAAAAAAAAGAACATGAAGATCCTCCAACCATTTGTAAAGCTAACCATAAAACAAGTTTAATAATAAACACAGTTCTTTTCATTAGCTAAATATGATCAGGGTCCCAAAACAAATTTCACATGAAGCACAGTTTTATAAATAGACTATTTTCCAATACATAAATACAAATAAAAAGTTACTATTATGCCTACAACAATTATATTTAAAATTTTAAAACTAACATCATTTGACCGCTGTCTCACTCGAGCTTCTTCCATGTGGTGATGCTGCTGGCTTTTTGGTAAAACTTCCAATAGTGTTTTCAAATTGGAATTCAATTTCCGAACATTACCATTCAGCTCATTTACTTCATTAACTAATATTTCAGTTTTATCTAATTTGCTATATATTTTTCTACAACGTATGTCATCAACCCAGAGGAATCTTCCACAATACACACCATCCTACACAATAACAACATAGTTAATATATAAATTATTCAAAATGAAAAGGAGCTATAATTGTAAAGCTCTAAGTATCTTATAATTGTTGCACTTTCAATATTTTCTGTTTGGATTTTTCTCCGAATGAGATATCATTAGGCTTATATAAGAACCACATTCACACTTTTATTGCCTATGGTCCTCATTTGTACTTGAAGATGACATTGCACAGAATGAAAATATCCTAAAAACATCATATAGTTAAACCATAATTCATTCAATACATATATCTTCAAAAACAAAATTATGGACTAGGACAATTTTAGTCAGTGTGTGTGCTCGCCAATAGTAGCAAGAACTCACTACTATGAGCGAGACACTCACTTTGCTAGTGTTTGTGTGTGCTCGCCAATAGTAGCGAGACACTCACTTTGTTAGTGTTTGTGTGTGCTCGTCAATAGTAGCGAGAGCTCGCTAATATGAGCGAGATACTCACTTTGCTAGTGTTAGTGTGTGCTCGCTAATAGTAGCAAGACACTCATTTTGTTAGTGTTTATGTGTGCTCGTCAATAGTAGCGAGAGCTCGCTACTACGAGCGAGACACTCACTTTGCTAGTGTTTGTGTGTGCTCGCCAATAGTAGCGAGATACTCATTTTGCTCTCGGAAAAATGTCTCACTCAAAGGAGTAAGATCTTGCTTTTATAGGCGAGAGTTCCATTTTACAGTTTTTGTTTGTACTCGCCAATAGTAGCGAGAACTCTCCAATAGTAGCGAGAGAACAATATATTTTCGTAATTACAAAAAACATACCAGCAAATGTATAATCTTGTTTGCTAAATCATGAAGTCGACTAGCCTAAATTGGGACCCCTCAATTATAAATGAGTAATTAACCATTACAAAATAGATCTCCTCTAATTAAAATTTTCTATGAAATATAACTCAGCAAAGAAGGCAGAAACACCATCAAAGCTGCTTTTGCATATTTTAAATTGAAAATAAATTCAAAAAAAGTTCTATATGCATGCTCATCGCCACATTTTGAAAAAAAACTACTGATTTTTTCTCAGATTGGAGGAGCACTATTGTAGAGAAGAGAGCTGTGCGAAAGAGATCCACGACTTGTAGAGATCAGATAGGGTGGAGATTTGCAGAGATGAGAAGCTGTGGGTTTGCAGAGGTGAGGAGCACGATTACAAAGATGAGAGCTGTGCAAAAGAGATGCACGATTTGCAAAGATCAGAGAGGGTGGAAATTTGCAGATCTATGGGTTTACAGAGGTTTTACGATTTTGATTTAGCCGAGCTGGTTTGTTTGCTTTTTTTTTTTTTTTTTTATTGAAACGGTGCATTTAAACAACAGTTTAACATAAACAGTACACGCGTTTTATAACGTACCCAATATCAGAATTTATAGCACCCTATATATATATATATATATATATTTTTTTGATGAATAACCAATATTAGATATATAATTGTAACAAGGGTTCAAAAGTCGCGAGGCAAAAGGTAGCAGCTACGACAAGTCTCAAGTTTAATAAGTTTAGAAATAATAAGATATTTTCATATATATTTTTTATTATTATAACTATTTTATTGACTATTAAATTAATAAAGTGGTCAATATGTTTAAGCTCTATAAGCTTAGACGCAAGATATTTTCATATTTTTATTTTTATTATAATTATTTTAAGATCATTAAATTAATAAAATAATAAATATGTTGAAAGTTAAAATTTAAACAAGTCAATCATTTTAGTCCATTCAATTTCAATAAGTCAGCAAACAACTAAATATAATACTAAAATAAATTTATTTATAGGAGCTTTATAATTTTTAAGTTTCCAACAAAAAATAAATCTTAATTAGTATTTGAAATTTTCAATTGATTTAATGATTTGAAATTTTCTAATCATAAATTTATAGTTTTCGTTTGATCACATATAGTTTTTGAAATTCATTTATTAATTCGCTTTACTAATAAATTAGTTTATTTAATCTTAAAAAATGAGAAAGGACAAAAAAAAGAAAAATGTCTTTTGACAGTCAAAATAAGGTTGATGGCCTTTTTCCATACATTGCCCATATGCAGGGCTTGTAGGGCTTTTCCGCTACAAGTCACGCTTTTTCTCGTCTTTTAGGATATTACAACATAATTTAAATATGAAATCCACACAGACATTGGTTTTCTGGGACTCAAGTCAATATTGTAACTATTTCAGTTGTACTTGGCTCTCAACGTAATTTGTCTAAAAATTTTTAGTCACTTTGTCCGCAATGCAAGCAACCCGTTGATGACAAACTTGCACATAAATGGGAGTTACTATGAAGGTGTCAATCAGTGTTGGTGTCTTATGGAGGGGGTGATGTGGGTGGTTCTTTTGGGAATGTACTTGGAAAGGTGGTGTTTTAAGAAATATATTTTAGTTAACAATCTTCGGATCCTCAATGTCTACATGATAATCATTGGTGATTAAAAAACTTTAATGATGTCCAAAGTAGAAAGTTGGAAATGGTGAATAGGACTACCTTTGCATCTTTTTCTACATTCACTTACAATACACATCATTATCTTGAAATTGTTGTGCCAAACAATCCATAAACATTTTGTACTTGTTTGTCAAAAGAATGGTATTGGAAAATCCCATTACAGAGTGCAATGCGTAGATCTCAAACTTTGTTGAGGAAAAATGAGTTGGCCTTGAAATAGTATCATACATGAAGACAACTTTTAATAGTGGTTTAATAGAGCATACATAATATATATGAGAAAATTTTGACTTAGTTTGGTTGAAACTTCAATCAACTAGCAGAAGAAACTCCATTTTCATTTCCATACATACTAGTATATCAAAACCCAACCACAACAAAATGTATTAAGCAATTTCATACAGAGCTATATTGTATGGACCAATGACCTTGTCATGCTCAGCTGAAGACTATTCCATTCGCTCCTGTTTTGCTCGTCTTAATGGATGGTCTTTACCTGAATTGCTTGGAATGCCATTGGAGTATCGCGAGTTGGAATTACATCTGATACCACCAAAACTGAATCTCCCTTTTTCATCAAGCCCTTTGATTTTATAACATCAACGGTAGCTGAGATATTAGCTTCCATGTTATCTGTCAAATCCACAAGGAGGGGAGTAACTCCCCACTGCAAATTCAGAGCCATTTGTGTGCTCTCCTCGCCTGTGAATGCAAATATAGGGGGGTTTGGTCGGTTTCGGGACAGGAATGATGCCATGTGTCCATGCTTTGTGTATACAAAGATGGCATCCACAGCAAGGTTGTTAGCTGCAAAAGGAGTAAGTTTGTCACTTGCAAAGCAACCAAGTGTTCAAATCTTGTTGAGACCCTGAAATGAAAGTGCGGAGGCAAAAGAAAAAGTACCAATTTCAACAGCAGAATTGCATATCTGTTCTGCAATGCAGTCGGGCAATGAGACTCCTAATTGACGCTGCTTGAGAAGCTGTTGTTGGCTTTCCTCGCGACTCCATGATTCCATTCGACTGCTGGCCATTTGCAGGACAGCAAGAGCCTTTAGTCCATGTAATCCAATGGCTGATTCCCCGGACAACATTAAGGCATCGGCATACTGGCGAACAGCTTCAGAAATGTCTGCAACCTTACTTCAACAACAAGGCACGTAATAAGTTTCCTAGTCCCTTTCAACCAAAATAATTAAAGCTGTGGAAGTTTGGTTTCAAGCTCAGGGTACCTCAGCACGTGTTGGAGTTGGGTATTCAACCATTGACTCAAGAAGTTGAGAGGCTACAATGACTGGCTTGTTCAGTTGCCGGCAAACATAAATGATTTCTTCTTGTACAGCCGGAATCTGTTCAAGGGGAATTTCAACACCAAGATCACCCCGAGCAATCATGATTCCATCAGAAGTCTCTACAATTTCTTCCAATTTCTGGAGAGACTCCAAGCTCTCAATTTTGGCCAATACTCTTATGGATCTGTAAATGAATATATTGGCTTTCATACTTCGATAAAAAAGACACTCGGGAACAATATTACTGTCATACCAATTATTACACAAAAAACATAAGAACTTAAGAGATGTTTCCATCAGAAAACTGAAATGTTAGAAATGAACCTTAAAATTTATAGGCATTTTGATGATTAAGTGTTGAAATGATATGAATATGATGGAGATGAGGAAAAAGAAAGCTAGACATGCAGATGTTGATCATCACAAAGTGCATTTACTATTTAGCTGAATGTGCTTATTTGTGCAACCAGTTTGTCCAGTAAAACCACAAGAACAATATATAACAACAAAAAGTGGCGTCTTACTTGGCAGATTTGGTGGAGAGGTAGTTCTTTAGATGCCCGACAGAATCAGCATCATTCACAAAGGACATGGCAATAAAATCAACCCCTTCAGAAATTCCAAACTCTATGTCGGCCCAGTCCTGTATACAAGGCGAAGGAAAAGAGAAATCTTAAAGAGGATGATTATATGCTCTAATATCTTCCAAAAACGCTCAGCCCATAAAGGTGAAGGCAATGAAGAAACAACTTGAATATGAGAATTTCTAAATGTACAAGTAACCAAAATGAGTTCCAGAAAAATATGTCAACAGAAACAAAATTATTGAATATTTGGATTTCTATTGCTGTAGTACTATAGCTGGATTGTGGAAAAGAACATAAAGTTCAACATGTAGAACGCAGTTTTAAGTTGCTCATAAGCTCTAATGGGAGGCATGGAATTTAAAGTATAACCATAATCTAATCTGAAACAAAAGTAGTAGAAATCAACCTTTGTTGACAGAGTGGGAAGCTCATTATTTCTTTCTACAAGCTTCCCATCTCTCCAAAAGCTCAATTTGGCTCGAGGAAGGAATAAACCTGGGTCTGTGCACTTGCAACGTAGATCACTCCCTATCTTTTCAATGACTTCAAAGCACGCCATTCCACCATCAATAACAAGTTCATCACCCACTTTGATACCTGCCAAGTCCCAGTAATACCAGTCAAGTGAAGCAAAAAAGAAGTTAAACTTGATATCTTTTCACTCTATTTGCATTTCCCCCACTATAATACCTTCAGAGAAACCTTCATAGTTAGCTTGGACTGTGAATGGGCGAGAACCATCAAATTTCTCAGCAGTAAATAACCAGACTGAACCTTCCTGATTTATTTAAAAGAAGAAGAAAAAAATCCATCAAAATTGACATCATTTTTCGTCACTTATCTAGTTCTAACTTTTCTTTGACCAAAAAGATAAATCAAATTCTTACTTACCTCTATTTTAACAGAGGAAGGAGCTCCATGGTCAACCACATGAATCTGACTACCTTCAGTATCGATCATGACCGATACACAGAACCCATTTTCTTCATTCAACCTCTTGATCTTCCTAATCACGTCTCGATGCCACTCCCTCGTGTTGTGACACATATTGAGCCTCGCCACATTCATACCTCCCAAAGCCAATTTCTCCAAATCCTCCGACGAACAACACGCCGGTCCGATCGTGCACACGAGCTTCGTCTTCGTCATCCCCAAAAACCCCTTTTCCCTCAGCTCCCTCTCCGAAACCACATCGAACTTGAAAGTCCCCTCCAGGCCCTTCAAATTTCGCGAACGCTTCGATTCCTCGAAACCCACTTGAACCACAGCTCTCACTCCAGTCCCAACCTTCCCTTTCAACTTCCTACCACTACTAGGACCTACAATTCGTACACCAAAAATCGGATTCTCTAAGTTGACATTCTGGGTGTCAACGACGAAATGCCGAGACATAGTAACGGAGGGGCCGCCGGAAACCGCCATGGACGCCGAGAAATGGAGTACTTCCCCGATCAAATTGACTGAGATTCAGAGATGGAAAGCGAAGGAAAAAGGGAAGGTGTCAATGATTCATGAAACCAGAAAAAAAAAAAAAAGTTTGACGGAAACGGCGTTAATTGGCCTCGATGAAATCTAGGATTGTATTGGGTTTAAAACTCCGTCAAGGTTTGGTTTTTAGCTTTCGGAGTTTGCAAGGAGGAGAAGAAGCAGAGGAGGCTGTGAGAAGAATAAATACATTTAATATTATATAATGCAGAGGAAAAAAATGGAGATCAAAAGGTCCAAAGGCAAGCTTTAAGTAGTAGAGCAAATCTGGTTTTGGGCATTATAAATAATTTGAACAGTGAAAAAGGCGGTTAGAAGGTACAACTAGGTGTCCAAATTTAACGGTCAACTACTCTTATCGGGTAAAGCTTTTTTCTTCTGGTCATTAACGTGTGTCGGTTTGTTTGTCTCTTTTTGCAGAATTGGTTTGGTTTGGTTTGGTTTGCTTTTATTTATTTATTTTTTTAATTCACATATATATATATATACAGCTGTCTTTGGTTGTTCGAAAGCGCATGCATGGCCGTCCAGAATCAGAATCAGGAGAAGTGACAACTCACAGGGCCGGCCCTAATAGGCTCAGCACCTAAAAATACGAGGTTTTTATAATTTTTTTAAAAAGTATATATATTTTTAAAAAATTACATATAAACTTAAAAAATAATAATTTTTATATATTTTTAAAAAATTACATATAAACTTAAAAAATAATAATTTTTATTAAATAAAAATATTGAAAAGATAATATTAAATTTTTTTAGAAAATGTTTAAATTAAATTTTTTTAGAAATGGTTGTGCGAGAAGAATGAAGACCTATGTTTAGTTTTATTTTTGTACTAGTTATAAAATTTTATATTTTTTGGATGCAATCATATTGAAGTATTGATGTTGTGGAACTATATAGTATGAAGGCATTAACATGTTTAACTGCTTAATGACTTAATAATGTATATTAAGTCATGCAAGCATATCTAAAAGGGTTGGGTCTTGTCACATTGGGACACAACACTTTTTAAATTATAAAAGATAATATATTATTCATCTACATAGTGTAAAAAATTCTTTATCATTAGTATAACTAAAATCTAAAGTAATAATAATCCAATATTCTAAAAATATCTATTATAAGTTTAAATTTAAATAAATTTACCCATTTAATTTTTTTTTAAGTCTAAGTTATTAGGTTTACTTATTACATCATATATAACCCTTGAGTTAGAAGCTGAACCTTCCCATTCGGGTAGTACAAATATAAATTTCATATTTTTTGAACAAACACCTAATATATTGGATGCAATCTCATCCTTTTTTGTTCTATATCTTAACTTATTTAATTCAAGTACACGTGTCTTAATATAAGTTCCATCTTATACTCTTAAACAATTATAAAATACAAGTACAACCAATATAACATAAATTATAGTAGAAAAAAGGTTACAAGCAATGAAACTAATATTGTAAAATTAAACTAATCCTTAAACATACTTTAAACACTTTCCACCTATCATCAGTGCAATTCTTAGGTACTGAGTCTTGCTTTTTAAGTAATATGTGATGTAATTATAAAACTACATTCAACATCAAATTGAAATACCTACTAATTGTCTTTTTTGGCCTATAGAATCCACTAACAATCATATGAATTTTGGCATGGTGAGCTAATATATACAAAAATATGCACACTTGATCCTCTAATATAACCAATCAATCTTTCTTAATATTTTTATCATGGTGTAATAGTTCGCATAGTATCATTATATTCTTCTATCCATCCTAAGTTAACTAATACAAAGAAATCACTTTCTAACAATCTATTTACAAATAATAAATGTGTCTCACTGTTTGCAAATGCTCTATTATTGTTAACAATATTTTTCTCTTAATGCCATACTACAAACACATACATTAAAGTAACCATCATCATACATATAAAATAGTTTTCCATCTCTAGTTTGCAATGAATATTGCAACAAACTTTCTTCGGTTTATAGCTAAAACTTATGAAGACAAAAAAAAAAAAAAAAAACAAGACAAGAAATATAAAAATTTGACAAATTGAAAAAAAAAAGAAAAAAGAAAAGAAAGAAGAAGAAGATAAGATGGACTATGGACCATGTTCCAATACTATCATATTTGTCCTCATCCAAGTTGCTATATAAAAATGTTTAAACAAAAGAATTAGGAGTGTGCATCGGTCGGTTTTGGTCGGTTTTGATCGGTGTCGGTTTTTTAATTGAAATTTTACGGTCGGTCGGTTTTTTTAACCAAGTTTTTTTTTACCAACATAACCGACCGTAACCGATCGAGCGGTTTTCCGGTCGGTTACGGTCGGTTTTCGGTTTTTTTATTATATATATATTTATAAAAAAATTAATAGAATATAATATAAAAATATATATAATAAATACAATAAATATAAATAAGTAAGATAAATAATCTAAAATTAAATAAAAATTTAAATATATTATAGTAAAATATAAAAATAAAATATTTTTTTTATATAAGTTAACTTAATTTATTTATAATAAAATAAAAAATAAAAATAAAAAATTAGGCGGTCGGTTTCGGTTACCGGCGGTTTTGAAAATCCGGCACCAAAACCGACCGTATAATATATGGCGGTGGTTAACCGACCGTATTACCGAAAAATTCGGTTTTTTCACGGTCGGTCCGGTCGGTTACCGCGGTTTTCGATTTTTTTGAACACCCCTAAAAAGAATGCATTTTTCTGCAACTTCAAAATGTTACAACATTAAAATACGAGCTTTTAATAAAATATTCTTTGAAAACCAAAACTCACATTCTATTCAAAAAGCTTACTGAAAATAATACGTGAGGAGTCTTTAGAAAAAGATTATGTTTGTAATAATTGCCTCCAAATTATTTGTTCAATATACTAAGTATGAAATTTATGTATTTTAATGTAAGTTTCCTTTCTAGAGAAGTTTCTACTTTTTGAAAAATCGAAGTTGGTCAAATTCAATTTTAGGCTGAGATTAGGCTAGTTAGATTGAAAGGCTTGAAATGATTGGATTACACAAGGCCACAAGGGTCAATGCACGTGCATATGAGCGGATGTGTGATGTGCACATGTGTTTGCATGTGTGTGTGCACATGTGTTTGCATGTGTGAGCGTGGTTGTATGTGGTCATGCTTTTGCTTGGAGAGCTTATTAGGATTTTCCTCATCTGTGTGCCCACTAGTGTTGTGTGGTTTTGGACTTTTATTTAATTGAAAAATCTAGCCTTTAATGTTAGATATTTTCCTAATAGAATTAGGAAAGTAAAATAATTTAAAACTAAGAAAACTAAGGTCTTATTTGGTACATCGTATTGTATTGGATTGTATATTATATAATTCTAGTATGGTGTTTGGTGTAACACTTTGTACTGGATCATAATTATCCAAAATTTTTTTTAATATGATATTCATCGTATTATTCTGACCCACTCAAATATGCAGGTCAGAATAATACGATGTCCTTTCAATATTTAGTTTGAATGTTATAAGTTGAATTTTACTATAACAATTTAAATTATTGATATAAATGACTATTAAAATTTAAATATCTTTTATTTATAAATATTATGTAATTTTTTAAAATAAAATATTAATATTTTATTTTGAAGGAAAATATTAAAATTAAGTTTTTTTTATCTAATATGATATAAATTTTAAATAATATTATAATACTATATATATATATATTAAATAATAAAAGAAATAGTCTAGTATAATGTGCATTAAATATAATATAATTATTTAAATTTTTAGTCCGGAACTGCACCAAACACAGTACAATACTAATTTTTTCAATTCAGTTCAGACCAGACAATTTCAGTCCGGGTATTAATTAATAATACAGTACAGTCCTGCGCACCAAACGAGAACTATTGTTTATTTCCTTTTGATTTTAAGTCTGTAAATAAAGAGATAATTGGATAATAAAACACCTAATTTCTCCTTAGTGTGATCAAAATTTTAGGGTGATAGAAGAGAGAATTTTCTTTTGGTTTGAAATGAGGGTTGAGTAAGTTCGATTATAGGAAACTCAAAGTAAGTTCTACAATTTGTTTGCTAGGTTATGCATGAGAATTGAATGAATCTTATTCTTCTTTTGCTTCTCTAAATTGTGTGGCCTAGGGGTATGGATTAATATGTATTTTGTTAGCTTTGCATGTGAAGTAAAGTTTGAAAAATTTTGGTTTTAGTTACCCCAGTGCTGATTTCATATGTAGGATGCCTAGAGGTTATATTTATATGAATGTATGATTTATTTCATTAAACCTAATTAGCTGAAAATTGTGTATAAATTGTAAAGTTTGAATTTTTATTATTTTGAACATCTAAGCAATGGAGGTCAATTCTACAAGGTAGGTTAATATATGTGTTTTGCTTCATCTATATGGAAATTAATTGATTTAGGATTAATATGTGACAGACGAATATAGTTTTCAATGGTGATTTGGATATGAATATATGAAGCTGAACATGCTTGAATATGGATTTGATGTTGCCGCACTTTGGTTTTGTAATTAAGGTTGATGTTGCATTGATGTAAGCATATTTGCATACATATTAGCATGAGAGTATGAACATGAAAAAGCTTAGTTTTTGCCTTGTGTATATTTCGGTTTTAAAGGAGATTTTCAAAAACTAATTCCAACTTTTGTAAAGAAAAAATCTTATTTGAATGGCTATATGTATGCAATAATATGTGTATGTGTTGGATCATATGATATGTGTTTTGGAAACCCATATAAGGGTATGCTCAAGTTTAAGAAATTGGAGTTTACATGAGCACATGTAGACATATTTGTACACGTGGGAGGACTTGTTGAAGATTACAATGAGAGTTTGATTATTACTCTTCATAGGAGTATATGAAATTGGTTTACTTGCATGGCTAGGATTCAAGTATGTTCCTTTTTCCCTCACTTACACTATTTGTAATATACGTATTTTATTTTCGGTACAATCGGTATTATTTGCTTTTATTTTTGGTATAGTATTTATTGCCTTTTTTAATTTCGACACCGTTGAAAATATTTATTTGGATTCCTGGCACGGTTAACTTGTGGTCAAAGTCAAAATTTGATCGCCACGATTGGTGAAATTTGTATGTGAATTATTTGTACACTTGACAAGTGTTTAAAGTGCCTAGATACAATTTTTTACTGTGGTTTGAAAAGCAGTCCAAAGCACTGTAATTGTTATCACCTTTTTTAACCTTCTTAAACTATTATTTTATTACTTGTTTTTAGAGTTCAAATAGCTTGTCCCTACCCCATGGCCAGCCACCCCTATCATTTCTCAAGTTTGTTTCATTTTTAAAGAGAGAAAGTGAGAGAAAGAGAGAGGAAAATAAAAAATTTAAGGAAAAATCAAGAAAAAAGGGGGGAAGAAGAGGACAGCTGCTTATGGGTTTTGAAGCTTGTGTTGTGGTGTTTTTCAAGTGGTTTTTGCAAAAAGAAAGCTTGGAAGAAATGGAGGTTTCCAAACTTTTTCATTTTCGGTTGAATTTTTTTGTGTTTTCGGTTTAAATCCAAGTAGATCCATGTGAATTTAAGTGTTTACTTGCTTGATTTGTGTTTGAATCATATGACTTGAGCTTGATTTGGTTTATGACAGAGATTCCCAATTTTTAAAATTAGGGTTTTTGATTTTATGCATTTAATGTTGATTTTTGTATGAATTTAATTAATAAAATGTTATTTAGTGTATTGATCTTGCAAAAATCTAAACTTGTTGCCTATTTTGATGTGAAAATTGTGGGGAAATTGAGCTTGTAAAATTTGGTCATTGTGGGATATGTTTGGCATTTTCAAAATTGTTGAGGCTATTTTTGGGTTTATGTCCAATGTGGTTTTGGCAATATATGTGTATGTTTCATAGATTAATTTAGGCTCATAATCTGTATGAAAGTGTACGTGTATAAATGTATGTATGCATATATATGTAATTGTTTGAATGTATATATATATATATATGTGTGTGTGTGTGTGTGTATGCATATGTGTACACATTTATGTATGTGTATGTGTGCGTAGACAATTTTATAAATTGTAATGTGTGTGCATAAGTGGTCGTGTGTGTGTAGGTAATAATTAAATGTGTGCATATGTGTGTGTATATGTAAATTTATTAATATGTGTTTAGTTTTTAGTAAGAGCATTTGTTTTAATTAAATGTATTTTTATGTATATATGTATATATAATGTGTTATTTTATGAGGGTAAATAAGTAATTTCATCCTAAAAAATATATTTTCGGAAAAAATTTTTAGTAGAAAGTATATTTTCAAAAATATAAATGTTATATGAAATTATATTTTTATTTGAAATGGTATTTGTATATATATATATATATATTTGTTTATATTTAATGTACTTTTTAGTTAATTATATTAATTTTTATGCCATAAGGGCAAAATTGTAACCTTGAAAGACCTTTAAGGGCAAAGTTGTAATTTTACATTACCTATAAGGGAAAAATTGTAATTTTGCATTTCCTCTAAGGATAAAAGTAATTTTGCATTTCCTCTAAGGGTAAAATGAGAATTTTGTAATATTTGAATAATTTTAGGATATAGTCCGGTATTTTCTTGTGATTATGTGTAAATGGATTGGATAATGATTGTGAATAAATTTTGCTTGGCTACTGGCTGCACTGGATGCAGTGTATACATGTGGTACTCTAGCTGTGCATAAGACTGCCAAGTGAAACATGTGCATAGAGACATATCATGAAAGCTGTTGCTTTTTATGTAAAGGAACTGATTTTCCAAAGGGAATTGTGTTTTAAAAGTGCACCGAAAAATCATGGCCATGCATACGTAGGCACCTATGTGAGTGTGACGGAGTTTAAGTAATTGTGATAAGTGAACCGTTTAGTAGAGGTCCTATCAACTAGTAGGTGAGAGTGTGGATTCTTGTATATGGCCATATGAGAGCAAATTGGTGTTTGTGGCAGTTATTATCTTGACCGTTGTATGATGGGGATGCAAGCGAGTTTCTTCCCCACTTATATTGTTTCCTCTAAATGGTTATTGTAATTGGGTTTCCTTGCAAGTATGTCATGAGTTGCTTTGGAAAATAACAGTTGTCGACGGGTAACTAGCTCCTATGTAACTAAGGATAGATTTGTTACACTATGTGAAAAGTCCTATGAATGTATTATTTCGAAAATGATTTCACGAGTGATTTAAAAGAATTGTGTTTTGCACATGTTTTCTGAATGAAAAAGGAGAATCAGTATTTTAAGAAAGGAAAAAAAATGAAGTTTTTGCATGCATACTGCATAACAACTGCATGTGCATTTTGGGAACCTATTAAGTGATTTTCGCTCACCATTGTGTGTGTTTGTGTACTTAGGTAAATCCTGTGATTCCAAACTGTAGGGCTTGGCGTCTATAAGGACATGGATGACATAGTAGTTGTACAAATTTACTTCTGTACTTTGTTTTATATTTCTTTGGACATTGAAACTCTGACTTTTAAATACTATTTTCTTTACGTTGTGGGTTTTATAAACATTTATATTTACTTTAATTAGTATAGCTTTTAATGAATGTGAAAAACGATCTCAAAATGTAAAGAAAATATTTGTACATATTTTGGTATTATCCAAAGAAACGTATTTTGAAGTTTATATGGAGTAATATCTCTTTAGTCGGGTATCTAGGCTCGAGTAAAGGGGTATTACACTATTCATGCATCTTTGTGGTATTTGTTTCTTGGAATATATTGGTGAAATTATTTAAAAAATTTTAAGTGGAATGCGGACAGGTATTGTTCCTAAAGTGTATAAATTTCTAATGGAATTAACATGCTTATAATTTTGGAAAAGTCCTACATAATATATGTTTTTGAACTAAAATATATGTTTTGATTTGGAAAAGGGAATCATTCATTCGAAACACAAGTATGCACAAATTTGATATTGAATATTAGATATGGACATGAATTTTCGAATATGACTACACACTTGCATTCCATGGTGCATTTGTATATTGCATGTGGATCTTATTGAGTGGCTTGTTACTCACTCTTTGCTGTTTGGTTAAGGGGTGTTACAGTTTTTAATATCAAAGTTTCATTTTACAAACTTTGTGATATGTTTTATATGCTTAAAGGATTATATGTATGTGTGCTAATCATACTTGGCCCAAGAACTCATCAATGATCCCAAAGTACACGCTCTTTACTTAATGTTAATTTGAAATGAATATGTTATATGACTATGTATATGTATGTTTTGTTTTATTCTTAAGATGAAGAGAAAGGCTAGTGACCCCATATCTTTACATTGTTGCTAATAATTTCAAATCCGATCTTGAACCTCATTATGTCACTAAAGTGGTTCTGAGTGACTTTTAGAAAGTCAACGAAGAAGTTGAGTTCGAGAATAATGACAAATGGAAAATAGCATTCAATGCATTGTTGAAGGAGAAACAAAGATTCATGATGTGGGAGTATGTTTATGGGTTTTGTAATACTTTGCCATTTGACAAAGGAGAACCTCTTCCAGAATGGTTTATGAGTGTGGAAGACTTTAAGAAGTAATGTATGAAGATGCTAAAGAAAGATGAAGTAATGAGAAGGAAGTTTGTGAAATAATTAAAGGAAGAAAAGTTTAAGCCTTTTCCCAACTCATTCTATAAGTCTGGTTCCAAAGTCTTTAAGAAAATTTACAAAGGCTATGTGGAAGATGAGGACAATAATATGAGTTATGTAGGTGTGAAGGAAAATAATGATTAGGATTCAAATGATGATGAAGATGAGGATCCTAAGACTCCTCCATACTATCATAGTGATGGGTACTATATTAGATCTTCTAGTGAGGATTAAGCTCCAGGGTTTTCTATTTTTAGTTTATGACTCTCTTTCTTAGTGATTAGTTTGATTATATTTTCCTTTATCAAGCTTCTTAGTTAAACAAATAAAATTTGTTAAATAATTATTTGAAAGTTAATAAAGTATGAATTATTTTATTTTTATTTGAATGAGATTGAATGAAAGAGATTTTGTGTTTACTTAATTTATACTTGGTTGGAAATTTGTTTTACATTTGTTATAAGATTTTTATATTAAGCCGATTTTTAACTTAAGCCCAACCCAAATTATTAAACTCTGTGCCTAAGACTAATAAAAGCATGGATCCTTAGATTCAGATGCAGAAACTAGAATAGAGCCTCAATATAAAATTCAAAACCTTAGTGACCTTCTGGAAGCTAGCGCACTCATCCACTATACTGGATTTCAGGATGATGTAGAGAAAATAATTCCCACACCTCGCATGTAGTCCTCCCACTTATTTACTCACCAATGACCTAATTGACCCACACTCCCACCTTTTTAAGTGGTTATGAGTGATGGAGTAGTAGAACGTGAGGTACAAAAAACACCTTACTCTTTCCCTATAAATATGCCAAAGACACCCGACTCAGGTAAGAGACTTTCTAGTGTTACAAAAACTCTGCTACCTTACTTCCAAGATCTGATTACTGAGTTGAGTGTCGGAGTGCCTTTGGTCTGTATTACACTAGTGCCCCCAAGGCTCTGACCTTCTTCTTTGTTTTTAGGTTCTTAAAGTACCAAAAGTACCCAAAATACCTTTCATAGTAGGAGTAAGGATTTAACTCTTTTTCAACAAAAATAACATTAATTGAGTGTCAATTTGCTTTCTTCCTTGCATGGTATGTCCTATTAGGCCCCAAAATCCAATTGAGGGAGTCAATGTTGAAGTTATGATGCAAAATTTCATACAAATGGTAACTAATATTGTCACCTAAGGGCAAATGTAACAAGGTGGATTGACAAGTGTAATGGAGTATTTTCGAAAGATGTATCCACCATCTTTTGAAGGTTCCTCTAAGTCTTTACCTGCTGAATATTAGATATGTGAGATAAAGAAAATTTTCACTTTCACTTTGATTACATGCACTGAGACACAAAAGATCACATATGCCTCATTTATGGTTGAGAAATGTGCAAGTCGTTAGTGGGATATGACAAAGAGAGCATATGTCATTGATGATAATCCAATCGAGTGGAATAGATTTAAGGAATTGATTTTGGAAAAGTATTTTCCTTTGATGAAAAAGAATGAAAAGGAAGCGAATTTCATTTCCTTGGCTCAAGAAAACCTTTCCTGAGTAGAATATGAGCATAAGTTCAATGAACTATCAAGATATGTGCCTCAAATGGTGGACTACTTAGGAACTTAAGACAAGATGCTTTGAAACAAAACTTAGACCTGACCTTTATAAGGCTATTGCCGTGTTACAACTTGGTACTTATACTGTGGTTTTTCAAAGAGTACAATTATAGCGAAGGAACATGATTGAGGTTAAGGTTGCATAAAGGGTGGTAACAACTGAAAGAAGTCATGGAGTCGCAACAAGAGAAAGACTATGGACATAAGGATGAAGAAAATAAGTATAAAAAGGATAAAGGAAGGAAAGATGTTCCTCCTCATTCAACAAGCGGAAAATGTTATCTCAGAGAATGTTATAGGAAGACTGACATATGCTTTAAGTGTAGGAAGGTTAGACATATGTATTGTGATTGCCTAGATCTTTCGACAGAGCAAAAGTCAACGTATGAAAGAGTTTATGCGTTGAATGGGAATGATTCTGAGAAAACATCCGTTGTTGTGAAATAGTTAACATAGGTAACCTTAAGACTTATGCTTTATTTGATTCATACTCTACGTTCTTTCACGTCTAGCCATTTTGTGTCTAAGATGATGGTTACACCTTCAAGTTTAGAATTTGACTTATATGTGGCAACACCATCCAGTGTTAGTATGTGCTATAATTTTATACTTAAATGTTGTGAAGTTTCCTTTGGAGACAACATAATATGTGTGGATTTGATCGTGCTTAATATGTATGATTTTGACATTATCTTTGATATAGATTGTTTGTCTAAAATTATAGCACAAATTGTATGTCAAGAGAACTGAGTTCTCTTAAGTCCAGTTAATGGATGTTTCTTTGAATTTGAGGGTACAAAGGTTAAGCCTTTACCTTGAATAATTTATATTATCCAAGTGCAAGAGTGTTTACAAGGTGGAAGGTTATTCTTTTAATATGAATTTGGATACTCAGGAATGTCATCATGTCATAAATGAGTTTTTGGATGTGTTTCCCAAGGAATTACCATAATTGCCATTCGACTGAAAAGTGCAGTTCATTATCAATGTAATACCGTGAACCTTACCTATATTCAATGCACCATACTGAATGACACTTTTAGAGTTGAAAGATTTGAAGGAGCATCAATTTTGTTTGTAAAGAACAATGATAGATCGATGCGATTATGCATTGATTATAGAGAACTTAATCGTGTGCCTATTATGAATAAGTGGTTGTTACAAAGAATTGAAGATTTATTTAATCAACTACAAGAAGCTAGTGTGATCTCAAAGATAGATCTTCAATTGGGATACCATTAGTTGAAGATAAAGGAACTAGATATTCCTAAAAGTGCATTTTAGACAAGGTATGATGACCATTATGAGTTTATGGTTATGCCATTTTGATTGACTAATGCACTTGCCACCTTCTTGAATTTGATGAACTATGTTTTAAATAATTATTTTGACAAGTTTTTCATTGTCTTTATTAATACATACTCCAAGAATGTTGAGGAGCATGATAAGTATTTGAGAGTCATGTTGCAAAGGTTGCATGAAAAGAAACTTTATGCCAAGTTCAAGAAGTGTGAATTTTAGCTTGAAAAGATTTCTTTTCTAGGACATGTTATATTTAAGGAAGGAATACAAGTTGATCCAAGTAAGGTAGTTGTCGTACAAGATTAGAAGAGACTGACAAATATAGAAGTATTTGGAACTTCCTAAGTTTGACCGGTTACTATAAAAGATTTATATAAGGATTTTCAAAGATTACTGTTCAATTGACACAACTAATAAAGAAGGATGTGATTGCAAAATTTTGCTAGTTTACTAAAGGGAAGTTTATAGAAAGATTTTCAAAGATTATTGTTCTATTGACACAACTATTCCATTAACACAATTAATATTCACTAAACAGTAATTATATGTATTATTAGGAAAATCAATATTGAATATTTATAGTAACCTAAAGATTAAATTAACCAAACCAAAATTTACAAAAATAATTAATTCAATCAATTCTAACAATTGTAGAACTAAGACTTCATCTATGTTAGTTAAATCAAGTTCACATGCATCCTAATTTGCTATCTAATTGTTTACCATGATAACTTAATATTTTGTTATCCTTTAATGAGATCAAACAAAATTAATCAACACCAAAAAATCAACCAAATATCTTTGAGTAAAGTTTGAATATCAATATCAAAGCAAACAAATAAATTCGATTACACAAAGTTAGCATAAACAAAATATGCCGATATCTAATTTATTTGTGGTATAGAGAAGAAATGTTGATGCCAGTCTTAATATTATCTCTACACTAACCTCTCCTTATAGAGATAAAAGTTAGGGGTTTACTAATATATGTAATAATAGAAAACCTACAGGCTTCAAACCCAGTAATAGAAAACTTCTCTTAATATAGATCCAATATATTTCAGTTATATCTACATATTAAATCTTATATTTTATAACACTCCCCCTTGTACATTATTGTGCCATACACATGCCTCATTAAAAACCTTACTAGAAAACTCAATGGAAAAAAGTTAGTTTGGGAGAAAGAGAACACATCCATATACTATTTTGCAATGCACAAGTTGCCTAATTAAAACCATTGATCAAGAAAATCCTATGGGATAAAAACTTAATTAAGAAAAAATAGTACATCCATAAACCTTTTGGGCTCAACTTATTGGGTCCAATGAATTCTGTGCTCCTTCCAATATAAAAAATATTCTTAATCTGTAAATGTCTATCTCATTACATATTTTCAAAAATAGCAATACAAAACGATTTAGTACATAACATACATGATTATTACTTAAGAAAACTTGGTGAAAATCAATTTCACCACTCTTTAGGAGCTTGTGGATATCAATTTCACTACCCTTCTAGAGTTTTATGTATATAAAAGAATTTGTGGAGTGCACTTAGGAGTTTTGTCTCTTTTAATATATCTACTATTTATTTATGCACGTCGCATTATCCTCAAACATAATAGTGGAAATTTCTTTATTTAAGGTTAGGCCACAAAACTCATAAATAAACTTAACTAGAGATCTTAACCATACATATTCACACCTAGCTTCATACAACACCAAAAACTTTAAATGATTCTAAGAGGTAGAAATTAGAGTTTGCTTAACAAACCTTCATGATATTGGAGTACCTTTACTATGGAGCACATAATTAATCTATGACCTAGCATTATGTGGATCAAATAAATAGCCAGCATCACAATAGTCCACTCTAGGGAATAATATCAACCAATATTTTATCTTGATTTTATGGGTAGTATAAACCAAGACTATGATATTTGAAGACAATAAAGAGCGTGCTTAATATCAATCCCAATATCTTATGGTGAGTATAACTACATTTAGCTAGTTAACTAATTGCAGATGCATATTAGACCTGATGTAATTTGTAAGATACTAAGTATTCATATGATGCTAAGAAAAGAAATTTTTGGCTTTAACACCCTTTCATCAACCTCTTAAGTGTAGAAAAATATTTCAATCTAGTTTCAATGATCGAGGCACAACTGGTGCTAAGTGAAAAATTTATTTCACATTATTAGATTGGTGTAATAGGCGTTATTAGGCAAATACTCAATCTATAAGCTGAAATAATACTTAATTTGAATCAAATATTTCATTATCAAATTCCTTCTTCAAGTAGAAAAGAGCTTTCTCAAGCTCTTTTGGAGTCCCAATGATATCCATATTACCTACATATACTACGACAAATAACAAAGTCATTCTATGACTTTTAATGAAAAAAGAAAAACATAACTCATTATCCACATAAACCTACTTTTGGAGATATTCTTATGAAATGTTATACCATCTATATCTGGTCTTTTTTATAATGACCTTTACAATTTGATACTATATATGTCGTAGGAATGATATACACCCGTATTAGGAATTTATATCCATCTGGGACCTTCATCACACATCCATTACATGCATATCAAGCTTTTTTTTTTTTTTTTTCACTGCTAGATTGATCAGATAAAATGTAATACCATTAATAACGGGAGAATAAGTAATATCAAAATCAGTTTTGGGTTCTACGAAAACCTTAGGCAACCACTCGCTATACATCTAATTACCTCATATTGCTATCTTATAAAAATTTATATGTAATAGGGATCATATCATTGGGTATTCGAACTACTAGTCCAAACCATTGCGCTTATTTAGCAACTTTTCTCAACCTATATTGTCTCATTTTAGTCAATCCAATTAAAACACCTTTGTATTAAATAGAGAATTTCAACTCTAGATCTAAATAATCTTTTAAGGAAGTATGACTACTGAGAGACAAATGTTGTCGACATTAAATATTTAATATTAAATTAATCTCCTATATTGATATAATTAAATGCAACTCAACATCTGTATTAATCCAATCCTCATTGTTTTCTAAGATAGTGAAACTTGGTTGTTTTGTGTTTCTGCGATTATTTTATAGTGCAATTGCTTTAAATTAATTGGGATTGCTCTCTTTGGGAGTTACCAAAAATAGTGATAATTCGTAACTTTTCTTTTTCTACGGATTCACATCATTAACCCCAACTGGTCATGCACGCTTTTAGGGTTACATGGGTTCAACAAACATGATAGGTCACATAGGGATCTCCACTCATAGTGGTTTGTATTTTGTTGGAGTAAAAGACTTTGTCACTCATTTTGGATCAGTAAATGCATTGGAGTTCACTTGCTAACTCTTACAAGTGTATAATTTTTCCAAACTTCCAATTCAACCTTAACTTATAAGAAAATGTAAATAATTCAACTAGTCTTCTTTTTAGGAAATTTAGAACATTTCTTTTTAAGCTTGGAGGTTTCTCCCCCCTAATGCAGAAAAAATGCATCTCACTATAAATACAATCAACAAATAGACAATAAACAAGTCACTGTTTGGGGGCTCCAAGTACATAATATTCATTGGAGGGTCATTATCCATGATCATTGAAGGCCCATTTAAATATACTAAGGCGATTCAATAAGTGGCATAACCGAAAAATATGAAATGGAAAACATTAAATTCACTCTCACATACAAGATGAATGGGGTAATATTCATAAGATGCTTTAGGAAGGACCCTGATAAAAGATACGGTGTGTAAAATTAAATATTCCCAAACCTTAAAAGGATAATTTCATAATCAAAATCAAAAGTCTAGTGAGCAACTTTAGATACTTAATCAAATATTCAACAAAAATATTGTGCATATAAATATTGGACATAATATGCTTAACATCAATACAAATAGCCTAGTAATCATCATTGAGGGCTCGAGATATAATTTCACCAATGTTATCCAGCGAGATTGATTAGATCTAATAATATGGGAATGACACGCTAGTAGATAATAGGTCCATATATGTCTATTGTGTTGATGTATAAATCGTAATCATAAAATATCGTAAGCCTAAATGTAATAACCATACTTATTTTGCTTCAATTTTATATTTAAATATTAATTTTTTTCTTATTTTATTGGTATTACTTATTCTTGCTTTTGACCTAAATTTCACTACCGATATGCTTTTTCGGCATCGTAAAAAATATTTGTTTGCATTCCCAATATAATTGAGTACTAGTCAAAGTCAAAAGTTAACTTTGGTCAAACTCAAAGTTTGACCGCCACATCATCACCTGGATTGGTGATAGTTTATTTATATACTTGGGAAGTGTTTAAAGTGGTTAGCCTTTATTTTAACTGTAGTGTTAAAAGCAGTCCAAAACGTAGTGTAATTATACCGTCTTTTCAAATTTTTTAAAAAGCCATTATTTTATTATTTTTTTCAAGACACCTAGCATTATTTAGGTGTATGGCTGGCCACCCAACCCCTTTTGAAGCTTCTTCCACATTCTACAGAGAGAAAAGAGAGAGAACGTGAGAAACAAAGAGAGAAAATAAAGAAAATTTAAGGAAAAACTGGGAAAGAAAGGGTTTTCGATGCCGTAGATCATCGTAAAAAAGCTTGGGTCGGGTGATTGAAGTGTTTTCAAATGTGTTTCAAGAAACTTAGCAAGGAAAGAGGCAGGTTTTCCAAACTAAATTGATTTTTTATTTGATTTTTCAGTTTTTAATATGATTTCTTGCCGATCTATGCGTTTTGAACGTTCCCCATATTTGATTTGTATTTGAATCCATTGTCTTGAGTGTATTATAGATAAATATGAGAATCCCCAAATGATGGAATTAGGGTTTGATATAGTTTACAATTTTGTTAATTATTTAGGGTTTTTATGTTGTATATTGAAAATTGGCGTGTTGGATTTGTATAACCCTCTTCAAATTTCATGATTTGGTGTGGAATTGTAGTGGAAATCAAGCTTGGAATTTTCAGCCATTGAGGGACATATTGACTATTTTTGAATTGTGTAGGGGTATTTTGATCTTTTCACATGTAGAGGATATTTTTGTAATTTTAAGTAATTTTTTCTAGTGTCATATGTTTTGATTTCCTTGATAAATCTTTATATGAGATTGTAAAAGTGTAGAATTAGTTTACATATGTGTGTGTGTGTGTGTGTGTATATATATATATGTATATACATATATATATATATAGATATATTTTAAATGTATAAATATGTGTAGGTATATTTAATTAAATGTGAATTAATAAGCATATGTAGGTATGAATGTGTGTGAATGTGCAAGTGTATGTGGCTATCCATATATATATGTTTGTAAAATATATAATAATATGTGTGTGTATATATATATATATGTATATATTTCTAGTTAAATAAATTTTGAAAGGTAAATAAGTAATTTCACTTCTTTTAAAATATCATTAACTATATTCTCTCTTGTACAAATTTTACAAGAAATATTTTTACTCAATAGGTATTTTAAATATATGTATATTAATTTTGAAGAAATAATATTTTCTATTTAATTTATACTTATTTTATACCCTAAGAGAAAAACGGTAATTTTATTAAAATTCTAAAAGTAAAATAGAAACTTGGTGTTACTTCCAAGGGTAAAATGAGAATTTAATTTTCTACTAAGGGTAAAGTTGAAATTTTATATTTTAGCAAGGGCATTACTGTAATGTTGAAATATGTACATGAGCATTTTTGAAATTTTAAAATATTACCAAGGGTATAATTGAAAATATATATTTTTATTTAGGGTAAAATTGGTATTTTATTTCCCACTAAGGGAAAATTAATAAATTCGCATTGTATGCATGATTTAGAGATATTGTCTCTTATGTTCATGTGTATGTGTATAACCGCTCTGGTTATTTATTGTGAATGAGTTATGTATGACAGTTTATGGCACTGAACGTAGTTATCAAGTTTAGAAAGGCAACTGTGTCTTAAGTTGACGAAAAATCATGTGCATACATTTGCATATAAACAGGTCATGAAAACTGCTATTTTTACGTAAAGAGACTGATTTTTTGAATGAAATATGTTTTCGAAAAGCATATAGTTAGTCATGGCCATGCACATGTAGGCATATATGTAATGGATGGAGCGTCTATCGATATGTATGTGAACCGTTTAGTTGAGGTCCCACTAACTAGTGAGTGTAGAAATATGGACTCTCGTATGAGCGCACATGCGAGCATATTGGTATATGTGGTGGTTGTTACCCCGACACTTGCATGACACAGATAGAAGCAGGTCCTTTTTCCACTTATATCGTTTCTTCTAAGTGGTTAAATTGATTTAGTTTCCTTGAAAGTATGTTTGAGTGCTGCTTTGGAAAATAATAGTTGTTGACGGGTAACTAGCTCCAGCATAGCTGAAGAGATTCCAGACATTTTGTTTTAAAGCCCTACGACCATTGTTTTGAAAATTCAGTGCACTGGTTTTATTTTAAAGATTTTATTCCGTAGTAGAATTCATTGAAAAAGAAAAATCAGTATTTCGGAAAAGATGAGAAATGTTTTGTAAAGCATATATCATTACATCGGCATGTACATTTGGAAACCTACTGAGTGTTTGTCATTCACCTTTGGTTGCTTGTGTGTGCTAGGTAAATCTTACTCTTGAAATGTCAATCTTGGTTGCAGCGGAGAGACTGAAGGGCAGGGGCAGTAATGTAAATTTTATTTCTGCACTTTGTTACATTATCTTTAGACAATAGTACTCTAATTATGAACCCTATTTTCTTTACTTTGTGGATTTTGTAAACGACTAAGTTTACTATTTACTTTTAGAATTTTATTACTGTTTGTTTCGATTTTTAATTATCAAGATTTTATATATATGAAATTACATGATCTTAAAGAGTAAAGAAAACATTTTATATATGTTATTAACATTATCTAAAGAGCCTGAAATCTTTATACTTTGAAAATGATATGAAGTGGCAACTTTTTAGTCGGGTCTTCGGGCTCTGGTAAGGAGGTGTTACAGTTTTAGTATCAGAGCATGACTTTCATTTAGATTTATATTGACTCCCGCTCCAGTGCTCATTTGCGTACTAAGGTAAATTGTTATATTTGTTTTTGTTATGTGCTATTTAATTGATTGTGTGTTATTATTTGAACTGTTATATAAGATAGGTCAACCGATAAGTATGTTATCTCATTTACTGTGTAAGCGAGAGCATGATCCTGTTGAGGAGCCAAATCCCAAGAGACATAGGGAGAGTTCCAATCATTTATCGACTTTTGATGTCAAATGGCAAGATATTAGTATGGTGGATGAGTCCGTTAATCGAGACTTAGAGTGAAAGAGGCATGAAGTGGCCCAGACTCTGGAGGGTGAGACCATGACAATACGTTACTAGGTGGTGGGGTTTGGTATATAATTCAGAGGGCGTTGGTATAGTTTCAAAGGGATTATGGCTACAAAATATATCACTAGTATCGAAACTAGTTTGGACATGATAACGCGAGCAACAAGCCACAACTAACCGTCTAGCCTCTCGCGGCTTTAGATCGACATAAGCCACCGCGACAGACACTAATGATGAAAAAGATCCTGAAGAAGACCTTGAAGAAGATCCAAAGGAAGTCGATGGTTCTAAGAGATCTGAGGACTTCGAGGACCCTATGAATTCTGAAGAGTTTGAGGACCATTGGGACGCAGAGGATTTTAATCTATGGGATGATCCAGATAGTGATTAGGATCTTAGTTAGTGCTTATATTTGTGGCTTATGTGGTTTTCTGTTTATATATGTGGTTGTGGTTTTGATTTTGTTTGATAGTTGTGTGCTTCTATTATGCTTAAATCCTGTGAAGTGTGTCTAAAAAACGAGAAGCTGCATGCCGACCTGATCCTATTGGATATGTTTGATTTTGATATGATCTTCAATATGGACTGGCTATCTAAATATAGGGTGCATTGATTATAAAGAGAAGAAAATCATGTGTAGCTCTGTAGATGGTTAGAGTTTTGTATGTGCAGGAACAAAGCTAAGGCCGTGGCCAAAATTGCTAACGGCCATAAAAGCACTAAGGTGTTTGCGTTAAAGTGGTTAAGGATTCCTTGTTAGTGTTTATGACAAGGAACAAGAAGCTTTAATACCACAAGATATTAAGTTAGTTCGAGAGTTATTGGACGTGTTCCCAGAAGAGCTACTAGGGTTACTACTGGATCGATAAGTGAGTTCACTATCGACTTTGTACTAGAACTGCACTTATCTTAAAGGTGCCATGTCGTATGGTACTAGCTAAGTTAAAGTAGTTGAAGAAACAACTACAGGAACTTTTAGATAAGGGTTTTATTAAACCTAGAGTCTCGCCTTAGGGAGCACCTGTTCTATTTGTTAAGAAGAAAGATGGTTCGATGCATTTGTGCATTGACTATTGAGAGCTTAACAATGTGACAATTAAGAACAAGTATCTATTACTGAGGATTGACGACCTAATCGATTTGAGCGAGTATTTTCTAAAAAATCGATCTTCGTTTTGGATATCATTAGTTAAAGATCAAGGAAAATGATAGGCCGAATAGTGCATTTCGAACAACATATGGCCACTATGAGTTTGTAGTGATGCCATTTAGGTTGATGAATGCACCAGCAGTATTTATGGACCGAGTCTTTCATGACAATTTGGATAAGTTCATAGTGGTGTTCATCGATGACATACTAACTCAAAGTCAGCTGTTGAACATGGAAAGCATTTGAAAGCAGTGTTACAGAGACTACGTGAGAAGCAGTTGTATGCGAAATTTAAGAAGTATGAGTTTTGGTTGAAAAGTGTTACTTTTCTGGGCCATGTAATATCATATAAGGGTATTCAAGTGGACCTCAATAAAGTTGTAGCAGTGCAAGAATGGAAGAGACCAACTAATGTCGGAGAAATCCGAAGTTTTCTTAGCTTGTCTAGTTATTGTAGAAGGTTTATGTAAGGATTTTCTAAGATTGCCATGCCATTGACGCAGCTGCTAAGGAAAGAAAATAAGTTCATTTGGTCTGAAGAGTGTGAAAAGTGTTTTCAAGAGCTCAAGAAGAAGTTGATCACAATACCCATCCTTACCTTACCTAACGATAAGGACAACTTCGTGACCTACAGTGATGCTTCAGGTAAAGGATTAGGTTGTGTACTTATACAGAATGACAAGGTGGTTACGTATGCTTCGCGACAGTTGAAATCATTTGAGCGTAACTACCCTACGCATGATCTGGAGTTGGTAGCATTAGTGTTTGCTTTTAAGATTTGGCGTCATTACTTGTATGGAGCAAAGTGTGAAATTTATACGGACTACAAAAATTTCAAGTACTTTTTCACTCAAAAAAAGTTAAACATGAGGTAAAAGAGATGGTTGGAGTTGGTCAAGAACTCTGACTGCACTATCAACTATCATCCAGGTAAGGCGAACTCAGTAGCTAATGCTTTGAGCCGAAAATACGTTGGTTATAGTGGTAGTTTGATTACAACTCAACCACGTATTTTGGAGGACTTGCGAAGTATGGATATTGAAGTGGTTCCTAACCAATATCTATCCATGTTGTCATCGCTTACGATTAAGCCCTCGATTGTGGATAAGGTAAAGGCCAAGCTGGCGACCCAGCTCTCGTGAAGGTTAAAGATGAAGTAATTCAAGGAAAAAAATCATAGTTTAATCTTGCCCGAGATGGGATGCTAAGATTTGGAACCTGTTTGTGTTTGCCAAATGATGAAGAAATTAAAAAGGAAATTTTAGTGGAAGCTCATTGTACACATTATACAATTCATTCGGGAGCTACCAAGATGTACAAGGACATCTCTAGAATTTTCTGATAGTTCGGGTTGAAGCGTGACATCGTACAGTTTGTAGAACAATGCTTGACGTGTCAACAAGTAAAAATCAAGCATCAAAGGTCATGGAGCTTTTTGATTCCAGAGTGGAAGTAGGATCACATCGCTATGGATTTTGTTGTGGGTTTAGCAAAGTCACAATGAGGTAACAATACTGTTTGGGTAATTATGGACCGACTTACATACTCAGCTCATTTCTTACCCATACAGATGACTTATTCAATGGAGAAGTTAGCTCAATTTTATGTTGATGAAATTGTCCGGATTTATGGTGTATCGATGTCAATTGTTTTTGATTAAGACCCAAAGTTTATGTCATCTTTTTGGAAGAACCTACATAAACCGATGGGGACAAAGTTAAATTTTAGTACTACTTTCCATCCCCAGACTGATGGTCAGTCAGAGCGAACTATCTAGACGTTGGAATATATGCTGATATCGTGCATGTTGGAGGGAAATTAGGAAAAGCATATTCCATTAATGGAATTTGCTTACATCAACAATTATCACGAGACCATTGGGATGTCACTGTACGAGGCTCTCTACGGAAGAAAGTGTAAATCACTGTTGCATTGGGATGAAGTTGGTGAGCAAAAGCTGCTTGGACCGGAGACTCTCCAACAAACATGTGACGTCATCAATAAGATAAGATAGAGAATGAAGGTAGCACAAGATCGCCATAAAAACTACACAGACAATCAGCGGAAAGACTTGGAGTTTGAGGTTGGGGAAAAATATTTCTCAAGGTTGTACCCCCGAAAAGGGTAATGAGGTTCGAAAAAAAAGGAAAGTTATGTCCTCGTTTCATCGAACTTTTTGATATACTTGAAAGAGTTGAAGATTTAGCTTATCGGTTAGGATTACCCCTAATGTTATCGAGCATTCATGATGTATTTCATGTGTCAATGCTACGAAAGTATGTGCATGACCTTTATCACGTTATTGAATACGAGCCACTGGAGGTTTACGACAATCTGACATATAAGGAGATCTTGGATAAGAAAGATCAAGTACTTTGGAACCGAGCGATTCCACTTGTAAAGGTTATTTAACGGAACCATCCAATCAAAGAAGTTATGTGAGAGTGAGAATATAAGATGAAAGTAAAGTATCCAACTTTGTTTGAGTAATTACTATAACTTCCTAAACTTAATTTTCAAGATGAAATTTCTTTTTAGGAGGGGTCAGTTATAATAACCATACTTATTTTACTTTGATTTTATATTTAAATATTTGTTTTCTTTATTTTTCCTTATTTTATCGGTATTGCTTATTCTTACTTTCGGCCTAGATTTCACTACCCATATGCATTTTTGGTACTATAAAAAATGTTTGCTTGTATTCCCAGCACAGTTGACTACTAGTCAAGTTAAAAGTTAACTTTGGTCAAAGTCAAAATTTGGCTGCCACATCATCACTTGGACTGGTGATGGTTTATTTGTACACTTGGAAAGTGTTTAAAGTGCTTAGCCTATATTTTGACTGTGGTATGAAAAATGCTAAAAAAAAGTAGTCCAAAATGCAGTGTAATTATACCCTTTTTTTAAAATTTTTTAAAAAGTTATTATTTTATTATTTTTTTCAAGACACTTAGTATTATTTTGGTGTATGGCTGGCCACCCCACCCCTATTTGAAGCTTCTTCTACGTCCTGGAGAAAGAAAAGGGAGAAAACAAAGGAAATTCAAGGAAAAGCTAGGAAGGAAAGGGTTTTCAATGCCGGTAGTTCATCATAGGAAGGTTGCTTCGGATGATTGAAGTGTTTTATAATGTGTTTCAAGTAACTTAGCAAGGTAAGAGGTAGATTTTCAGCCATTAAGGGACATATTAATCATTTTTGAATTATGTACGGGTATTTTGGTCTTTTCACATGGAGGGGTATTTTGATAATTTTCGGCAATGTGGGTTGGTTTTTAAGTAATTTTTTCTAGTGTCATATGTTTTTTTATTTCCTTGATATATCTTTATATGAGATTGTAAAAGTATAGAATTAGTTTACATATGTGTGTGTATAAATGAATATATATATATATATATATATTTAAATGAATAAATATGTGTAGGTGTATTTACTTAAATGTGAATTAATAAGCATATATAGGTATGAATGCGTGTGAATGTGCAAGTGTATGTGAATGTGTATGTGTGGCCGTGTGTGTGTATATGTGGCTATCCATATATATATGTTTGTGAAAATATATAATCATATGTGTATATATATATGTATATTTATAGTTAAATAAATTTTCAAAGGTAAATAAGTAATTTCAGCTCTTTTAAAATATCATTAAATATATTTTCTCTTGTGTAAATTTTACAAAAATTATTTTTACTTAATTGGTATTTTAAATATATGTATATTAATTTTGAAAAAATAATATTTTCTATGTAATTTATACTTAAGGCAAAATGGTAATTTTGTTAAAATTTTAGGGATAACATAGGAACTTGGTGTTACTTCTGAGGGTAAAATGAGAATTTTAATTTTCTATCAAAGGTAAAGTTGGAATTTTATATTTTTAATAAGGGCATTACTATAATTTTGAAATATGTACAAGGGCATAATTGAAAATGTATTATTTTGTTAAGGGTAAAATTGGTATTTTATTTTCCCACTAAGTACAAATTTGTAGATTCACACTGTATGAATGATTTAGAGATATTGTCTCTTATGTTCATGTGTATGTATATAACCGCTTTGGTTATTTATTATGAATGAGTTATGTATGATAGTTTATGGCACTAAACACAATTATCAAGTTTAGATAGGTAATTGTGTGTTATGTTGACGAACAATTATGTGCATACATTTGCATATAAATAGGTCATACAAATTGTTATTTTTACGTAAAGAGACTGATTTTCCAAACGAAATATATTTTCGAAAAGCATATAGTTAGTCATGGTCATGCACACGTAGGCACATATGTAATGGATGAAGCAATTATAAATATGTATGTGAACCATTTAGTTGAGGTCCCACTAACTAGTGGGTGTGGAAATATGGATTCTCATATAAATGCACATGCAAGTGTATTGGTGCATGTGGTGGTTGTTAACCCGGCACTTGCATGATGCAAATGCAAGCAGACCCTTCTCTATTTATATCGTTTCCTCTGAATAGTAAATTGATTTAGTTTCCTTGAAAGTATGTCTGAGTGCTACTTTGGAAAATAATAGTTGCCGATGGGTACCTAGCTTCAGCGTAATTGAAGAGATTTCAAAAGTTATGTTTTAAAGTTGTACGATCATTGTTTTGAAAATTCAGTGCACTATTTATATTTTAAAGATTTTAGACCATAGTAGAATTTATTGAAAAAGAAAAATCAGTATTTCAGAAAAGATGAGAAATGTTTTGTAAAGCATATAACATTGTATTGGCATGTACATTTGAAAACCTACTGAGTATTTATCACTCACCTTTAATTGTTTATGTGTACTAGGTAAATCTTACTCTTGAACTATCAATCTTGGTCGCAGTGGAAGCACTGAAGGATAGTGGCAGTACTGTAAATTTTATTTCCGCACTTTGCTATATTATCTTTAGACAATAGTACTTTGATTTTGAACTCTGTTTTCTTTAAGTTATGGATTTTATAAAAAACTAAGTTTACTATTTACTTTTAGAATTTTATTACTATTTGCTTCAGTTTTTAATTATTAGGATTTTATATACATGAAATTAAATGATCTTAAAGAGTGAAGAAAACATTTTATATGTGCTATTAATATTATCTAAAGAACCTGAAATCTTTATACTTCGAAAATGATACAAACTGACAACTCTTTAGTCAGATTTTTGGGTTTGGGTAAGGGGGTGTTGCACCAAAAATGGGTGGATTGGCCAACAAATGTCCCTTTGGATCCATGGTAAAAATGCAAGGTACTTTGCTCCCACTATAGTACCATATAGTCATACAATTAATTTATCTTCAATGCACGCATCACATATAAAATCAATAGGAGAAGAGAAATTACGATTTTTTAAAAGATAACTAAGTAAGTTTAAATAATTTGACGCATCATATAGGACCTATATGACCAAATGATCATGTCACATTTGAAGTAAAATTGGTTTGTGAACTTCAGGTTGTTTGCAACATGTGTATTAAGCAAATCAATTAAAGAATATAATAACCATTAAGAGGATGTAGATAGTTATTCAATAATTTGTCTTAGACAACCAGCTTTCAAGGTCAGATAATCCGTCCATCATAGTTTATTAAAGGGTAATTTTATACTTCATCTTCTAGAGGACAACATGAGTTTTTCATTGTCTACTAGATAATAGATACTATCTTCTCCGTGGTAATCAAACTTTCTATATAAAACATAATAAGTTAATACAACAAATAGTGCAAAATAGAAAGTGATATATATATATATATATATATTGACAATTAATGGTAAAACATGCAAATAACTAGTAAATAAGACAAATAAAATAAGTAGGCTTCGAGTCTTGTGCTTAGCTTTGGATTTTAGGCTACTTCTTGTCACTAAAATAATTCATATCAATTGTAATTGTATCACATGACTGAGTTATTTTATTAGTATAAATAAAATGAGTTTCTTTTAGCTACAAGCTTGTTCTGATAAAGATGAATTGAACATTTACTCGTACAACAGGTACAAGACTAATGACATTTATGATCACATCTATAACAAATAATTTAAAAATTGTGCACCTTGGGTGTTTGTTCAATTGGGCCTTATTGGTGATTGAAGCTATCTTTAGGGGATTGCCACAAGATAGCTAGGTCCTTCTTAATAAAAGAAATTCTACTTTCATATATCAATAGTTTAGATACCATATTTAACTAAACTACTAAAGTTGCTTGCATTCATATGTATATATATGTACATCAAGCACCTAAATTAGATGACTTCTTCTTGAAATATCTAATTTTCTGAACTCCTTCTTTATTATGGTTATCATTATAACTATCCACACATGAACTAAATATAAATAATAAAAATTAAAAGATAATATGAAAGAATTAACTTCTGGTTATTCATACTAGGTGTAAAGAAAAAAACAACAATTGCACATAATCAAAATGAACACATCAATATATCATATAAACTTTTTTCACAATTTTAGAACGAAATGAAATGCACTTTTGTAATTTTCCATCTTATATATATCGTAAATCAGCTTATACTATATAGATTTTATCTCCACAACGGGTAATCCAAATTATCCAAAATGTTTGCTACATATTTTAGACACGTAGAAAAACTACCACAAAATTTTTTGTGTAATATAAAATTCAATAACACATGAAATAAAATTTAATATTTCACAATCAAAAGTAGAAAAATTAATTTTTGCAGTGAGCATCACATGATTAAAAAATCATAATTAGTTATATAATGCTCATAAAATTATGAACATTTTATGTGATAATCTTAACATGATATATGTATATTGTTATATATATGCATCGTGTATATGGTATGTATTATGTGCATTGTATATGCCGGTTGTGTAACACTTTATCTTGTAAATGAAGTGTTGTTGAGTCTGTGTATCTTATTAAATTATTGTAGATAATTTGAATGAGATTTATTTCTCTCTTTTATTGTAGACATTGCAACCATCGAGAAACATTTATCCTGAGCCTGAGAGTAGCTCAGGGAACATAACGAGGTGGCTATTGGAGGCCATTGAAAGAATCATAGAACAAAATGTGCAGCTACAACAATAACAACAACCTGAACCACTTGTAGGGATTAATGTTGTGATGAAACAGTTTCGGGGATTAATGCTGTGATGAAATAGAGTTCGAGGGATCAACAAATCCATTAATAGCGAAGATTGAATTTATGAGCTAGAGAAGATATTTATACTGATTGACATCATAAAAGCTTAGAAAATGATATGTGCTTCCTTCATGCTGAATGAGGGAGCCAGTCACTGATGAGATATGATTAAGTGGGCATACTGTACTGATGAGCATCCAATGATGTGGACCCTATTCAAGACTTTGTTCTTTGAGAAGTACTTCTCTTGGGTGAAGCGAGATGAGAAGGAAGCAGAGTTAATGAGTTTGAAGTAAGGGAATCTTTCTCTTGTGGAGTATAAAAGGAAGTTTGATGAAATTTCTCAATATATGACACACGTGGTGGACACTGAGGAGCGTAAAGCTGAACTTTTAGAGAAAGGGCTGCGGCCAGAGATTTACAACGCTATTGCTTTTTTTTAACTTCCTACTTACTCAAACATCTTGTAGGGAGTTCAGCTAATCGCTAAGGATCCTACCTCGAAGGCAACTAAGTCTGCAAATCAAAGTTCTATTCCTGCTATGAAACCATGTAAGGGAGGTTTCCAGTCCAAGCTCAAGTTCGACGAGAAACCGTGGATGGGCAGTAACTGTAACGACAATAACAAGAAGTTCAAGAGAATTGACAACCAGCCTGGTGTTTCGTAGTATAGAAAGTATGGCAAAAACCATTCTAGTGAATGCTGGGGAAAATCCTGAGTGTGTTTCGGATGTGGCAAGCCTAGCCACATGAGGAGACATTTCCCAGAGGCAGAAAGGGTGCAGTAGGCTACACAGGGTCGAGTCTTCATGCTGACTAAGAAGGAAGCGGAAAAGGATGACACTATAGTGGTGGCAGGTATTGTTACTTTGAATGGTTTGAATGCTTATGCATTGTTTGACTCGGGTGTTATGCACTTTTTTGTGTCAAGTCAGTTTGCTTTTAAATTAGCTAGAAAACCTGTTAGTCTTAATTGTGATTTGTATGTTGCTATGCCTTCGGGTGTGAGTATGTGTGCTTAATTTATAATTGATGATTGTGTTGTGTGCCTCTATATGCCGATTTGATCATATTAAAATTGTTGGATTTTGATGTGACCTTCGGTATAGATTGACTGTCTAAGTGTGGGATTTGCATTGAATACAAAGAGAAGAAAGTCTAGTTTAGCCCTATCAACAGTCAGGGGTTTGAGTTTGCAGGTTCGAAGTTTAAGTTGTGGCCTAAATTACTATAGGCGTTGTAAACGCTAAAGGGTGCCATGTATTCATTGTTAGCATTGTTGATAAGGAAGTGGAAGCTCTTAAATCGCACGATGTTAAAGTAGTTCAAGACATTCTGGATAAGAATTGCCTGGTTTACCACCAGATAGTGAAGTAGAGTTTATGATCGACATGGTACCAAGGACGACACCTATTTCAAAGGCACCATATAGAATGGCACTGGCGGAGTTAAAGGAATTAAAGGAACAACTATAGGATTTATTGGACAAGAGTTTTATTAAACCTAATGTTTTGCTTTGGGGGCGCGAGTTCTGTTCTTGAGAAAGAAGGACGACTCAATATGTTTATGCATTGATTACTAAGAGCTCAACAAGGTGATAATAAAAAACAAATGCCTATTGCGAAGGATTGACGACTTGTTTGATCAATTACAAAAAGCAAGTATCTTTTCGAAGATCAACCTTTGTTTTGGTTATCATCAGCTGAAGATTATGGAGGAGGATAGGCCAAATAGTGCATTTTGAGCAAGGTATGGCCATTACAAGTTCGTGGTAATGCCATTTGGACATATGAATGCATCGACAATGTTCATGGATTTGATGAATCGTATTTTTCACGATTATTTGGACAAGTTTGTGGTGGTGTTCATTGACAACATCCTTACTTATTCCAAGTTGGTAGTCAAGTAAAAAGGGCATTTGAAGTTAGTGCTGCAGTGGTTACATGAGAAGCAACTTTATGGCAAATTTAAAAAGAACAAGTTTTGGATAAGAAGTATCACTTTTCTAAGACACATGATATTTGTTGAAGGTATTCAAGTGGACCTTAATAAAGTTACAGTAGTTCAAGATTGGAAAAGGCCAATCTTGTGGAGGCATTATGGAGGATTTACAAAGCATGGACATTGAGTTAGTTACTAACCAATGTTTATTTAAGTTGGTGTTGTTCACAATTTAACCTTCGATTGTGGACAAGATAAAGGACGGTCAAACTGATGATGCAGTTCTTCAGAAGATCAGAGTTAAAGTAATTTAAGGGAAAATATCTGAGTTCAATCTCGCCGAAGATGGAACATTGAGGTTTGATACTCGTCTGTGTGTACTAGATATTGAGGAGATTAAGAAAGAAATTTTGGTAGAGGCTCACTATACATCTTACTCAGTTCACCTTGGGTCTACCAAGATGTACAGGGATGTTTCTAAACTTTTCTGGTGGGCTGGTTTGAAGTGAGACATAAGGAAGTTTGTAGGGTAGTGTTTGACTTGTGAATAAGTAAAGATTGAGCACCAAAGACCTTTTGGTTTGCAAACACTGTTTATGATTTCAGAATGGAAGTGGAAACGCATAGCAATAGATTTTGTTGTTGGATTACCATGATCTAAGTGAGGCAACAATGCAATTTGGCTAATTGTGGATCGATTGAGAAATTTGGCTCACTTTTTACCTATGCGAATGACTTATTCGATGGAGAGGCTAAGTTAACTGTACGTGGATGAGATCGTATGACTTCACGGTGTGCTTATGTTGATTATTTTAGATCGAGATCCAAAGTTCACTTTGTCATTTTGAAAATGTCTACACAACGCAATGGGGGTGAAGTTGACTTTCAGTACAGCTTTTGCTCCCCAGACAGATAGGCAGTAGGAGCGGACAATATAGACATTGGAAGACATGCTAAAGGTATGTGTACTAGATTTCGAAGGGAGCTGGAAAAAGCATATTCTGCTTGTAGAGTTCGCTTACAGTAACTGCTTTCATGCATCCATTGGGATAGCTCTATATGAGGTTTTGTATGGAAGAAAGTGCAGGTCTTTATAGTATTGGGATGAGGTTGGTGAATGAAAGTTACTTGGGCCGAAGATTTTGTAACAAACTAGCGATATCATCAACAAGATTTGATAGAGAATGAAAGTAGCTTAGGACTAGTAGAAAAGCTACGTAGACACTCAACGGAAGGATCTGGAGTTTGAGGTCGATGAAAAGGTATTTTTTAAATTTACACCTTTGAAGAGTGTACTGAGGTTCAGAAAAAAAGTGAAAATTGAGTCTTAATTTTATCGGACCTTTTGAAATACTAAAAATAGTTGGGGTTTTGGCTTATTGGTTGGCTTTACCTCTCAATCTATATAATGTGTACGATAACTTTCATATCTCGATGCTGCAAAAGTATGTGCATGATCCTTTTCATGTCATCAAGTATGAGCTATTGAAGGTTCACAAGAACTTAACGTGTGAAAAGAAGCCAGTAAGAATTTTGGACTAAAAGACCAAGTTCTTCGAAACCGGGCGATTCCATTAGTGAAAGTTCTTTAAAGGAGTTATGCGGTAAAGCATCCAACTTGGGATCGGGGATACGACTTGGAAGCGAGACACTCGACTTAGGGGTGGGAAGCAATTCTGTTGTTCGTGTAGTACTCTAACTCCTTAAATTTTATTTTGAGGATGAAATTTCTTTTCAGAAGGGAGAGTTCTAATAACCAAGTTTTTATTCAGTCATTTTCATCTTCGAGTCGTAATTTCAATTCAATCGTCATATCACCACTTATACTGCAGTGAGCAGTTTCTGAGTTCCCCGAGCATATTGTGAGGGCCGAGAGTACCCAATAAGAGATCGAAGAATTTTTTCTTTCCATTTTACCCTTGGTCAAATGTTGACTATTTGACTTTAACCATTTTAAATATATTTTAGCATTTTAATTAAATATCTTAGTTTTTTATTATTATATTTTTTTCTTTGATATTTTCTCTAAAGTGGCCATCTACCCTCCCCTTTATTTTGGTCTTGCTTTTTCATTCCATGTCCATGGTAGTTGTAGAGTGAGAAGCTAAAAAAAGGAGAGAAAAAGTGAGAGAAAATATGAAAATTCAAAGAACTTTTCAAGGAAAAATTAGGATTGTGCAACGGCCATCTAAGTGGACTCAAAGGTATTGCCTGTGGTGATTTTCAAGTAGAGGAAGTGGGATTTGCTAGCTTAGAAGAGAGTTAGGCAATTTACCTTTATTGATTTTTCATGTAATTATGTGTTTTTATGTGATTAATTGTTGCAATCATGTGTAGTTTTGATGATGTGATGATCTTATAAGCTTCATTTGATATGGATTGAGTATATGACAAAACCCCCGGTTTGGTTAGGGTTTATACATTGTGGAATTTATGGCTTAAGCTTATTTTATGTGGATTAAAGCTTGTTTAATTTAAATTGATTGGTGATTGTTGCAAATTCTATGATTAATTTCATGTTTTGGTGAGAAAATGGATTTAAATTGATGTGTAGAGGGGCCGACCATGTGTAGGGTGATTTTGTCAAATTTTTTATTGTGAAGGGCATTTTGGTCTTTTGTAGGTGAGCAATGATATTTTGAAAATGATCAAGTCATAATATATTTCCAAGTTATATATATATATATATATATATTTCTAAATATATTTCCAAAATACATGTGTGTTTATATATATATGTATGTGAGAAGGTGTGTGTATAAATATATGTATATATATATAAATGTGTGTCATTATATAAGTATGTGTGTGTTGGTGTATGTATATATTTTAAATGTGTTTGAAAATGCATACCTATATTCATATATATATGTATAAATTTATTATTGTGTGCATGTATATGTGTATGAAATATATGTGTACATATATGAGTGTGTATATGTATATTTATATATATATATATGTGTGTGTGTGTGTTTGTGAAAATATATTTATATGTGTGTTTTTGTATGTATATATATATTATTATTTTTATTATGTGGTAGATATATATATATATATATATATATATGTACTTAGGTATATTTATATATATGTGGTTGTAAAATATTATTGTATTGATATTTTATTTATTGTATAACCAAGGGTAGTTTGGTAAATTGACCATTTGCTTTTAGGGGTATTTTGGTAAATTTTTATGTACTTGTGGGTTATTTTAATAATTATCGAAAGGTCCAGCGGTATTTTGGTAATTATATTAGTTTGGTTAATCTTCGGGATTAAACAAAGGCATTTCAATAATTATCGCTATCAGATGGGATAACTTGGTAATTATACGAATTTTTACTTTGATTAATTGTATTTATGTTTTGGTGCATATGCATTCATTTACATGATATAATTCGTGGGTTTTGTAATCTATTATAAAATGATGAATTTTTTCTTGAGGGTTTATATTTTTAAATTGGTTGAAACAGTGTGTGCATAGTTTTAAACCTTATTTTTGCTAACTCTTTAAATCACTGACCACCACGGGTAGCTGGGTCTTTCTGGAACAGTGATTTATTCGTGTACCACATGTGACATGTGGGTTCCGTGTGGGCATGGCATGGGATAGATTCTTCGACTACAAAAGAGCATGTGGGCCCCACAAAACACAGAGTGGCTGAGCTAATTGGTTTATAAAATAAAGAGGAAAAAATAAGGATTTATTTGTATGATTGTACACTATAATGCATTGCATTGTTATGTGCATTTGGGTTGCCTACTGAGTTTTTATCATTCACTGTTGTTTGTTTTGTATGATAGATAAATCCAAAACCCAGCAGTAGGGCTTGATGGAGGTGCAAAACTGGAGAGTATAACACAATATTATATTCTTCCACATTTTATAATTTTTAGGCTAGGTTACTTTGTGTACTAAATACGTTTCTACTACGATGTGGGTGTGAGTACTTAAATATATTTTAAAGTAATATGTTTTTATTGGTGTGGTTTTGATAAAGTGATCTCAAAGAGTAGAAAAAAGTTTGTGTTAATTTGGCATTATCCAAAATTGTTTAATTATAAATCAAGTTTCTATATTTGAAAAGAAAAAAAATTTAATAGTAATTATACTTTACTTGGGAACCTATGCTCGGGTAAGGGGGTATTACAGTATATGTTTTTCCTCATTTTACTATTTTTGGTAAGGATACTCTGTATATTAAAATATTTTTCTGTTACGTGTGGGTGTGAGCACTTTTTAAATGTTTTAAGTAATATAGTTTTATTTGGTTTGATTTTGTGAAGTGGTCTCAAAGAGTAAATAAAAATTTTAATATGGTTTCGATATTGTTCAGAATTATTAAATATATCTAGAGTTTATATTTTAAAAAAATATTAGTGGTAACTACTCCTTACTCAGAACCTGAACTTGGGTATGAAGGTGTTACAGTCTTATTCATATCCTAACTAATGAAATTGATCAATTGGGACCACTTATTAAATAATCAAACCCCACATGTTTCATCATCATTGGGAAGCTTATATCATTCTATGATTATGTAATGGAAATTGCTTAGGAATAAAGAAATAAAGTAGGAAGGCAATGTAGCTACGAGTTAACTTCAAATATGGATGAATTAATATATAATGCGATTTATGCATGCCTTGACATAGAATAATTAATGGGAATCGATTAATGTTATCACTACTCATATTATGCATCCTTAATTTTGTATAGTTAGTTGTTAGGTAAGTTTGAGAATTATTTATTTGAATTATTTTTAATATTTAATGGACCTAATATCTTGTGTATATTTCGGATAAAAGTATTTGAAGATTAGTAAAGATACTATCAATGAGTCGATTCTGTATAAATTAAATTTAAATTACTCTTTCCTTCAAATTTAAATATTGAGATTTATTTTGGGATGATATTTGTTATTACAAATATTTGTTGGAAATGAATATATATATATATATATATAGATATACATATATTTTATTTTAAGTATATTTATTTACTTGTTATTTGAGATATCAAATGAGAATTTTGATACTAATTTAGTGATAGTATATTAAATTGATACTTAAATTGATATTTGAGTATTATTTTGTGGAGAAATTTTTGTGAATAAAACAAATATATATGTTGCAAATAAATCATTTTTCTCATATGTTTGGTTTATATTTAAAATAATAATTGATATTTGGATATTATTTAATGATAGTACGATGAAAATGCCTTTCATTGGGAGGTAATATTGGATATTTTAATTAATAGTTTGGTGTGCGTCATGTGTCACATGAATACATATATTGATTGACTGATGAGATATATGATGATTATATTCACGTGTGAAATATGTACAGCATGTGATCCATTTTTTCTTTACTTTGGGATGCCAAGAATAGTATGATAGTTTTCACCTCCCCACCCATCTCTATTACACTTTGAAATGCTAAGGGTAGTATAAAGGTTTTCTCCTACCCTTATGATTACGGATTGACTTGGCGTATATGATTTTCATTGACTATAAAAATGTTATTTAAAAATAAATATATATTTACATTATTATTATTATTATTAGTATTGTTATTCATATTTTAAATTATATTAGAAGTTATACAATTAACTGTTTAATGTGGATTTATTCAGTTTTTAAGTTATATTTTAAGATATAATATTTTTACATTATTTTATAATTTAAAAGATTTTTCAAAGAATAATTAAAGTGTTTTATTTTATATTTTTATTATAGATCCACTCACTGAGCATGTCTCTAAATTATAATGTTAAAAATATTTTCTTGAGTTCCAATTGATTTCTTCCATTGTAGCTAAAGTGTATAATTTAGTTCTTTGAATATTTTCATATAGTTTTTGAAATTAATATTTTTCTTGTCCTTTTTTTATGGCTTTGAAAATAACCCAAGTTAGTGATATGGTGGTACCTATTTAATAATGTTGAATTTTGCTAAATATTTGTATGGAATGTATTATATTTGTTATGTAATCTCCAGTAGCATTTGTTGTGGCTGTTTGATATATTTGAATTGTATTTCCTTTACAGATACAAATTGGGTTAGTTCAAATATTAGAGGAGGTTTTGTCGAAATTTTAATAGAAATTTCAGTAGAATTTTTGAGGCAGGACCCATTAAGGGTATGTTCATATCATTATATTAATGAGATCTTGGGACATTACATTTTTTCAAGTATGCCATATATCACTCTGGTATAGCTATTGGTTTTGATGATATATATTGTGTCTCTGCATGGTCATGAGTGATATTAGGTTGGACGATAATTGATATGTGTTCCGCCCCTTCACTTGTTTATGTGTGACACAAGGCTAAAAGATGATCCCCTTCTGTTATACATTGGGATGCCAAGGGTAGTTAGACGTAGGCCTTTCCATTGGCTAAGAGTTGCTAACTTAGCGTACCTACACTGATTGATGTTGGTTTTTAGATATATATATATATATATATATGCGAGCATGCTTTAAATCATGTTGTGAAATTTTATTAAGATAAATTTATTTTAAGATACACAAACAATTATTTTACAGAGATTTATTTAGATTTTAAGTTATATTTTTGTGATAAAATATTTATATATTATTTCATGATTTCAAAGATTTTTTGAAGAATATCTAAAATGTTTATTTTTATATTTTATTACTGATACACTCACTGAGTGTGTCTCTCAAGATTATATTCTTAAAGATATTTGTTTAAGCTCCAGTTGATTTTCATAGTTTTCTTCCATTATTGAATAATGCATAACTTATTTCTTTTATCATGAAGCTCTAATTAATTTGATGAATGAGCATAACTAAATTTATATATAATAATTTACTTATATTTGTATGTTAAATAGTAAGAGTTGGTTTAAGAATAAACCAAACCAATGTTATGGTTTTATTTATTCAATCATGTTGTATTTTCCTTGTATTTATATGGAATGTAATTATATTCGTTGTTGGATCTCCAATAGCATTTGTTGTTGCTATTGGACCTATTTGGACTATGTTTTCATTGGAAGAATATATTGGATTAGTCTAACTTTTAAAGAAGGTTCTGCTGAAATTTTAACAGAAATTTTAGTAGAATTTTTTCTAAGGAAGGACCCATTCTGGGTAGGTCATATAATATATTAAAAATTTACATAGTTTTGTTTTTGTTTGAATGGTGAAAAAGGTGTTAGACTTATGACAAGTTAAAATGGCTTATTTGCAAAATTTTCTCTTCCAATCAAGTATGCCTATAGCTTTCATGAACTAAAGACTTGCTCCTATAACTTTTATGGGCTAGAGACTCATTTGATAATGTATTTTAAACCAAATGTAAAAGCAATATGAGTAAGAGAAAGTGACATATATATAGAGGAAACTGTGATTGTAGTTTTATTATTATTATTGATTATTATTATTATTAAGAGAGAGGTTAGAGAGAGAATTCTCTCTGGAGAGTTCACAGTAGAGTCACACGGCAGGCGCCGGTGGGCTCGGCCATCGTGGGTTGAGACCGCTGAGTTGGAGTCACCGTCGGTTGCAAACCCGTGTGAACGGGTTCGTGGATTGTCCATCAGCTGAGACCACCTCCGTTTCTGGTTCGAGATTGCGGGATCGTGGTGCGGCGATCGTGGACGTGGGCTCCCCGTGGGTCATCAGCTTCCGTGATGGATCACAGGTCTGGAGCTATCAACTGGGTCCGTTCGCGGGTTGCTGGGGCTTCGAATCTATGTAGCTGAGCTCAAGATTGTGTTCTGTATTTGAGCTCACAGGTTTAGATCTGGTGAGCTGCAATCTCGGGCTTTTTCGCAGGTTGGAGTGGGTTTGAAGCTAGTGGGTTTCTGCGGTTTCTAGCTGGACGATTTGAAACTTTTGTACAAACAGCTCTAGAATTTCCAGACAGATGAGCTCCACGGCATTTACAGTGACAAGTAGGTGGAATTATGGACAGTTACTCTGCATTCTGATAACAATTGGATTCTTGTAGTGTCATTTGTAATTTTTATTTGGAACTCTGCTGTTTTTGTGGGTTCTGATTTGTGATCATTTCTTTTTTGTATCTGGAAAACTATGTGTGTATAATTTGGTGAAATCTGTTTCGGAATTCTGAGTGATGGCAAAATTTATTCTGGATTGGAAATGCTTGGATGAATTAGATAATATTGCAGTAAGTGACGATGTAGGAGGCATTGTAAAGGTTGGTAACCGTGGCAATACAGTCATGTTAGACACTCCAATTGAGGCAGGTCAGGACGCTTCAAAGGGGACTATGCCTATGCAAGGCATTCCAAATAAGGCAATACCTATGCAAGAGAATACAAAACAATCTTCCTTTGCATCTGTTGTTAGTGGTGGTGCTCATACAGTTGCATTTGATCCGGCTTGGGAAACAAGGGGTATGAACCCTCCATTAACTGTGAACAAATTGGGAATAAAATTGGTTACTAACTCGAATGTTGGTAGTACAAAATTGACAAAATCTTTTGGCATTGCTGGAGTTGATGTTGAGTTAGTTTACAACAAGGGGGGTGAGAACAACAAAGGTTCTATCTCAAAATCATTTTCTTTTGTAAAAATTGTTAATAGTACCATTAATCAGGCTACACAAAAAATAGTGGGTGTTGGGAACATTTATGCAAGTTCTTTACTGTTAGGGAGGCAATTAGATTCAGAGCATACATTTCTAATTTGTAAAGAAGTGGTTGGTGGGGCTTCACAGTCACAAGTCCCATTAATAGCAGGGGATTCACATAGCTCATTGCCAATACGAAAAGGCAATTTGGTTTCAGTTCACGTAAATGATGCCGCCTATCAGGAGCGTGTGGCTCTTTGTCAGTTCTCACTTATATCTCGTATTGTTCTCTTAAAAGGAGAAAAACCTTGGAAAATGGATGATTTGTACACTAAATTATAAAGCATATGGAAGTTGGATAAATGACAATTGATTTCTCTTGGGAGGGGATACTTTCAAGTGCTTTTATTCTCTGCAGATGATAGGCAAAAGGTATGGTCACATGGCTCCTTAAATTTGAAACCTGGTATAATTCAGCTTTAAGGTTGGGTAAAAAATTTTAATCCGGCAACACAAAAATCAACGAATGCTTAGATATGGGTCAAGTTTTATAACTGAAGTTGGGAATTTTGGCATCCTTGTATTCTCACGGACCTTATAAGAGGGATTGGAATTCCTCTAAAGTTTGATCACTTCACTATTGTAGGAAATTATGGTCATTATGCTAGAGTTTTGAGCGATGTGGATTTAGCTGGATTCATTCCAGAAAAACTGTTATTGGAAACGACAAATGATTGCAATGAAGTAGAGTTACACTTTGAATCGTTTCTGAATTTTTGCATTTCTTGTCATAGTGTTGGTCATCCAGTGGCTAAGTGCAGGTCGGTGATTGGAAAGGTGCCTCTTAAAGATGGTTCTCATGCCAACGAAAGAGAGAATAAGGCTTTGGTTTTGAATCAGGTCTACAAGCCGAAACAGGTACCTCCGTAGCCTGTTAAGTCGACTGCACCTTCTGTGCCTACTACCAATGCCTTTGATGTATTAAATACTGAAGCAATACCCGCTCATATAGAGGACATGGTACATCAATAGGATGCGGCTCCTTCTATCATGATGAACAAAGTGGGCATTCAAGTCCGACAATCTGCTCCAGCTCTGGGTGCTGCTACCACCAGGACTGACATCAATACAGAAACGGGTAAGAGTATTCGGACTACATTAGAGGGTGCTTCGACTCCATCACACCATTCTACAGTTCCTCGTTAGGTCACGTCATGGCCTGATGCTTTTGGTGACTCAGGTGATAAGCCTGATGATGATGATTATGCAGATGATTTTGGTGAAGAAGAGCGGCCGCCTCTACAAGGTGAGGGTTCTTCAAACCATCAAATGAGTTCGATGATACCCCCTATAGGGGCCAGCAATTAAACACTATGGCCATGGTTCCATTCCAACCTTCTGGTGCACTTATTGCAGTGCAGTAGAACTTGGATTTGATTGCAAATGTCTCAGAAACCACTGATCAAAACTTATGGAATACGGTTAAAAGAAAACCGGGGCGACCAAGAAAATTACAGATTGCAACAGCGGGTTTGTGATTGATTAAGCCTTTCATAAGGGCTTCTCGACACACTACTCACTGATTCTTTACTATCTTTGTACTACTGCATGTGTTAGCAGCTGCGTTTCTATCTAACTTTCCTACTTGTACCTTTTTATTTTTCTTTATTAATAAAATTAGCTTAGGTTTTTGGATGGTTTGGGGTTGTCTTTATGACTCTTCAGACTACTTTAATAGCCTAAGTTACCTATTCTGATTATTATTATTATTATTATTATTATTATTAATCTATACCATATCCTCTCCTCCTTGTAGAGATAAAAGATAGAAGTTTACTAATATATATAAGAATAGAAAACCTATAGTCTTCAAGCCTAGTAATAGAAAACTTCTCTTAATATGGACCCAATATAGTTCAACTGTAACACACCTTAATTGAGTTTTTTAAATCAAATTAAATTGGGGTGGCTACCAAAACCATAACATGCAAAAATGCAGAAAAATTAAAAACTTAAACTTTGGTAGGTTAAATCCCATACTTTGACTGCCATAAATACTTATTTAATAAAAAAATATATAATTGTCTTCATAGTCCTAATGACAATAAAAAACTTTCAGTTCATAACTTACATAACAATTAAATGCATAATCCAAAATCTATAAATCAATTTTTTTTTCAAAAATCAAGATAACAAAAATAACTAACTTCTGGTCATAATAATGATAAACCGTCATATTGTACCCTAGAAGATCTCTTGAGTCATCACCAAATTCTCCACTTCCAATAGTTATCTAGAAAGGCAAGCGAAATATAAATTTTCTTTCAGATTTTTTTATTTACCTTTTGAAGACAAAGACTTCTTCTTCTTCTTCTTTTTTTTTTTTTCTTTCAAACTAAAATACTTACAGTAGTATCCAAAATAATACTAAGAGCAGTCAAGCTCCTTTTATATACTTAATAGGATTTAATTTTTTTTATTTAATATTAATGATAGTCAAAATATAAAATTTGACTAACCAAAGTTCAAGTTTTAAAATTTTTTCGCATTTTTGCATGTTATATTTTTGGTAACCACTCCAATCTAGTTTGACTTAAGAAACTTGGTTATGATGTATTACAGGTTTGGAAGTAGAGCCACACAAATCTTGTGGCATTTTTTTATATAAAAAATATTATTACAAGAAGATATTTTATTTTTATAATATTATGACTTAAAATGTTGACAGTATTTAATTTTTAAAATTAGTTGTACTCCTCAAGATATTTTAAGAGCCTTACTAGATCACATGATTATAAGGTGTGCTTTGAGTCTAATTATATGATTATTTGACTTTTAGTTAAAATGTTATAAAATAATCTTTATTAGGAAGATGTCTGATTTGACCTAAGGATATTATTCATTTCATTCCAACAAAAGTTTCATTTCAAAGACTACAATTTCAATCAAATAGAGTAGAAAATTATGTGATGAGATGGAGAATTCAACTATCATAAACTAATTATCTACACCTTTCCCATCTTTCGTCTTTGTTAAAATTTCTCATAATTAACCATAACCATCACATATAACTTCAATTATAAGAAAAAAAAATGAAATTGAACCTAGAAAAGATCAAACATCAACATATGGAAAATGAGATGGATTCAGATCGCAGACTCATAGACCAAATTGGAAAATAGAGTTCAAAAGCTAGCACAATATCACCATGGCACAAAGATCATATATGCTTTTTATCACAGAGCAACAACAACAACAACAAAAACAAAACTAGAAATAATCTACACTAATATATTTATGATTCAGAAAAAAAAAGCTTGGATTTTGGTCTCTTGCCTGATGAACTTAATTTTTTCAAAGCAATTTTGATTATGTTTTTGAAAACCAGAAACAGAAGCGGGAGTGTTAACAAAGACGATGATGGTGATGAAGATGACAAACAAAGTTTGCAATTTTTTTTAAAGTTTTGAAAGAGGAAAAGAGAGGAAAGAGATTTCAAAGTATATAACTTCAATTACAAAAAAAAAAAAAGAAAAGAAATTGGACCCAAAAAAGATTAAACATCAACATATGATAATTGTGATGGATTCAAATTACAAACTCATAGGGGTGGGATTGATAAATATAGTTCAAAAAATGTTGTTTGGTTAAGAGGCTGTGAGCAAGGGGGGTGGGGTGGAGGAGAGCAGGTTGCCATGTAGGAGCTTTCGTTTGCACGAGGAGAAGGGGAAGCTAGTAGGTTACCATTTAGTGTTGCTTCTAACATGAGTGGGAGAGCAAGAGATCAAAGCGAGAGACTGAGATTGTGAATTGATTTACAGATTTAAGGTTACCTAAAAAAATATAAAAGATTTGATATATTAATACGTATATATAAATATAGGGCGGATTTGAGGTGGGGATAGTGTTTCCTAACCCTAACTTGACCCTAACAAAGGGTAAATTTCTTTATCTTAACCTCGCTTCGTCCACTAGGGTACGTGGGGAATCCTAACCCCATTAAACATGAAACTGGGCTAGGTAGGGCCGAGTCAAATTGTCATCCATAGATTGCTCATGTATACAAGTCATTTAAGATAAAGCACAACACTAAGTTAAAATATGGGTAGAGCATATGCATTAATTTTTTTTTTTAAAGACTTATTTGAAGAGTCATTTTCATGAATACAATCATATTGTCATTTTCACAACTACCGTCATATTTTGTAATGTTAGAAGCTACTAATTTAGGAATCATTAATCATATTTCCATAGATGACAAACAATTTTTTCAATAGTATTTCATGCCATCAGGAGCAAATATATGAGGATTTTAGTCATTCATAAGCCTTATTGTTATAATTGATGGTATAACTTTGAAACATAAATATCGAGGTACTTTCTATATATTACTAAAAATATAGATGATAATAGTCAAATTTATTCACTTGCTTTTGGTTTTGAAAATTAAAAAAATAAAACTGTATGGACGTGGTTCTTTTGATGTTTTAGGGAAGCCTTTAGAGGAAGATATAATTTGGTATTTGTAATAGACCGACATGAAGCTATCGATTGTGTATGTAATTGTTACCCCAAATTGTATATATATCATATTATCAGAACTTGTAGGTAAAAAAATTTGGACATGAAATTGGAATTTTCCAAAACTTTTACTTAGTTGCAAAGACATGCTTACTAAACAAGTTTGACTATATTACATGACAGAGTTGTGAAACATAAACATAAGGGTGGTAGGATACCTTTTATAAATAAAAGTTGAAAGATGAGCTCGATGCAAGTTTTGATGATTCAATATAATACATTGACTATGAATATTATTGAATGTATGAATGCTATGATGAGTTATACATAAGAAGTGCCATTTATGCCATTATTAGAAAATATTTGTGCCAAGCTGTAACACAATTTAAATATGCAATTGATAGCATAGAATAAAGACCAATTGAAGAAGTGGTTCCAAGAAGCACATGGTATGTTTGTTCAACCTATTAACCCCTAATGAATGCAGGGTTCATTGGAGGATAAGTTAACTTGAGTAACAAGTCTTGTTGTGCATAATTGTTACAATTTTAAAGTTGCAAATTCAAGTGTAGGCTGTCTCAAGTAATAAATTCTTAAGAGTTCGAAGTCAATCCACAAGAAATTGATAAAGATAATAGTTGAGATTTAAAGAGGAAAGAGCATAAAATTATAGTAATAAAATGATTTGTTGATATTAGGGGATTCATTCATGGTATATAAATTAAGGACAAATTTAATTCTTTTAATAACTAAATTGAAATCCACATACCAAGGAGATTCTAATCGGAGGATATAATATTTAAAGTTCATTTAAGATTGTAAGTGCTGTTATATTATATTTTCATTAGTTATATAACAATACTAACACTTGTAAATAGGTTCAAATTTACATTGTGCCTATTATGTCTACAATGAGTCAAGACTCCCATTTTACAAGGAGGGTTTATAAATTGATTAGGAATAAATACAAGAAGTATAAACATTAGAGCCCATAAGATTATTAATCTATCCTTACTCAATTACTAAGAGCTTCACTCTTTTACCCTAATAAAATAAGAATTAGTTATTCAGAAGAAAGCAAAAGGGCAAAGTGAAGAAGAAACTAAATATAACTTTTATTTGAGAACTTAGAAAATAAAAATGGATTACAACAAGAAGATGGTCTTCTTAGCTAGAACTAAGATGCTCAAAATGGCTAGCCAAGGCCCCTATTTATAGAATATTGAGGATAATAAATGTTAAATGACTTGTGCAAAGGCAAAGTCAAAGTTAAATGAATGTTTGAAGCTTTTATTTTGTTTTTGTCTAATAGTTTGCACCAGCTATATCACAGAGGATTTGGCTATATATTCCTATGATAAAAGCATGAAAATTATAGCTCTATTTCTTATCTTTCTATAGCTTTAAAAAGAATAGAATTTGGGCTTGTATTTTGAGAGATACATTCGAATTACTAAACTACGTTGGGTTGATCAAGGATTGCAGGTTAGTTCTATTGTAGCCCAATATTAACCCACTTAAGCTCTAAACTCACAAAAACCATATTCAGCAATACCAATAAAGCGACAAATACATTCAAAACTATCACTATATTTATTTGGCGACAGTCAGGGTGAATGTCACCATATATATGCAATATATCGCGATGGTAAGGTGCGAAAACCATCGCTAAATATTATATATTTAATGACGGTCAATACATAATCGTCGATCAAAATGTTCAAAATTTGACACGTAGAATTAAATCAAATATTAAAATTTTAATTTAAAAAATAATATATTTTTTGCGCTGCTCACAATACTGACCACTGTGCAAAATAGAAAGAAATTTAATATATAAATTTTTTATTTTTATTTTTCGTGACGGTCTTGCTTTTAACCGTCGTGAAAAATGGAAAGAAAATAAATTTTCAGAACGGTCCTGCTTCTAACCGTCACGAAAAATGTCTAGGACATGTGGCGATGCCTTTTTCTTTTCCTTTCTTCCCTTCTTTTCTTCTCTCCCTCTTCAATTGTCTTCCTTTACTAGATCTGAAACCCCACAGAACCCCAGCCACGCCCTTGCGCCACCCTCTTCCACCCTCGCGCAGCCCCTTACACCGCCCTCTCTCTTCTTTTCTCTTCACCCTAAATTCTGCATACATCGTGCCCTAAAATCAACCTCTCTTCTCTTCAGCCCCATTAACCACTTCTCTTTTCTTCAGCCCCATAACAAAAAATGCTCCTACTCGTATCTTGTTCAAGCTATCCACAAAGCAAAGACCCAAACTTTCCCGCCACAACCTATCTTGCGTGTTCTAGCTTCCGCAAATCAAAACGCGCCTGATGGGTTCTCTTGGTCGAGTCTGGCTTGCTCAGTTCAGCAAGGCTTTGTGGGGTTCTGGTTCAAATTCAGAGAGTCGGTGAAGAAGGATATTGGATTGATTTGGAAGATGCGAATACGAAGGTGGGTGAGTTTGTAGGAATCTTTATATTTGATTTTATTGCTTTGAACATATATATATATATATATATATGTTGAAGTAGCAGTGGCGGCAGAGAGAGCCAGAGAAGAAGCATACCATCAAAATGCAAAAGCCTTGAGAGCGGTAGCCATAGCCAGAGCTTGCTGTGCGTGATATTATCGACCTTTTTCCATTTCAATTTTTTCACCCATGTCCTCCAGCCCTTTTTCTCATCTTTTTTGAAAAAAAGAAAAATTCTTGCAATTTCTTGTTAAAGGTTTTAATTTTGGACGTAGATCGCGGTACTAATCCAAGGTTCAACACCGGCCATTATTAGAACTCGATTGGAGGTTTCCATACCCCTTGGGTTAGATTTCAATACCTTCCGTTCTCTCCTATTTGTTCCCCTTTTTTATAATTAATTTATCTTACTGGGTTGATATTAAGATTTACTTTATTTTTTATTTTATTTTGATCTTTAGTTAATTATTGTTATTCCATCAGTTATTTTGCAGCTTAGGGTTTTCAATTTCTATCTGCGTTTACCTTTTTTCTTTTTGGTTATGCGTTGAACCCATGCTTGAGGATTTTCATTTTCATTTCCTTTTAATTAAGTTTCTGCAAAAGAAAGGAGTATAAAGCACTAACGAGAATGTAAAAGATATGTTTTATTATTATTGTTATTATGCCGCAGATTTCTTTGGCCTACTTGTTGGTTATGTATACCATAGAGTTTGAAGGGATTAGAATTGTTAAATGTCTTTCGCACGTGTTCGTCTCCATCATTACTGGCACTGTGGTTCCTCTCTTTGCTCTAGGGAGATGTTAAACATTTTAAAGGGTCATTTTGCAGTCTTTTATAATTGTTCTGATTTTTTCATATGTGTTATTGATCTTTATGTTGTCCTCTTACGTACAGCCGGATGTTTACTGGAGCCACTACTGGTGCTTTAGCTGGTAAGGCTTCTGGTAGTGGTGTTGTTCGAGGAGCCGGACTGGATTGCAGTGTTATATTATAAAAAAATAATATTTTACCATTGAAGGCGACGGTTACTGTTGACCATCGCAAAAAAATATATTAATATAATAATATTTTAAAAAATAATATTTTATAATTTATGGGGACAATTACATATTAATAGTTATAAAAAATATATATGTTATATAATATATTTATATAAATAAAAATTAATATTTTATTATTTTTTTGACGACGGTCACGTGACCGTCGTAAAAAATATATTATTTATTGTGACACTTGATAAGACGATAGAACATTGTTCATCGAGAAAATTATTTGGGCAATTTTTATAATAGTTATTAGCTTTTACTATGAATTATAATATTTTTGTTTACAGTCATATAAATTAGCCTAATGGTCCCCTTTTACACTCGATCGTTGTGAAATATGATATTTTTAACTGCTGGAAAGACTACGATAGTTTGGTTGTTGTCAAATATGATTAACATTGGGCAATGCCCGTACTGTCAATCTTAATACAAAGTTATAGTACTTGAATTCTTTGCCTCCAACATTGAACACCATAATAAAAGAAGTCTGTATGATTTCTCGGGAGAACCTCTTTTACTGTCAAGTGCAAATTCTCTTACTTTCCAAGCCTTCTTATCACTTATCTTAATCCCGCATTGCCTCTCCATGTCAAAGACGATTTCTTTAATTTGTGATGACATGCAATTCCATTGCATTTCTATTTTATTTGCTTGCCAATAAGTTTGCTGGTTGCTAAATGATGTGGTGAAATCATATTTTAACTGCTAAGCATTCATCTATATTCTTGAATACTCTAATGAAAAACAAATCAAAACCTTTAAGTCTAGCTACACTGATACGCCATGGACAACTATTAGAAATCGAGTAAACACTTGACATTGAAAAACCACTATCAACTCAGAATGCCCTATTAACTCGGGATGTCCGATGTCGTTTTGCATGTGAGTCAACTTCAATATGTAAAGGTGCATAAGAAATATGCCTATCCAATGGTGACAAAAGGTCAACCATCACAAATCCTTTTAGTATATTACGAACATCGCCATAGTAAGTTGCGCTCAGGATAATGCCTTGCTAATAGTATCGAGATCTTGTTGCTATTGGCAAGGAGATATGTTGGTTTCATATCATGCATCATCACTAATAATAGAGACATCTTGCTACTAATAGCAAGCTATTTTTCCATGAGTTATTCTCGGAAAAATGGTTCGCCAATAGTAGCAAGACCTTGCTATTATTGACAAGGAGGCAAGAAATGAAACCAAAACGCCTCCCTGCTGTTGTGTAAAACTAAGTCGCAAGTGCATGAATCACTTTGCAAAATAGTAGTTAACAAAAAAGGTTGTTGTGCCTAAAAGATTAGTTTAGCTCAAAATTCCAAAGTAATCAAAATTTAATTAAATTAAAATCAAACTATTAGAGCAAGTAAATGGAATCAATCGAAATTTTAAACAACCACCAGTACTAATTTACAGTCTAGAGAATTCTAGAAACCTTATTAATCATCTTTAATGTCTTTTCTTTCATTTGCCACTAGTTTCATGCAAAAAGAGCTCCTATAAGTTGATTTATGACCAAAAGAATTCAAACTATGCAGGATAAAAAATTACTTGAAATTGTTTTCCAATTTCTCATTCACGCCACCTTTGTCTTCCTAATCACATATGGATATATAAGCTTCCAAAAAAGGTGATGATAATGTGGCACCTTAGGCAAAAAAATGTGTTGCAACATATCTACTCCAAATTCCATGTAGATTACCAACTAAATTGATGACTTGTTGCCCAAGTAAACTCCTTTAGACAATTAAATTAAGTAGATCTAATAAAAGCAACTTCCAACTTGAATTCTCCATGGAATAAGACTCTAGTGCAGCACCCTTAGATTAACTTTCATCTTTCTTAAATTAATAGTAGAAATCAATTGTCCTTGTTTAAGTTACTTTCCTTAATTGCTTCTTTATTTCCCTACGAAATAGAAAAATATAAAAACCAAGTTTTGTCAAATAAAATTCAATAAAAACTAACAAGTATTAAGGTAAAATATAGTATGCTTACCCCTAACACCATGAAATAGTATTGAAAATATTGTCCACTATATGTAGAAATGCGAGTGAGTGTTCCTAGATTATTAGATTTTAACATTGCAAACTATGATGGTAGTCATGAGAATGACTCTTCGGTTATACCTCTCATATTATTTAATGCATGTTCTTTTACATGCCATGATTTGTGTTAAGATATGTCAATGTCATATTGTAACTGAATGTCATGCTTTATCTTATGTAGCTTTTATACATGAGCAATCCTTTCATATTTATCTTTTATCATATCTCCAAGAACACGATTGCTAGCCTGCATATGATTTTCATTAGTTGCTTGTGAATATTGAAGGCAACTATATTCTTCAAAATATGCCTTTATAATGAACAACTTCTCCGAATGAGGGATTTTGCTGGCACGAAGTTTTTGTTCACAAGATTCATGGAAGCAGCGAAACTTATGTCATATAGTTGATGAGCGCATAACCTTGATCTAAAAATTATTCGTCACTACATACAAATAAAACTTTTAATTCAGTCTTTTTTTGTCATCATAAATTTGGCCAATGTGAAACTCATCAGTATTGGAAAAACCTAATTCTATATCCATGAAACAAAATGAGCTACTTCGTAATGATGTTCTCAAAGCGCACAAGGCTGAATTATTGTCATGAAGAGGATTGGTTGTGGAATGATGTGAACTTGATATCTTTGGTTATAGGGTAGATTGAGTACCAATAGCTTGATCAAGAAATGTGGCAATATTTGTAAACGAAGAATCACGAACATCAATTCTATTGTAAGTATTTAACGTGCCTGGTTCAATACTACGAACATGACAATAAGTTTCCAAACATTTGACTTTCTTGAGCATGACTTTTTGGTAATTTTGTTTTCGAAAATTGAGTTTCTGACACTTGAGTTTCCCATACATGTAGAGTTTCCCATAAATATGGCTAAGTTTCCAATATTTGAGATTCTTATTCATGATTTTCCGAATAGGACTTTTCGATTCTCAAATTTTCCACAATTGAGCTTCTAGCATTTTAACCACATTAGATGCATTTTTATTTTCTTCTACTTTTATTCTTCTTCAAATTTGTGTTGACAAACAAGATGATGAAGATTCCACTATCTAAATTAAAAGCATGACATCTATCATGATTAGCTAGATCCATAGCATAAAATTATGAAACCCTACGCAAAATCTCCATATACAATGGAGTTATCAGCACCATATCCTCACTTGTCTAAGAAATATTTTGATATCTCTATCTCATCGTATATTTTGTAGAATACATGATTCATAACTACATGTTTGAGTTTCATCTCTAAACAATATCTATCCCGATCTACATTAACTATGTTGTAAACCTCATCCTTTAATTGTTTAAAAATACAATTTTTAGGACATTTATAACTTTTGATTCATAACTCTCAACTACGAATGATTATTAAAATATAGTAATTATGATTGTATGATCCTTTTTCATTTTCCCTACATGAAATTGAAACAAACTAGAACATAAGCAATTTCTTAGATATAAGCAAAAAAATAAAATAAAATAAGGATCAATGCTTGTTCAGTGGGCACCGAGGTTGAACTGACATTCCTAATTATAAGACATTATAGGTTTGTTGGAATGTCAGTGGGAACTGATGTTGCATAGAGGTTTCCAAGATAAAAGGAATTAACAATTAATATAAGGTTGATGGGATGTTGGAGTGCACCAAAATGATACTGAAACTTTTACAACATTTGCAATATACTATTTGTCTTATATCATCACAATACAAATATCATCTTAGAAAAGCTTAAATTATTTGAGATGGTTATTTTAACTAGGATCATTGAGGTAGAATCTCAATGCAGGCTGAATCGTGGCTTGCATGCTCGATGTAGAATAGCTGAGCTCAGTATTTGATAACTTTGATGCTGTAATAAACCTTATGTTGTCAAATAGGTGTTGTCTTTGACTTGGTTACATTTAATATGAGAATAAGTAGTTAGGTAAAGCACTAAGAAAAAACAAGTAAAACCTACTAAAATTTGATTTAACAAAAAGTGACTAAAAAACTTAAGAGACCCCTTAATTGACCCCATGACATTTAAAAATCTAATATTTTTTAATTTTTTAGATATGGTATAGCAATTTGGGTTTTTTAATGTCATGTCTAGGCCCAACATTCTATGTAGAATTATTTCTATCCCAAAATATAGAAAATACCCTTGATTGTGAATTATAGTGAATTAATTTTTATCTAGATAATCATATTGCCGAAAGAAAAATTGAAGCTTACAGTTCACTCTGCTTTCACTTTCACTATTAGAATTTCACTCGCGAATCAAGATCTCACTTTCATATTGTCTGCCATCGTCTTCTTGCATCCATCATCTACGTTCATAAAAGAGTTAGCTTTCCATTTTCTTTGGGTTTATGGTTTCTAGATATTGCTGTTGAATTTTATAGAAACTATCACAATGCTTTTTAAATTTTGATTGACATGCATATATTAGGTTAAAAATAATAATTAAATATGTATTTTGATGTAAATTTATTTTTTAGGTTAGAGACATTAATTACATGTAAAAGGTTCTATTTAGAGCTTAGATATGGTTTTAGGGTCATAACATCATTAGCTTATAGGTTAAATTTTTTGGACTAGTATGTCCTCGGTGTGAATGGAAATAATGGGGGTTTAAACTTTTTCAGTATGTAGTGGGTGTAACAAACACGTTTTCCAAAACTATTGATTTTCAATCACAATTACGATTCAATCGCCATATCAACGCTTATACCACAATGAGCTACTTGAGAGTTCTTCTAACATTTGATAAGGGCCTAACGTATCCAATTAGGGGTTGGGGAATTATTTTTCTTTTCATTTTACCCTTGGTTAAAGTTTGACTTTGACTTTGCCTTTTTAAATATTTATTTCTTCTTTTTACTTTTTCCTTTTCTTGTTGACCTTTACCGACCACCCCTTGTCTTACTTGCTTCCATTGTTGTTTTAGAGAGAGAAGCTAAAGAAAAATCAAAGGGAATTAGTGGGTTCTGAATCGGCCATTAAAGGGAATCCAAAGTGAGTGTGGTGGATTTTAAGTAGTGATCATGTGGATTTCAAAGCTTGGAAGAGAGATAGGTGTGTGTATATATTTATTTACTTGTATATTGTGCATGTATATATATGTATGCATTATATATTTATATATGTGTAAGTGTTCATATAAATATATATGTGTATGTTATTATATTTATTTTGTCATATGTATATATATATGTACTTGGGTGTTTATATATATATGTATAGGGTTGGAGAAATATTATTTTAGTTATTGTTGAAACAAAGGTAGTTTGCTAAATTGTCATTTGCCATAAGGGGTATTTTGGTAATTCTTTTGTATTTCAGGGGTGTTTTAGTAATTGTAAAAAAATCAGGGGCATTTCGGTAAATAATTTGTTTAAGTGCATTTCAGTAATTATTGCTATTGAAAAGGGTAGTTTGGTAATTATGCATGGATATACTTTGTTTATTTTTATTTATGTATTAGGGCATGTGCATACATCTACATAGAACATTTTATGGGTTTTCATGATTTATGTGTAGTGGTGTATTTTTTTTTCCTAAGGGTTGATATTTCAAAGTAGGTGCATCAGAGTGTGCTGATTTTAAATCCTAGTTATATAGCTATTAGATCACTGACCACCACGAGTAAATGGGTCTTTTCTAAAATATGATTTAACCGCTAACCACAAATGGGCATGTCGGTTCCATGACGGCGTGGAAAAAACCCGCAGACCATAAACGAGCATGTAGGTTGCACAAAATGCAAAATAACCAAGCTATATGGTTTATAAAAGAAATGGGAAAATGGAGATTTTATATATATATAGCACTACACTTCAATGCATTGCATTGTCATGTGCATTTGGATTGCCTACTAAGTGTTTATCGCTCACCGTAGTTTGTTTGTGCATGATAGGTATATCCAAAACCAGATAGTAAAGCTTGGTCGATGTATGGAGCTGGAGAGTGAATACAGTACATGTTTTTCTGTATTTTACTATTTTAGGTAAGGATACTCAGTGTATTAAAATACTTTTCTGTTACAATGTGAGTATGAGTACTTTTTAAATATTTTAAGTCTATTAGTTTTATTCGGTTTGGTTTAGTGAAATGGTCTCAAAGAGTAAAAAAATATTTTAATATGGTTTTGGTATTGTCTGGAATTATTTTAAATATGTTCGGTGTTTATATTTGGAAAAAAAGAATATTAATAGTAATTACCCTTTACTCGGGAACCTGGGTTTGAGTAAGGGTCTTACAATTTTAGTATCAGAATCTTAGATTTTTGAACATGTATTTGCTATTGCTCTAGTAACCACCTACGCGCCAAGATAGACTGTTCTATTTGGATTTGTTTAGTATTATTTGTTTATTTTGATTTGTGTGACTTTGCTTGCCTAAATGAGGCAGTTGGTTAGTAGTTTGTTGCGTGGTCTATGCAAAAGGTGTGCTGCTTAAGTTAGGAATTAGTAGTGGAGGCCACTTCAGAGCTAGTTAGGGAGCCAATTGAAGAGCCTGTGGTGGGGCCTAGCCCTAAGAGATTGAGGATAGGTGTCAATATTACTTCTTCTTTAAGAGACATGTGGCTGAATATTGGTGTAGACGAGGGCTCAGGTCAAAGAGAGGCTAAGTGTTGAAAGTTGGACTGTCACCAGAGGGAGGACACTTTTACATTGGCTCAAAGAGATTGAAGTAGTTTCAGACTAATCATGGCTATAAGATGTACCATTGGTACATGCACCAGTATAGAGAGGATCCGGGAAAGTAGTACACCATGGTTATTCAACTAGCTACTCAAGGGGTTGGAGGTGCCACCTGTGGCAGCTATAAGCCGTGAGGAGGATAAGGACCCCAATGAGGATACTGAGGAGGATAAAGACCCTGAGGAGTCTGACGATATCATAGTGTATGAGGACTCTCCAGAGCCTATAGACCCGGAGGATTTCGACCCATGGGATTATCCTGATAGTGATTTAGGTTTCAATTTTCTTTTTGTCTTGGGTCTGTCCAATTTTGCATATATTGTATATGTGGTATATAATATATATATATATATATATTTGTGGTATATATGATAAAGGGTCCTGCAATAAGCCTCAACATTGGGGATCTTATAAAACGAGTTTCATTAAAATTACCGAACAATCAAAACGGTAAGTTTAATAAATTAGTAAAAATCTCGCAGTCTTTTTCGTTATTTTTTGCCTTCCTCATTTTTTTTCCAAATATCTCACCATTTTGCAATCTGATTTTTTCCTCAATTCACCTTTTCCTTCTCCTCTGCAATCGTCCAACCTAAGATCTTTAACCAGAAACAGAAACCTCCAATCTAGTTTTTATTAACAAAACAAAAACCTATTAATGAAAACTCAAAGTGTACTTGACTATTGAATGCCATTGTTCTAGAAACAAAAACTTTTGTAGGGTTATATACCAGAGAAGTAGACTAGGGAAGAATGAGGTTAGAGTATGGCTGGGATAACATTCTAGTGCTCTCCATAGGTAAAATGGTAGGAGAAGAGAGAGATGAGGACTGGATCGAAACGTAGGGATCTGAAAATACATTTGGTGTGCGAGAGAAGTGTAGAGAGTGAGAAACAGAGAGGTGAAAATGTAGAGCAGAGAGATATAGAGTAGCTTCGATTGGAACAATAGTGGTGGGTAAGGACAAACATGACTAAGCCACTCACCCAACTCCTTCATCTTCTTCCTCTTTCTCTGTATGTGATTTTGTATAAAATTTGCTCTTTTTTTTTCTTTTTTTTTTTTTGATTTTGTAGGTGAATCTGAGCCTCCCACTCAACTCTTCATCTCCTTCCCCTTTCTCTATGTTTGATTTTGTGAAAAGTTTACATTTCTTTTTTTGTTGATAAACATGTCCCAGCCCCCCATCATCTCATTCCCTTTTCTTGTGCTTGATTTTTGTATAAAGTTTTTTTTTTTTTTTTGAGATTATGTTGGTGAATCTGAGCTTCCTATTCCACTTCATCGATTTCCTCTTTATCTCTGTGTAATTTTGTATAAAGATTTCTCTTTTTTTATTTTGTGTATTTGAGCTTCCACCACACTCCTCCATCTCTTTGTCTGAGGAAAAGCAAATCTAATCCTCCTGTGCATTTCTCCATCACCTTCCCCTTTTTCTGTGTTTGATTTTATACAAATTTTGTTTCTTTTTTTTATTCTTTTCAAAGCAAAAAAAAAAAAAAAAACAACAACAACAACAAAATTAGTTTTATTTTTTGCAAAGTTTGCTTGGACTCCATTTTTCTGCACAACCCTAGTGGTGTGAACAATGTTATCCCCATAAAAGCAATGAGTGTACTATTTGTTTGTTTTTGTTCATCTAACCTAAATGACTTTTCGTTTATTGTTCTTTCTTATTTTTTCCATGTTAAGAAAGCTTGAGGTAAGAAGAAAACTATTTTTCTTGACAATATATTTTTGGCAATATAAGATGGTTCCAAAGGAGGAGGTGAATTAAGGAAAAAATCAGACTGAAAAACAGTGAGGGATTTGGGAAAAAAGTCGTGGTGGGGAAAAACGATGAGAAATCAGAGTGAAGGAAAATAATGAGAAAAATAAATGAGGGTTTTTATTAATTTGCTAAACTCATCTAGAAAAGAAAAACATAACGAAAAGATAGCAAGACTTTTATTAATTTATTAAACTCACTGTTTTAAATGCCTGTCTGTTTTAACATTCACATGTTTTATAAGATCCTTGATGTTGGGGTCTATAGCATGGCTGATATGATATATATTTCACATATTGTATATTATAATTATGTAACACTTTATCTTGTAAATGAAATGTTGTTTTTGTTTAGTATCTTAACAAATTATGTAGTATAATTTGTATGACATTTATTTCTTTTCTGTTGTAGATGTCGCGACCATCGAGAAATGTTCACCCTGAGCTAAAGATTAGTTTAGAGAACAAGACAAGTCGACTATTGAAGACTCTCAAAAGACTTGAGGGCCAGAATATGCAACAACAATAACAACAATCACATCAATCTACGAGGATTAATGCTGTGATGAAGCAGTTCTGGGAATTTCATCCCTTGGGATTCGAAGGATCAACAAACCCTTTAGAGGTGGAAAGCTAGATCCGTGAATTGGAGAAGATTGTTTCTTTAATCGAAAAGTGACTTGTGCTTCCTTCATGCTAAAGAAGGGAGCCAGTTACTGGTGGGATATGACACAAAAGATGTACTGCACAATAGAGAATCTAATGACTTGGACTCAGTTCAAGTTTTTATTTTATGAGAAGTACTATCCTCGGGTAAAGTAAAAGGAAAAAGAGGTTGCATTCTTGAGTTTGAAGTAAGGGACTCTTTCCCTAGTGCAGCATAAAAGGAAGTTCGATAAACTTTCTCATTATATGACATACCTAGTGGACACAGAAGAGTGCAAGGCTCTATGTTTTGAAGAAAAGGTTACGACCGGAGCTCTACAATGTAATTGCTTTATTTCAACTCCCCACCTACACAGACATCTTGCAGTGAGTTTAGTTGATAGCTAAGGACCCTGTCTCGGAGGTAGTCAAGCCTGTAGAGCAAAGCTCCACTCTTGCGAAGAAACTTTGGAAGGGAGGTTTCTAGTAGAAAAGGAAATTTGAGGGAAGGACGTGGATTAACAATGCTCATAACGACAACAATAATAAAAAGTTCAAGGGAGTCGAGAACTGGCCAGGTATTCCGTGGTGCAAGATGTGCTATAGAGACCACTTTGGTGAATGTTGGGGAAAGCCAGAAGTGTGTTTCGGGTTTGGCAAGTCTGGCCACATAAGGAGAGACTCTTTGGAAATAGGAAAAGTATAGCAGCCTACTCAAGGCCTCATGTTTGTGCAAACTAGGGAGGAAGCTGAGAAAGATGACGCTGCAGTGGTGGTAGGTACTATTTATTCGGATGGTTTGAATGCTTATGCATTATTTACCTCGAGTGCTACACACACGTTTGTATTTAGCCAATTTGCTACTAAGTTTGCTAGGAAACCTATTGAATTCGTTTGTGATTTATGTGTTGCAACACCATCTAGTGTTAATATGTATGCATCGTTTATGAATGATGATTGTATACATGGGTAATAAGACACTGCGTACTGAGTTGATCATATTGGAAATGTCAGATTTTGATGTGATCTTTAGTATGGACTAGTTGTCCAAATGTTCCATTGATTGCAAGGAATAGAAAATCCGGTTTAGACCCGTAGACAATTAGAGTTTTAAGTTTGCAGGATCAAAGTTGAGAACGTGGCCTAAATTGTTAACGACAATGCAAACTCTGAAGTGTTTGCGTTAAGGGTTCCAGAGATTTCTTGTTAGTATTTACAACAAGGAACTAGAAGCCCTAGAACCTCAAGATGTCAAGGTAGTTTGTGGCTTCTTGAATGTATTCCCAAAAGAACTGCCAGATTTACTACTAAATTGAGAAGCAGAGTTTACGATTGACTTGGTACTAGAGACTGCTCCTATTTCAAAGGCACCTTATAAAACGATATTATCATAGTTTAAGGAGTTAAAAGAGTAGTTTCATGATTTGTTGGATATGGGTTTGATTAAACCCAGTGTTTTACCTTAAGGAACACTGGTTATATTTGTGAAAAAGAATGACGATTCAATGTGGCTGTGCATTGATTACCAGGAGATCAACAAGGTAACAATCAAGAATAAGTACTCATTGCCTAGGATTGACAACTTATTTGATCAGCTGCAAGGAGCGAGTATATTTTTGAAGATCCACCTTTGTTCCGACTACTACCAATTAAAGATCAAGGAGAACAACAGATCAAAGAGTGCTTTTCGAATAAAATATGGCTATTACGAGTTTGTGGTGATGTCATTTGGTATGACGAATGCGCCAGCATCGTTTATGAATTTGATGGATAATGTTTTTCATGATTATTTGGATAAGTTTGTGGTGGTGTTCATCAACAACATTCTCATTTACTTCAAGTCAATAGCTGAGCATGAAAAACATTTGAAGTTAGTGTTGCATCGTTTGCATGAGAAGCAGTTGTACGCCAAGTTCAAGTACTTCTAGTTTTGGCTGGACAACATAGCTTTTTTAAGACATGTGAAATCTGCTGAAGATATTTAGGTGGATCCTTGTAAAGTTGCAATAGTTCAGGATTAAAAAAGGCCAACAAATGTTGGAGAGATCTGAAGTTTTCTAGGTTTGGTGAGGTATAATTGTCAATTGATGCAAGGGTTTTCTAAGATTGCATTACTGCTGATGCAATTATTAAGGAAAGAGACTGGTCAAAGGAGTACGAGGAAAGTTTCCAAAAGTTGAAGAGAAAGTTAATCCCTTCACATGTTCTTGTCATATCGAACAACAAGAAAAAATTGGTGATCTAAAGTGGCACTTCAGGGTATGGTCTAGGTTGTATTCTTATGAAGAACGACAAGGTGATGGCATATGCATCGCGCCAATTGAAACTGTATGAGCGAAACTACCCGACGTATGATTTGGAGCTAGCAGCAGTGGTGTTCGCACTGAAAGATCTGGCGTTATTACTTGTATGGAGTAAAGTGTGATATCTATACAGATCACAAAAGTCTTAAGTATTTTTTCATTTAGAAGGAGCTGAACATGAGACAAAAGAGATAGTTGGAGCTGGTCAAGGATTACTACTACATTATCAACTATCACTCAGGCAAAACAAATGTAGTAGTTGATGCTCTGAGTAAGAAGTATCAATAGTAGTATGATAACTTCTCAACCCCATATTTTGAAAGATTTGCGGAGCACGGACATTGAGTTAAATTATAACCAGTATTCATCCATGTTGGTGTCGCTCACGATTCAATATTTGATTGTGGATAAGATAAAGGAATGTCAAGGTAACGATGTGGCTTTTCAAAAGATCAAAGTTAAGGTAACCTAAAAGAAGAGACTGAGATTCAATATCAAGGTTGAATGTAGTACTTGAAGCTTTAACTAGGAAGTATACAGGGTTTAGTGGTAGTCTAATAACCACGTATTTAGGAAGATTTGCAAAGCATGGACATTGAGTTGGTTTCTAACCAATGTTCATCAATGTTAGCGTCACTTACGATTCAACCTTTGATCATGGAGAAGATAAATGAAGGTCAAGCTAGCAACCCAACTCTTTAAAAAATTAGAGTTGAGGTAAGCCAAGGGAAGAGACTGGATTCTATCTCGATGGAGACAGGACATTAAGGTTTGGTACTTATCTGTGCATACCAATTGTTGAAGAGATTAAGAAGGAAATTCTAGTAGAGGCTCATTGTACACCTTACACAGTTCACCTTAGATCTACTAAGATGTATATAGACGACTCTCAAACTTTCTAGTGGGCCAGCTTAAAGTGAGATATTGCGAAGTTCGTGAAGTAGTATTTGATTTGCCAGCAAATGAAGATTGAGCATTAAAGACCTTTTGGTTTGCTAAAGTTGCTGCTAATTCCAGAGTGGAAGTGAGGCAACGATGGATTTCGTTGTGGGTTTTCTATGATTCCAGTAAGGCAATGATGGATTTGGGTGATAGTGGATCAACTTACAAAATCGACTCACTTTCTACCCATACGGAGGATTCATTCGATGGAAAGGTCAGCTCAACTATACGTGGATGAGATTGTATAACTCCATGGAAGTGTAGATCCTCATCGTATTATGTGACGACCTAAGTGAGCGGGTACGGAAGGCATTGGCAGCTACTTGGTATCCAATCCCACATCACCTGGGTGGTTAATGAAAGGTTTAAAAGGAAAGAGGTGTCGTCCATAACAACCAAGGCTTTTTCAGAGGGTTTGGCTAAGGAGTTTGTAAGAACTCCAAAATTAAGTGTGCTCCAATACGAGTAGTATCAGGATGGGTGACCTCCTGGGTAGTCTGACAAACCCCCATATTGTTTATCGTATGGTGGCTAAATTAAGGACAATATCAATCAGAAAGGGATTAGGGAGGGGAGAATATCTGTTGAAAAGGGATAAGGGAGCCCAATGCGGGGCATTACACATTGGGATGAAGTCGGTGAACAAAAGTTACTTGGCCCCCAAAAATTTTACAATAAACTAGGGACATCATCAATAAAATACGACAAAGGATGAAAGTAGCTCAAGACAAAAAAGCTATATGGACATTCGACAAAAAGATTTGGAGTTTGAGGATAAGGAGAAGGTATTTCTTAAAGTTGCATCACTAAAGGGTATACTATGGTTGGTGAGAAAGGGCAGATTGAGTTAATTTAACGGACCTTTTAAAATGCTAGAAAAAGTTGGAGTTTTGGCTTATTGGTTAGCTTTGCCTCTTAAGTTGTTTGGTGTGTACGACGTCTTTCATGTGTTAATATTGCTAAAGTATGTCAATCCTTCGTACGTCATTGAGTATGAGCCATTAGACGTCCACGAGAACTTAACGTACAAGGAGAAGCCATTAAGAATTTTAGATCGTAAGGACCAAGTTCTTCAGATCAGGGCAATTCAGTTGGTGAAAGTCCCTTGGAGGAATCATATGGTGGAGTAAGCAACCTGGGAGTATGATAACGAAACGAGAGGCAAGTATCCAACTCTGTTTAAGAAGTTTTTTAACTCCTTAAATTTAATTTCGGGGATGAAATTTCATTTTAAGGAGAGAGTTGCAATAGCTATGTTTTTCCCTAACAATAGATTTTCGGTCACAGTTATAGTTCAATCGCCACGTCACCACTTACACCGCAACGAGTTGCTTGAGAGTTCCTCGGGCATTTAGCAAGGGTCTAGAGTTTCTAATTAAAGGGGGAGATTATTTTTCTGCCCATTTTATCTTTGGTCAAAATTTGACTTTGACTTTACATTTTTAGATATTTATTTATTTTTTTTAACTTTTTCTTTTTTTTTTAACCTTGGCCGACCACTTCTTTATCATGCTTGCTTCCATTGTTTTTCTAGAGAGAGAAACTAAGGAAAAATCAAAAGGAATTAATGGGTTTTGAATTGGCCATAAAGGAGAATACAAAGCAAGTGAGTGTGGTGGTTTTCAAATGGTGATCAAGTCGATTTCAAAACTTGGAAGAGAGGTAGGCGTGTGTATGTATTTATTTACATGTATATTGTGCATGTTTATGCATGTATGCATTATATATTTATATATGTTTAAGTTTTTATATAAATATATATGTGTATGTTATTATATTTATGTACTTGGGTGTTTATATGTATAAGGTTGGAGAAATATTATTTTAGTTATTGTTTAAACAAAGATACTTCGGTAAATTGTCATTTGCCTTAAATGGTATTTTGATAATTCTCTTGTGTTTTAGGAGTATTTTGGTAATTATAAAAAAGGCAAGGAGTATTTCAGTAATTATTGCTACTGAAAATGATAGTTTGGTAATTATGTATGGATAAGCTCTGTTTAGTTGTATTTATGCCCTATGGCATGTGCATATATCTACATAGAACATTTCACAAGTTTTGATGTTTTATGTAAAGTGCTGTATTTTTTATGCTGAGGGTTAATGTTTCAAAGTGGGTGTATTAGAGTGTGTTAGTTTTAAACTCTAATTTTATAACTCTTGGATCATTGACCACCACTGTATGTGGGTATTTTCTGAAAGGAGATTCAACAACTGATCACAAACAGGCATGTGGGTTCCATGAGGGCATAGGATGGACCAGCTGATCACAGGGTCCCATAAAATATGGAATAACTGAGCTATCTGATTTATAAACTAAAAGGGAAAAATAAAAATTTTTATGTATGTGACACTATACTTCATTACATTGCATTGTCATGTGCATTTGGGTTGCCTACTTAGTGTTTATTGCTCATCATTGTTTGTTTATTTATTTGTTGGGTAAATCCAAAATCCAATAGTAGGGCTTGGTCAAGGTGTGGAATTGGAGGGCGCAACACAGTACATGTTTTTTTCGTATTTTACTATTTTAGGCAAAGGTACTCTATGTATTAAAATATTTTTCTGTTACAGTGTTGGTGTGAGTACTTTCTAAATGTTTTAAGTATATTAGTGTTATTTTGTTTGGTTTTGTAAAATGGTCCCATAGAGTAAAGAAAAATTTTAATATAGTTTTGGTATTGTCAAAAATTGCTTTAAATATGTTTGGAGTTTATATTTGAAAAAATATTAGTAGTAACTACTCCTTACTCAGTAATCTAGGCTTGGATAATAGGGTGTTATAAGGGTTCATTTTTATAACTAAATAACATATGTGTGTAAATCAAATCTTTCAGTAATACAAAGTTGTTTGATAACTATACTAAACAAATGTTGCACATGTGACATGTTTCGATAGTACATTTCATCCAATGCCCAAGTCCTCTTATAAAGTTTGACTGTTCTCAAAGAGGTTCGTCTAGTGTTGAAGTACTTATTGTTAAACTAGTATATAAAATGAAGTCCTTTGGTAATGCCGAAATTTAATTGCTTCTTACTTTTAAACTTAATAGGTAAAATATTTGTTAATGCATGATGTCTACTTTATATTTAACAAGTTATAATTTGTTTGTTTAATAGAAAATAGAATCTACCAAGTTTACTAAGTCTTTCAAGTACCATCAAGCAATTGATGGCCATGTTTGCATAACAAATAAGGCAACACTATGCAAGGCTCTTGAAGAGATAAAGTGCAAGATGACTATAAATAAAAACAATCCACTAGAAGTGATAGAAATACAATTGAAGAAGATGGAAAAAAAGTTGCTTTAAACACTTGTTTCTCCATATGAAGCAACCCATACCACTTGATAAGACTAAAATATTTACTATTTTATGTTATTTTTTTTAATCTTAATATACGTTAGTTTTTGTTTCATTTTATTAGAAGAAATACTTAGTTTTGTGTTTTTCTACATCGTAGGTAAATAAAGAAAAGTTAAAGATCAACCAATAAAATTTTAGTGAATTTAAGGCTTGACTTTTAAGAGGAAATTTTGCATGAATCCAAAAATGGAAGTTAAGACATGAAAGATTATGCATAATATTTTACAGATTTTTTTTGGACATCTATTCAATGCTAGTTTGAAGTCGAAATTAGAGGTTGAAGTTGTCTCAGTAGATTTACATAGTTTTGGAAAAAATTATATTTGAAGATCTTTTTAAACTCGGATTGAGGCGTGTGTATATATAGTTGGAAAGTTAAGAGGTTTAGCTTTAATTTTTTTATTTTTACATAATTTTATACATGGTTTAAAGTCTCCAAAACATGGAAAAAATTAGGGTCACGCGTAGAGTTCAAATTAGGAAAGGTTATATGAAAGCTTACTTAATGACATGCAATGACCAATTTGAATTAGGATTTCTTTTATAGAATGAGGCGTAGCAGTTTTGAGGGGAGTAATTAAAGAATAGTGTTCATGATATATTACCTACAAATACATGTCAAAATAAAGCTCTAATTGACACATATGTAGCCAACAATAAAGGGGATCTATAGGAGCAAGTTAGAAGGTTTTGTGATTTATTATTCCAAATTGCCCTAGTTGTTAAGTAAAATCTATATAAATAAGCTTTGGTAGCAATCATGAGGCCTCTCCTTTAATATTCCTTTAGTAATTTTTTTTTGAGAGTTTGAGAGAGAAGACAAAGAGTGATACACAAGGAGAGATTAAAGCGATCTCGGAGAAGAACCAATTGGAGATTGAAGGAGACAACAATATCAGCCGGCTATCCTTGATCAAGTGAGGGACAAAATATTATGTTTTTATTCTCTTCTATTTTATTTTTCAATTATGTATTTAATTGTATAATGATTTTGAATATTATTTCAATGGTTATGTTGAATTAATTTTATCATTCTAGAGCTGGATGATACCTCTTTTCACGGATATTTAATTTATGAGGTTTTGAATTTATTCTATTGTTACTTTATGTTAATAAATCATAACTATGTTAATTGCTTTGTTCATATGCCTAGAAACCATGAATAATGATTTTAGTATTAATTGATCCCTAGAAAGATTGAATTTTTAGTATAATGATATATGTCTTGGTAAATTTAATTTATGTGCACTTGGTGTATAGAGAAATAGACAAGTTGCATAATTTAATTTTAATCTTAATTTATGCTGAATGAGTTTTGCATTTTTAATTGGTTTAGATTCGAGAGGAATAAATTATTAGCATGCTAATATTTCTAAGGGTATAGTAGAACATCTCTTAGATAGTTTAGTGACGAAGAGAGGTTAATATATACTAAAGAATAAATTTTAACTAATTAGATTAAATTGAAGTAAATTGTGGTGGATTCTATACTCTAGAGGTTTAAAATCATTGAAATTAAAGTTTGTTTAAAAATCAAACTTGTGCATTCTCAATAGTTTGTTCAATTTATTTAGTTTAACTTAATCTTCAACAATCCAAATTGTGAGTCCAAACAGTGTTAAGTTTAATTTGAAATTAGTATTCATAATCCCTTGAGTACGGTAACCCTTTATTCAAATCATTATACTATAAACTGATTCGCATAGTTGCAAGTTTAGAGCTTACACAACTGCTAAGACATATATGAAGTTCAATCTTAGAGGCAAGTTAGGCTAGTTTACAAAGAAGGATTTACGAGTTGAGAATTTACACCACTGCCAAGACATATATGGAGTTCAATCTTAGAGGCAAGGTAGCCTAGTTTATGAAGAAGGATTTTGGTCTTATAATTGGATTGAAGATGGGTCTAGTTCCAACCAAGAAGACCCTCTCTTCATATGAAAGAATAAGAGACGAATATTTGAACAATACAAATAAGATCAACAATGTCATGGTGAAGGATGCTTTCACAAAAATAATGGAGTACAAGGAAGAAGATGATATGGTGAAGTTAGCATTAATTTATTTTCTTGAGTGTGGTCTTCTTGGGAAAGAAAGCCAGACCCAAATTGACAATGATCATGTTGCAATTGTAGATGACCTTGATTACTTCAATAGCTATCCATGGGGAAAAATGGTTATGGAATTTTACCGTAGCATCACTACACTAGGCTTTAAGGAAATTATATCTTGGAGAGTGTCCATTAGTTGTTTAGGTTAGTTGTGCTTTATTAATGTGTTATTTTGTTTTGTTATTTTTATTGATTTATATATGTATTTCATAGATTATAATTTATATTGAAATGACATATAATATATCTATTCTTTTTGTAGGTTTAGGGATATGAGACAATCCCCAACTTGGGTAGAATTATGCCAAATCAAATGAGGTGTCTTTCCCTCGTATTCTTCACTGGGATGCCAATTCCACGTCAAACTATACTACTTTGAAGGAAAAATATACGATAAAGAAGGAGTAAGTAGTTCAATTATAATTACTTTTTTGCAACATTATCATTACTTTTCTTTTTATTATTATTATTAGTTGTTACTAACTAGATGAAAAAATATTTTCCATAACAATATTACGAGGTTGGCACACAAGAGCGTACCATAAAAGAAGAAGTTGAGTATTTCTAACATACTATTGATGGTGAAGGACATGATGATGATTTACCATCACATACATAACCTCCATTAAAGAAGGCTCATATACCTATGAACATAGTAGACTTATATTGGTTTTTCGTGTGGAGTATGAAACCCTCAAGTGGTTTTGTATGATTCATACATTATCAACATCAAAATGATATCATTTGGAACCATTAGTAGCTATGATGCCATATTTGTTTAGAGATGCTAATGTATATGATTCATGATCTGAACTGACAATATCACTTAAACCATTCAAAATTAAATGTTGCATGGATGCTCCACAACAAATAATGTTGTAAGTTTACAATCTCTAATTACCATTTTTACAACTATTATTGTGTTTGGTTTTTAAATTCAATTTTAATTAGATATTAATTACATTTCACTATTTAATGTTTGTTTGTAGAGGCCATTATTCATACTAAAATATGTGGAATACTTGACGGCTCAACTCCCACTAAACTTCTCACAAACTAACATGGAGTTCTTTTAAAGTTAATCAAACTAAAGTATCCTTTAAGTAATACCCTATAAATATTACAATTTAAGTAATTTAAAATACAAATTTAAATTTAATTTAAACACTAAATGAGTATATATAACTTTGGCAATGTGGAATATATTTTGACATTGTTGAAGACTGTTGCAAGTCGATTCCATGATTGTTGAACACATATCTCACCATTCCGCAAGTACTGAGCTTATTCGATAATATGCCGAACTAAGTTGGTTTAATAACTCATACATATTAACTTCCAATTGTATATTCTACATAATATAAGTTCATGTTAAGTAAAATAACTACAAATGTCTCAATAATTTTGCTTATATCGAACAAGTTTAACACTATAAAAAATTGATACATATATAATTTGTAACACACCTTTACCCGAGTCCGGAGATCCGAATAAAGAAATGTCACGATGAAAAGACGGTACAAAAATAATATTATAAAAGAAAATTTCCTTTTGAAACATAACCGAAAAGCTGAATAAAAATTTTCTTTACTCTTTAGGATAAGTTAAACCGTTAGTAATAATGGCAAAAACCAAAATATTTCTAAACCTCGAAAAATACAACTCTTTACACAAAACCCACAACGTAAAGAAAATTAGTTTATCTCTATCAGAGTTATAATTTTAACATAAAAGGAAATAAAATGCGGAACAAATTTATACTATTGCCACTCTCCGTTAGTCCGCCACAACGGTGACAAACTGCACAGGCTAGGTTTCTGGATTACCTAAATATACAAAACAAATAGGAGTGAGTGAAAAACACTCAGTAGGATCCCCACATACATGATGATGCAGTGCAATATACCATGAGAAAAGTTAACAGTCATGAAAACCTCCTGTTCATTTTTCTTTTAAAAGTAACCATAAATGCAATAACTTTTAAATTCTTATACGTAGGACTTTTCACTTTGCGTAAATATTAAATTACGCTGGAGCTAGTTACCTGTCGGCAACTCTAATTTCCTAAAGCAGCAGACATGCATACTTTTAAGGAAATCCTTAAATATTTAACCGATTAGAGGGAACGGCAAGAGTGGGGGTGGAACCCGCTTGCATCCACGTCATGCATCCACGTCATGCAAGCGCTCGCATGTGTGCGCATGCGAGAATCCTTTCTCTCCACCTACTAGTTAGTAGGACCTCTACTAACCGATTCACAAACTTGAACACATATGCTCCATTCATCGTAACATTAAAACCTACAAGTGCATGGCCATGACTATACGATGCATATCTTTTAAAAACGTGAATTGCGATATTCAAAACTTTCACGTTGGATTGCGATGCATATGTATGCTTGTGCCATTACTAGCTAACACCAATCTCATATCATTAACGTACATGGTTTCAAACACAATTAACTCTCATATGCAAGATAACACATGCATTTAAATACTTGTATATATATATGTACAAAGTCATACTAATAAATCCATAAGAATAAACCCATGTAATTCCAAAGAAACTATTTCTAAATAGCCTAATAATTACATAAGAAAGCAAATATAACCATGCTCAAACCAATTTCCAGCAAGCATACTTTATAAGCAAAGATTGCAACTACAATAAATTAACCAACACAAAGCATAAAAAGTCCATGCTTTAATAATTTAACAAGCTGAATAACAACAAGGTTAGTTTTAGACAAGGTAGTCATGGAGTTTAACTTAAAATCAAGTCATAAACTAATTACATTATAGCCTTCTCTCAATTTAGTAATACACCACAAATGGGTAGTCAAGTCTAGCCCATTTTATCCCATAATTTCCAGCAAGAAACAATATTTACCCTAGCTTAAAACCATAGACACAAGCTGTTGGCAATAGTTACAGATTTTTCAGGATTTCCAGCAAAACAGGTAGGATTGTAAAAATTATAGAACACTCATCTTAACTCCAATTAGGGTAATTCCAAAACTAAAATAGCCACAACTTAATTAGTTTAAAGAGAAAGATGTGAATAAAAAATTAGTAAAAAAAATCGGAGGCCCTGAAATAACACCAAACCCGTGGGTTATAGTGCAGAGTTCTCCTAGAACAACAATCCATCCAGTAATTTTGAAATAATTTTTTCTCCCTCATCCGAACTCCGATTATAGATATTCAAAAACAAAAATGTTCTCAAGACACTCAAGTTTTTACAGTAAAAATTACAGAATTATTTGACAACTACCCGTATACCAGTTTTAATCCAAAGTCCACGAAAATTTTAGGAATGTGCAGGGTTCTCCCAAAATATCTATCCGTCCACAAATTTTGAAATAATTCTTTCTCCCTCATCCAAACCCCGATTGCAAAACTGAGCATGTTCAAAAGACACCAAATTTTATCCAGTAAAAATTTTAGAATTTTTGGACAAATACACAAATGACAGCAAGCAATGAAAGACCACGAAAATTTCAATAACTTTTCAGAATTCACATGTTACTCCAAACCACACCAAATGTAACCCTAACATGCCATGACTTTGGGCTTTTGCTAATCCACTTGGGAACACACTTAGATCTAGCATTTAAATATAATTTTCAAAAGATTCCAAGTGGTCCCAAACAGAAAATGAATAGAGGAGGAGAGAAAATCATGTCAAGCCCCATTAAATCACCAACAAACACATAGATGGGTTAGGGACCCTACCTTAGATTAGTTAAAACCTTGCTAAAAACTTTGAAAATCAAGATTAAACACCTCTATCCAGCTACTGGAAATGGCCGGCTTCCCACTCCTCCTTCCTCTTCTTGAGGCTTTGAAGAAAACCCCTTGAATAAGATTGAAACTTTATCCTAAAACACACACTCTCTCTTGTCTTCCAAGAAAAACCTCTCTTTCTCTCTCTATGGTGAATGGCCGGCTGCAAGGAGGGAATTTTTTAGTTTGGGTTTTAGTTAAAAGGTTGCTTTTATAGTGGAGTTTAGGGTTTCAAAAGGGTTGCTAGGGTTTTGATGAGGTGTCAAAAGTTAGACCACTATTAATCCAAGTTTAACCCAATTCAATTTTTGATCTTGAATGTGGTCCCCACACCCAACAAGCAAGACCACTTCAAATTTAAACTTGCCACATAAACAGTCAACAGTCAAGAAAAGAGTCCGGTCAACACTGCCAAATGATGATGTGGCGGGGTGGGTATCATGACTTTGACCTTGACCATAACTTTGACTTTACCATAAAAGGAAACAAACAAATATAATACACAGAAGGTCACATACCACTCAGTCCCAGTCAACCAGCACCAGACCTTGACCCGACAGTCAGTGGTTCATGCATTGACTTTGACCGAAGTTGAATTTGACTAAAGTTGACTTTGACCAAAAGTCAACTGTGCACAAAAGTAAGCAGATATTACATAATTCATGGCTGCCAAAAGATTATCTTCGTCTTAGGTAAGTGGCGAACCGCTTTGGTAATATAGTAAATTGGATCTTTCTTACTAATAAACAAGTCAACTAAACACATTTTAAGTAAAAAAACAAATTGATACAAATACAAGTAATGTCAAATACATCAAAATTAAAAATTCCATTAAGTTATATAAGTCAAATCATAATCAAATACAAATGAATTTAGCTTAAACTAGTACTTTGTTCCACCTTTGTCAATCCTTTCAAATGGATCCTTACATTTGGCTTAGTTTTAACCTACTTGGTGACATTGACTGCATTTGTATCTAATTCTTTCTTAACTTTAGATAGAATTCAATTTCTCCTTGGTCAACTAGTATATTATCTTCTCATTTCAAGTGGAAGTACTACACTTATTTTAACTTCATTAGGAACATCCTACTATACTGGATCTTCAACAAAATAAATTTATTTTCCATTCATTGCATATAGTGTCTTAGCATAGTTGTAAGGAGACATCATTGTATGAAAATATATATGCATATATGTGACCATGTCATGAATACATGAAATTTGATCCATGTCAAACTTTTTGTATGTACATGTTTTATTGCTCAAATCCACCAAACCTTCAAACTAATTGCTACCAGATGCTTTATAATGATAAGGATTACTGATAGCAACCAAAATTTTTTATGCAATCTCACTTCGCTTGTTTAGTTTAGCTTATGTCCAATTAGTCAACTTAGTTGTCAAATTGTCAACACTAGCATGACGATCGTAAAACCATTATTGTAGTTTTACAAGAATAGTATGCAGCTATGGTATAATTAGCATCTCATGTGTTGTTTTAAGAATATCAATCATACACTCAATAATGTTTATTGTTAAAATGTTATACCGATTGATAAGAAACTTAAGTCGAGCCCATCTATTGCCATCAATATCCTGCAACTATTGTACAACCCTTATTGAAACATTTACTAACTCAACCATATAATGGTAGGAGAATGGTATCATTGCCAAGTAAAATGGTAGGAGAATGGTATCATTTACTAACTCAATCATATAATTGCAAGTATTGTACAACCCTTATGGAATGCTAGTATACCTTCATTGCCAAGTAAAATGGTAGGAGAATGGTATCATTATGTGTGAATTTATTTTCCTTCAAATTATGACTTATAAGGTACCAAAACTTGATGATTGTTAGGGTAAATGACTTTGCATTCTTAATATATCACAAAAATCAAGTAGTTAATTTCCCCAAAATATTCCTTGAAACATGGAAAGAAGCAGTTGTAAGCCGAATCATTCTCTTCGTCTCCAATACCAAATGCAATTGGAAAATTTTGACCATTATCATTAATAGCAAAAGCAATATATAAATAACCAATGTATTTTTGCTTCAACGTTGCTCCGTTAACTGAAACAATTGGTTTTATAAACAATATTGGAAAGAATTATTGTTGTCAAACTTAATATAAGTAATGGTTCTTGGATTTAGTTTTTCCAACATTGCAAAGTATGAAGACAACAATTGAAATGATTCTTTAGTCTAACTCCTTTCGCTTCTCTTGCCCGTCATGTCTTGTCATAAGTTGTTTTAATTTCATAGCTCATATTAATATCACGCATTATTTGACTTATACACATGAGCAATACCATCATATTTATCTCTTATAACTTGACCAATTGTTTGGCTATTGGCTTGCCTATTATCTATATGTACTCTTTTATTTTTATACTCATAGGTATGTTTAAGATCAACTTCCTTTATTCTAAACAACTTTTTTAATCTAGAAATTCTCTTCGAATGGGCTTTCCAATTATGACCATCTTGTAAATAATGAACCTCGTCATGGTCAAGTGATGATCACACTATCTTAAACTCAAAATTATTCTCTGCCACCAATAAATGCAACTTATTAACATGTTCATGTTTATTGTCATACATGCATCCAAGCTTAAAAATCTCATTCTTAAAACTACCTAATTCAATATTCAAATAATGAGATGAAGTACCACTTGTCAATGAATGACCACCAACAATATTTGTGGACTAATGTGTACTTGTTACCCTTTCTAGAAGTGCCATAATAGTCGAGTGTGAGCTTGACCCAATGTATGGAGGGATCATAAGGGATTGAGTAGCAATATGAGCTTCATTATGTGTCTCGTCATGTGATCCAATATGAACTTCTTTCTATATGTAATCATTGATCCATGAATTTGCATCATATACATTATCATTACTATGCATTTCCTTATATTCTTCGGTGGTAGGAAAAATAGTATCGGGACAAATATCAATTCCATTATGAATGTTCAAGAATTCATGTCCATCCCGAGTTTAAGTTTCTTGTATATTGTACTGAGGAAATTGAGTTTTTGATACTTAAGTATCTGGCACGCTAAAAATTGAAAATTGAGTTTTTGGTACTTGTATTTTTAAAATTTCATGGTTGTCCTTTTCTTTCCCGTATATGTCACCTTTAACCACAAATGATGAACCAACTTATTTAATCAGTATATAAGATAATTGATTGCTTTCATTATCCGAATTAAATGCACCAGATGGTGTTGGTGAACAAGCATCCACATTGTTGAATTGTGGCACTATTGATAGCACTTCTACATGCAATGGGGCTCATCATACATTTTATGGATCACATGGAAGTTTGCATTGATTATAATAATACTTTATTCTCACAAAATATCTACTCCTATCAATATTAAGATATTCATATGCTTAATTCTCTAAATCTATAAACATAAACATCTCCTTGATACATATAACTTCTATTTTATAGTTTTGAAGTTACCCATACTCCACCGTCTTTCCGAATCCATATTGGTTTCACAAAAAATAGTTTTAACAAGAATATCCTCCATTTCCACTACATGAATAACAAAGTCAAAAGTAAGTGATAGTTGTCATAAAATTACATGAATATTACTTATTATGTGTGTACATGGAAAAATATATTTGAAGTTTAATATTAGCATGAAATTGCATGTAAAAGTTTGAAATTCTATACTTCCTCTATAGAATCCCTATCACATTGTATTTATGATTGTTTTTATGTTGTTGTGATGATTGAATGGTTGAATTAATGTGTCTTATAAAACTTTTACCAAAAAACTTATAAACTTTTGTTTTCTATTTTGGGAGTATCTAAATTTTTGTGACCCATTAATATTATTCAAATTTTATGGGTGATTTATCCTATATTATGTTATAATTTGTGAGCATTTTTGTTTTTGTTTCACCCAAATCTTATTTTCCTTCATTTAGTTTTGAATTTTTGAAATCCACTGTCTTTAATGAAAAAATTCTATTAAGTTATGTTTTGCAGTTTGTTTTGAAAAGTCAAATAAATTCCTCTAGCATTGAAATTTTTATAATCATAGTCAATGCTAGTATAAATGTGTGCGTTATGGAATTTTCATTTTTTGAATTTTAATGAATTTTATGTGGTTTTTCAAAATTCAACTTATTGTTTCTGGAATGGATTGTTAGTTTATATTTTAAATCTAAAATCTATGTTTATAATATCTAAAAAATTGTGTGAAATTTATTATTGATAGAAAAATGTTTTACTACTGATTTGGCACTAGTTTCAAGTTAATTGAAATTTTATGGAATTAGATATTAATTCTAGAATCTATTTAGGTCTCTATTTAAGTCAGAAACAATATGGAATGAATAATTATTATCGAATAAATTATTTATTTTTCATAGAAAATTCTGAAATTGATATGGGATTATGTGGACATATGAATTGATTAATTACCACTAAAATTGTCTCAATTGATTGAGTTTATAATAAGTTATGAATTTATTGATATGATAGTTGTGTAATTTTTATAAATTATGAGTACATAATTTATGATTTTGTAACGTCTGTTTTCTTTTCTGTGCAATTGATTTTGATCAAAGTCAACTCTAGTCAAAATCAACATTTAGACCGATGACTGTCACGTCATAGTTTTGTTTGGCTTTATGTTGATTAAGACTAACTTGTTTGTATATTCTTTATTTAATTTAATTTTCCTTGTAATTGTTGGTCAAAGTTAAAGTCAAAGGTTAATTCTACCACGTCATCACTTGGACTGGTAGGGGAAATGACTAGGATATTTTCTTTTACTAAGTTTGTGGCTTGTGTAGGTGAGGTTTTGTCTTTATTAAGTGAGTGGGGTAGGGTTATTTGGAAGACCAAGTTTGACTTAGTTAAATTTGAGTAAAAAAGGTGTCTTGCTTATATCACCTTTTTTAAAAAAAAACAAAACCCTACCACCCACTATTTAAAGCCATTTTTTTAAGGGACCCAAGCCCCATCTACAGCATAGGCAGCTAGCCCTATCCACTTGGGAGAGAGAAAGGAGTGTTTCTTGGAAGAAAAGGTGTTAGAGTGAGTGGAAGTGTAGGATTTTTAAGTATTTCCAAGAGGAAATCAAAGAAAGTTCAAGAAAGGGGAAGGAGTTAGGTGGCCGGCCATTTTTAGCGGCTGTGGTGAAGCTTTTATCTTGCTTTTCAAAGGGTTTAAGAAGGATTCAAGATTATCAAAGGTAGGATCCCATACCCATGTGTGTCTTGGTTGATGTTTTGGTATTATGGATGTGTTTTGGCTTGAATCCTCTCTTTCTACTCATTTTCTTCTTGAACCCTCTCTTGATTCACTTGAAAATTGCATAAAAATGCTAGCTTTGGCATGATCTAGGTGTGTGTTAAGGAGATTAATAAAAGCTGTAAATTGTTGTATGTTAAGGTTTGTTGTATTTGGAATTTTTCTGCACTATCTATTTGTTTATAGTTTTAGAATTTGGGTATCTATGTGCATGATAGTATTTTATATGTTTGTCATTTTTTTTTTTTTTGTTTGCTGGAAAACTGCAATGGGTTTGCACCTATAGGTTCGGTTATGAGAGGTTGAGGGTACCTTTAAAAATTTATTCAAAATTTTTTGTCTTCCCACTTATCTTTTATTTTGTAAGTTTGCGGCTTTGCTAGAAATTTTGGGGATTAGAGGACTATTTGTATAATTGACTATGTGTATTGAGATTTATGCTTAAAAAAAAAGAGGATGAAAGTTGCTATATAAATTTTGAGGTTTAATGGGCTGTTTATGACTAGCGATGTGTGATGCCATTATGATTAGATAAAGTGTGATATGTGTGTCTAGTATAATGCTTTGTAACCAAATTGATTCCCATATCCACTTAATCATGGCCAATCTTGCTTTAATTACCACCTAGATTATTAAAGTTTGAATCTTTATGCTTATTGTGGTAGTTGCATTCGGATGCATATTTACAAATGGTTTTGGAAATAAATTGATCGTCTTATTATTGAATATATATATATATATGTGTGTGTGTGTGTGTGTGTGTGTGTAATTGAAATTATTTGAAGTATAAAAATAGTATTTATATTTATACCTATATATATATGTATATATTTGGACAGTGTCTTGAGTTTGGAATTTTTGTTATGGCATGTGAGTAGTTTAATTGTTGTGAATCAAATCCCTTCTTACGTAGGATTAGATTGAATAATATGGGTATTCATACCCTAGGTATGAGAATAGAATTGCTAATTAAGGTATGGGTATACATCTGCATTAGAATATGTCATGAAAGTTTTGTTACATGCGAGGAAATTATTTTCTCAATCAAATCATGTTTTAAAAGTTATACATTGAAAAGTCATGGCCATGCATACGTAGGCATTTGTAATTAATGAATGGAGCTTATTGGAATGGGGATATGTGAATCGTTTGTTTGAGGTCCCACTAACTGGTGAGTGGGGAGATTGGATTCTCAAATGCACGCACATGTAAGCGTATTGGTGTATGTGGTGATTGTAACCCCGACACTTGCATGATACGGATACAAGCAGGTCACCTCCCTCACTTACACCGTTTCCTCTAAACGATTAAGTGCATAAGAATTTCCTTGAAAGCATGCATGTGTGTTCTTTTAAGAAATTAGAGTTGTCGACGGGTAACTAGCTCCAGCATAATTAAAACTTACACTAAACGAAAAGTCCCACAAATGTGAGTTTTAAAAGTCATGACATAAGTGTTTTGGAAAAGAATTATGCTTTGCATATGCATCAAGACAACCCAAAGATGTTTCTTCTAAAGAGGAAACCAGAGTTTTATTATTATTGACATCCTATCAGCATACTGCATTGCATTACCATATGAATTTTGGGAACCTACTAAGTACTTTTCCACTCACTTTTGTTTGTTTTTCTATATTTAAGTAACTCTGAAAGCTTGGCTTAAGTGGCTTGACAGTGTTGTGGCAAACCGAAGGAGGAAGGTGACAATACAAATAGACTTTTCGCATTATAATTTCTTTTGGGCTTTTTAATACTCTGAAAGACTAGATAGTTTTCTTTATGTTGTGGGTATTTTTTGTGTATATATATATATATATATAAAGTCTATGGTTTTAAAAATGCTATGGTTTCAGTTGTTGTTAAAAGTTTGTTTATATCATAAAAAGTAAAGAAAATTTATGTTCGAAATTTTGTTTTGTCCAAAGGAACCGGTCTTTTATTAATCAATTCAATTGCTTTTAGATTGGTCATTCATTTAGTCGGGTCTCCAGACTTGTTCACGAAAAGGGTGTTACAAATTTAATTACTTAATTGTTATTTTAGATTTGTGATTTGGAATTAGTGTATGTTATGTAAGTTCTTTGAATAAGAATTATGTTATTTAACTCATTATAGGCTTAATATAATTACATGCATAAGTATAGTAAATGTAGAACAGTTTATAAATAGTACATTGCATATAATAGGTATTATAGAAGGGTACTATATAAATGTTTGAGTTTAATCATGACAAACAATTTTATCTATAAATTTATATTGAAATACTTATTATGTCATGCTATAAGTGTAGATTGAAATGAATACACATGTATGATAAGATATGAGGCCATAAGTTTAGATTGAAATGCCTACCTTGTAAAAAATCTAAATATTATGCGCTAAAGAATCTTGAAAGCAATGCAAATATGTTATGTATTGAATAAGAGTTTTGTTGCATAAATACTGTACGATAGTTTATGAACGGTACATTGCATATAATTAGTATTATGGAAGTGTGCTATATAAATATTTGAGTCTGATCATAGCAAATAATATAAGATATAGGTTTATATTGAAATGCTTAATATGCCATATTATAAATGTATATTGAAATGCATGCACACCTGTGATAAAATATGAGGCTACAAGTTTAGATTGAAATGCTTACTTTGGAAAAAATTTCAACTATTGTGCAGTAAGTTAAGAATCACATATGCATTTTAAATATGTTATCTATATGTATCGAGTATGAATATAATTATTGATATATGTACCAATGATTGGATATCATGAGTTATGTATGTTAATATTGTTTTTGTATAGGATTTCTACTGAGTTATTCAACTCACGCTTTAATTTTATTTATTTTTTTCTCATGTAAGAATGCTCAGATTAGTTTTTCTAGACAACTATTTAATGTGGTGGACTACGTGACGGTTCTAGAGGAGGATCTCCTGGGTAACATGAAAGTTTACTAAACCTATGACCAGGAATTTGATATGGCTTTTTAGTTGTTTTAATTTTTAAAATTGAAATTATTGTGTAGGTTTTATATTAGGAATTTATTTGTTTTGTGAGTTTGCGTTTAAGAATTTTAATTGTTATTAGTACTTGTGATATCAATTTATGATTTTCATTAAATAAGTAATTATGATAGTCAAAGTGTGAGATTTGACTATTTAAAGTTTAAGAAATAAAACTTTTAAATTTTTATATTTTCCATGATGTTTTGGTTTGGCAGCCACATTAGTCTTGTTTGATCTTAAAAAGTTGATTGGAGTGTGCTATATCGACATTGTCGAAGTTGTTCAATAATTTACAAAACGCGCATGGTAACACTATTGATAGAACCGAAGTGTTGCAATGAACTTCGGCATAACCAATTTCTGCATTAGCAAAGTTAACCAAAATATTACTAAAGCATGTTTACAAACTTTGGTATTGCCAAATTGGTACCAAAGTGTTCATCACTAAAATATTTCTAAAAAACTAACTTACTAACTCATTCACGAATATTCTCTAAGATACTTAGTTTACCAACCATATGAGACATATTTTCATATAGAGAATGAATTGAAAAAACTTATGAAGATGGATCATGATCTGATATTGCTATTTCGGGAAAGTGAGTCAGATAGTTTGAAATCCACTCTTTGATCTGCATTTCATATGTGATATGATTGCTTAATTACCGATTTCTTCTTTCTTTGCTTTTTTTTTTTTTCTTAAATGGTAGTTTTGTAAATGGAGTTTAATACTTTGAATGTGTGGAATTTGATTTTTTTTTTTTTGTTACACATACATAATTAATAGAACAAGGGGAACAAAGTAATAATTCCAAATAAAGCTACTTAAAAAAATTCAAAAAGGTCAAAAGAGTGACATTGGCATAAGAAAACCCTAGCAATTTCAATAAATAAGGACATTTACGGATCTTTAAAAGTAATATTAGGTAAAAATTTCTATTATTCTAAAAGTTGGATAAAATTCATTTTTGTATATTATATTTGATTATCTAATCAAAGAACCCATTGCAATGCATGAGAGTGGGATCCACAAACATGCAAGACTTGTGTTTCTAGCTTGGTTAACTGTGGTTTGCACTAATATTTGAGAAGAGAAAAAAACATATGAATATTGCTTGGCAATAAAGATAGTTGATGAATGCGCTCAATTTAATCAAACACCTAAATCAAACTGTGAATGAGAAAGAAAATGAGTTGAGTTTGGGAAACATCTAGCTAGGCAATTTGAATAGTTGTCTTTGGAGGGCTACGGGGGACCATAATATATAGGGTAATACCCACATGTTTATTATTTCTCTCCCTTTCTACCCATCTCCCTATCTTCTTGCCAACTCTCTATAATCTTCTTCTTCTCTATCATTAGCACTGTTCATACTCTAAATAGCTCTTAAGAGAAAGGCAACTACAATGAGAAGAAAACCAATAGAAAAGGGTACAAAATAATCGTGAGGAGAACAATATTGATTCAATAGAAAGCTTTGATTCATTTTTGTTGAAATTTTTTATTTAAATTGGTTGAATTGTAAGTAATTTTGTAATTTAACTGCTAGGTTACAATTATATGAACTAAAAATTTAATTTTTATTTTGTCTCCATAATTATTGATGAAATTTTTTGTTTAGATTGTTTGAATATTTACACTGACAATTTACTTACTATTGTATCTCGCTACTATGAATGTAAACTGTCATAAGGGAGCTTGCTGCTACCTTGTGATGAGTGTCTCTACCTAGTTGTGAGTAAGCCCCATAAACATGGGGCTCTTTTATTTACTCTCAAATTGATGGAGACTCTCCCTATCCAGTTTCAAGTAGGAAACATGTTTAGCTTACTTACCACTTGGTGACAAGATTTGCTAGAAGGTAGAGAGTAAGCAATCCCCATTGAATATGGGCTGTATGTTTTACTATCCACCTAGTGGTTCGACTCGCCCCAAGCTTTATGGGCTCTCTGAAAATTTATTCGCCACCAGGTGGGTAGTAAACTACTCACCACAATTGTATGCATATTCACCATCAGTTTACACTTACTCACCCTCTGATGGCAAGTAAGTGTAATTTTGTTTTATTTTTTATTAAGTGTAATTTTATTTTATTTTTTGTTTTAACTTTCTTTATACTTGTATTAAGTTCTATATTAATAATTCTAGGTCTAAGGACACATGTTAATGCAAGTAAATGTTTTGTTATTTATTATTATTATTATTATTTTTACTTTCTCAATAATTATGTTCTATATTTGTTTATTTAATATTTTATGATACATATGTGTAATTTAATATTTTGTAAACTTTTCTTTTAGCTTTATAAATAATTGTATTGATTTATATATTAATAATGTTTATATACAGGTACAACAACTTACGCGCATTCATTTAACTGCATTGAGTATTTGATTATAGACAAGAAGTATGATTACGAACAAGATGATAGTTTTTTTGTGAGAAATATGTAGTAGACACTTTTCATCACCATTTAAGTGTATAGTCAACTATATTATATTATGTACAATTTTTTCAATATTTTGTTATTGCATTTGAATACATAAAATGTTCAACAAGAATTTCATAATCCAAGAATAGTAAGGCTACACTAAGTGAATCAAAAAATTTATACATCCAAGAACAATAAGGTACAAGAATAAACAGTTGTTAAGATAACTTAGGTATAGTATTAAGATAAAGGAACACTTCCAGTGCATATTTGTCAGTTATGACCAAGTACACCACATATATTATATTTATATTTTGGTTGGTTTTCTCCCCCTGATGGAATCCGTCGAGTTTTAGATCTTCCTAGTGCATAGTGAACAATAGGGAAAGGACCACGTGTCCGAGTACCTCCAGTGGTCCATGCCAAAGGCAAGTATCATTGAGCAGGAAGATGGTGTTGGCATAATAATCTTTTCATGCAGATATGATGTAGAATTCATCATTTTCATGTAGGCAATGACAAAGAAAGATGTATTATGTATTCTCATAGACCAGTTTAGATAGATCATCATTCATTTTTCTGCCGTACCTGGATTGTAAAACATCTATGCATATATCCTTATTAATCATTATAGTATATGATCAATCAGAAATACACCTGTATAAAACATATGATTGTGTGACCTAATGAAATATATCCTTAAAAAAAATAAAAATTTCTATTTATATGTCCTCATACATTATACCTAATAATAATAAATATATAAATTAGAAAACTATTTGTAATGCCTCAACCATTCAATCTCAATAAATAATGGAGATGTATGTATTGTATGCATGCGAAAATGCTCTTTAAAGAAACACTTTACATCTCGATTGTTTTCAATCTCAATGGGATCCAATTTATAACAAAATATAACACGTAATTCCCAAAGTGTAAAATTCTCTATTTTTGTTTAATATGATCAAATGTTTCATCCAACAGTACAAACCATGATAAAATTTAAATCAATTATGCCACAAAACTAGGAAATATTGTATTAGATAACAATACAGATATTATATTAGGGTTTACTCATCGCCTTGTGGTGAGACTCCTTACCAAGTTAGGAGTATGGCATATTGTAGTATGGGGCTATCTTTAATTATATTCACCATTTGATAGTGAGTCACTCCACAAGACAGCGAGTATAAATCTAGAGAGCGTATATAGCATTAGAGCATACTCACTGCTTAGTAGCAAGATTTCTACTTACTACATGATAGCAAGACATACCAATATACAGGCGAGTAAATTCATTCATAAGTATAATCACCAGTACAATGATGAGATTTCTGTAATTTTTTTTGAATGGTAAGAAACGAGTGAAAATGTGAGTGTCCACATAATTTTTGCCACACTAATACTATCTAATGTCATAATACTCTATACCTACTTAAAAGATACAAAGATCAAACATTGAAAACCAAAACAAACACATAAAGATATAAAATATATATAGGTAAATTGTTTACTTCTTTTATGAAGATATGTGGTAGTTGTTGAGAATGGTAACTCAAACTTGAACATTTAAATATGAATTTTTCAACAATAATACTTGTAGTTTGATAGGAGTACCTGTGGATGAAGTATGTAAGAAAGAGAAGAGAGAAAAAAGTAAGTAAAAATGAGCTAAAGTGAGTTAAGATAACATAATAGAGAAATTTGGTAAGTTGGAGGGTATAACAATAGCAGAGGTATTTTGGATAGGCTAGTAAAACATATGGATATTTTTTATAGAATTATGAATGGGTGGGTATTTTGGGCAAAATTATTGCTCATGAAGGCATTTAGGCATTTACCTAAATGCCCTAATATATATATGTATAGAAGATTTAGAGAATTGACAAATATGTGAAAATATAAGAAAATTTACAGTCTATTACATGTGATCATGTAGTCCTAAAACAAACACACAGTGTATATTTATCATATAGTCATAGTCATGCCTTCACCCTTTAAATTATATATAGAAACCTAAATCATGGAAGTAAGCTTAAACCTTGGTCAGCTTTGGCAAATAGTTTTCACCAAAAACTTACATATATATATGTAATCCTTATTGATATTTTTTTTCCCCCAAGCTTCTCTTAGTAGGAGTCATCAATCAATAAATGTATTAGAAACTAGGATCTCTTGCTATCCAATCTCTGTAACTTTATTGGAGTTTTAGAAAACAAGCTCATGCCCTCTAACATTTTCCCTCCATAAGGAATGAACCCAAGATTTCAAAATTGAGTGAGCTAGTTTTGCCTTATGCAATTTTTTTTCTAAATAAATGAAATTTGACAGTGTAAGTATATTTTATTATTAAAATAAAATACGTAGTACACACAGCTAAGGAGATATAATTTTTCTTTTGTAAATAAATAAAATTCTATAGTACAAGAATATTTAATTATTAAAATAGAATAGATACACATAGCCAAGGAAAGTAATGAGCCTCACCCCACAATGCACATCTACACTCATAATACATACACATAATATTAATTAAAACCCCTAAACCAACAAGTCCAAACCTTTTACTAACCAATATATATATATATATTGTGAGTGCCACAAGCTCACTAGAACCACAAGCTATGATTAAGAACAAGACTATTTGATTTTCTGACTTTTGATTTAAATGCAACCTTCAAATAATTTTTACAGGAAAATTTTTGACAACTTTAAGGGTAAAACTCCTGAAACCTTACTCTCATAAATGATACTAGTAACAAAATTAGTGAAGACACTATATTTGAGATTGAGAACAAAAATATTACTTATAAGAAGCATTGGAACATGGAGTGAAGACAAGTAGTGAAAGAATTTCTTTATGGAAAAAGCAAATCAATTGTCACAGTTTAGGGGAATTACACTTATGTTCGATAAGCTATCATAGAAGAGTCCAAGTGATACATAAAGGTGAGGAAGAGACAAAATGAAGAAAATTTAAAACCAATTTTAAAAAAGGACATTGAAGACTTGGCTCCTTTTTTTGATATCTCCGATGCTTCTAGCTTAGACTCCTCCAATGGAGGATGTGAACAAAAAATCAAAATTCATGAAGAAGTGATTGAGGATTCCCCCAAGTGTAAGAGTTATTTTAAGAAGTTTGAAAGTAAGAAATGGAAAAGGAACCTAGTACACTCATGACCAATCATGCCTAAATCTTGCAAGAAGGAATAGAACCTCTCATTTTCTAGTAGGGTGGTTGCTAAACCTTCAGGATTGGTGGTTGAGGAGTTGATGATGACATCGGCTACTAAGAAACTCCAAAAGGAGTTAAAACCCTTAGTTTAGTTGAAATAAATGAGTATGCTAGGATACACTATGAGTTTGGTTTAAGTTTTGTTACATTTTAACTTGAGTTGAAATTTTATTTTTGTTACGAATTATGCTGAGGTTGATTGTGTTTTGTTCAAATTCGTTTGATTGTTTTATGTTTGAAATTCTTTTATGATGATTATGTGTTGAATAATTTTGTGATTTAGGTACACTTTCAATATCTGATCATGATGTGTATGTTTTATTTGATTGTAGGTCAACACATACTTTTGTATCTAGAAAGTTTGCTAAAAATCTTTATATGAAGTCTGAAAAATTAGATTTTAAATTATGTATTTCTACGCCTGCTGGAATTGTGATGCTTTAAAATCATGCAAGGTTTTTAAAGGTAAAATCTTGTAAGTTGATTTAATTATCTTTGATATTTGTGATTTTAATGTCAATTTTTGCATGGACTGAATGTCCATGCATGGAATTAATATCCATGGTAAAGAAAAGAAGATCATCTTTACACTGGAGGGTAAGACTGTGTCATTTGAAAGAGTAACATTCAAACCACCCTCATGTATTATCTTTACACTTCAAGCTATGAAAAATGTATGAAAAGGATGTCAAGCTTATTTGGCAAGTGTGGTGGATATTAATAAGATGCCACCGTCGCTTGAGGATGTTAAGATTGTCTGAGACTTTGAAAATGTGTTGATGAAGAATCTACTGGAACTGCCGTCAGAGCAAAAGGTAGAGTTCACGATTGAGCTGATGTCTATATCTACACTAATATCTAAGACTCTGTATAGAAAGAACTTAAAGAACAATTATAAGAATTATTGGACAAGGGATTCATACGACCAAGTGTATCGCCATGGGGAGCACTCGTTTTATTTGTAAAAAAGAAGGGTGACATGATGCAAATGTGCATCGACTACAGAGAACTCAATCACGTAACAATCAAGAACAAGTATAATTTACCACAAATTGAGGATCTTTTTTTATTATCTACAAGGAACTTAAATATTTTAAAAAATAGATCATTGATCCGAATATAATCAATTGAGAATTAAGAAGGAGATATATTTAAGAGTGCATTCTGAATAAGGTACGACTACTATGAGTTTTTAGTAATGCCTTTTGGGTTAACAAGTGCCCATGCGGCCTTCATGGACCTCATAAATAGAGTATTAACGGACTACTTGGATAAGTTTGTGCTAGTTTTCATTAACAACGTCCAAATTTACTCCAAGAATAAGGAAGAGTATGAACAACACTTGGTAGCTATCTTACAAAGGTTTAGAGGAAAAAAAATTATATGCGAAATTTAAGAAGTGTGAATTTTAATTGAAAACTATATCCTTTTTTGGTCATATAGTTTCTAAAAAGGAGATAAAAGTTAACCCAAAAAGTATTGTTGCCATCTAAGACTGGAAAATGCCAACAAATGTTAGAGAATTTGGAAGATTGTTTGGATTAGTTGGGTACTACAAAAAGTTCATTTAAGGATTTTCAAAGATCATGTCTCCATTGATAAAGTTGCCAAGGAAAGATGTTAAGTTTGTTTGGTTCAAGATATGTAAAAAAAATTTCAAGAACTCAAGAAAAAAATTGGTTACTGCACCTGTGTTAACTATACCTATTCATTATTTTTAATGATGCCTCTAGAATGGGTATTGGATGTGTGCTAATGCAAGAAGCAAAGGTGATAGCTTATGCTTCACATCAATTGAAGTCATACGAAAAAAACTACCTTACACACGACTTGGAGCTTATTGTAGTGTTCGAATTGAAGATTTGAAAGCACTACTACTACAGAGTGATTTACAAAATCTTCACTGACCATTTTCACCTCAACACAAGTCTCACACTTATGTATGAAATCAATATAGAACGTGGGAATATGACTTAAGTTAATTAATCTCCTTAAATAACCATAATTAACATGCCCTAGTCTACCATGCTATAAACTGGAAGACCCAAACAAATAAGCAAAAGAAGTATTTGTTTTATTTATAATTTTCGGTTTTATAGTCATTACATTCAATTTGAAAAGCTCATTGGATACATATCCCTTCCCCACAAACATCCCTGACTTTGACAAGATAACCTTGTCAGACTCGAACACTATCTTAAATCTACACTTGTACAACAATGAACCAGAAACGAGATTTTTATGGATTTCAAGCACATACAGCACATTGTTCAATGTTAAGGTCTTTTCAGAAGTCATCTTTAAGACTATCTTTCCTTAACCTTGGATCTCAAACATTGTAGAATTTCTCATGAACAACTTCTCCCCACTATCAACTGGTTCGAAAAAAGTGAACATATTTTTGTCCGATTAAACATGGTGGGTTGCACCAGTATCAATCCACTATTTTTTAGGTTCGACCCAGTCAGGTTCATTTCAGAGACTATAACTGAGAGGTTCATGTCATTAACCTCTTGTATGATTTCTTCTATCCCATTCACCTCTTTGTTCTTCTTTTTCTTCGGCACTCTATAGTCGACCGCATTGTGACCCATCTTGTCATAGTCAAAGCACTTCTTTTGGAACTTTTGCTTATTGAAAATTCCTCCTTTGGGTCCGAGATTCAACCATTTGCTTGTTTTCTTCTTGAACTTGGTTTGACCATACTCAACCACATTTGAGTATAGCCTTTACTTCAACTTAAGATGAAAACCTATTCTCAAAACGCTTGTTGTCTTCTTCAATTCAAAGTTTGATAATTAATACTTCGACATTCATTTCCTTTCGCTTATGCTTAAGGTACTTCTTGAAGACGTTCCATCCTGGAGGCAGCTTCTCAATAATAGCAGCTACTTGGAAGGCTTCACTCAGAACCAGCCCTTCGGAATGAATTTCATGTAAGATTAACTCAAACTCTTATACTTGATTGACCACAATTTTGGAGTCCACCATCTTATAATCCAGAAATCGGCCCACAATAAATTTCTTGGAACCTGCATCCTCGGTCTTAAATTTATCTAGGGACTCCCACAATTCTTTAGTTGTCTTCTTTATACAGCATACATTATACAGTCCATCAACTAGACTGTTCATTACATAAATCTAACACAAACAGTCAGAACTTTTTCACACATCAAACGCCATGAGAGAATCTCTATCATCTCCGTTAAATTTCGGTAGATCCTTAGTCAAAAACCTCGTAAGGTTGAGAGTGGTCAAGTAAAACATCATTTTTTGTTCCCATTACTTAAAATTCAAACCATTAAACTTCTCTCCAGTCTCTTAGTATGATTCACTGGAACCGTCATACCTAGCGTTGGCACTTATGCAGCAAAGACTGGAGTAGGCACTTGTGCCCTAAGATTGGTCGTTGCCTCAACATTAGCCATTTTCCTACTGAATACAATAAGAAACTATTAATTAATTGCTTTAAAATTTGTAATAAAATAATATTTCAAACAATGAGGAAAATACTAAACTTTTTTAATATTTTCTCTCTTCTGATAATGTCAACATGTGTGCCACATTATCACGCCACGCCAGCACCTTCATCAGCGCCACATCAACAAGCTCCATTAGGACTTGCCATGTGCGCACTACATGGTCCAGCCTAACACACACGCATTAAGGTTTAGCCCAACGCGCGCGCGCCAAGGCCTCACGGCCCAACTCAGCAAGCCGAGCCCGCGAACCCAGGTCCAAATCACCTGTGTATGATCCACGTATTCAAGCCTTTCCACCCACTTGCATACATTCCTTCACCCGCACTAAAATAAACAATTTCACTGATCTTCAACCTTCAGCTGGGTCGTTTTGACCCATTTTTAGGAAAACCCTATTTGTTCAACCTAATCTGAAAAACATTTTCCGATTTCAGGCGGACCGATCTCGTTTCCTTCGTCTCGACACAAAAAAAGGATCCATCAATTCAAATTGTTCAATAAAGGTCCCAAATTTTATCTCCAAGAATTTCCAAGTATTGGTCTTCAAAGTTTTATGAATAGTTCTTTATATATATCAATTTTTTAATTGAAATAACTGTCAAAAAAATTGCAGAAAACCTTATCCTATAACAAAATATTAGTGAACAACATATATATATATATAATATAACAAATTAAAGCAAAAGAAATAATCTTTTCCCTATTAACAATAACCTGTTCATTGTTAGTAAGCAAAACAGAGAGCACGTATTCGTCTTAAGATTGTAGTCAAACAGGTATAATTTACAAATGAATTGGCTTAAAAATAATATAATGTATGAAATAAAAATAATGCAAATTCACCAAACTCAAAACACAGGAAAGGAACCTATTGAAGATCGAGTTGCTTGTACGCTAACAGAGCTTGTTTTGATTCGAGGCCTGTGTGCTTCTACAGCTTCTTTAAGACGAATTTGCTCCACACACGGTGCTTGTGACTATTGAACGTTCATCTCCTAGGATACAACTAATTCACCAAGGAATTCTGAGCAAAAGCACCTTCCTAAATTCCCACAACAAACTTGAATATAGCATTCGTTCTATCACCAAAATATAGACTCAAACACACCACTCACTTTGTAAAAAATTTTACCCGTGAATCTCAATTGGAAAAACTTGAACTGTATTGCTCTATTGTAAGCCAAAACGGTATTTCTTAAAAACCAAAAGACAATACAAAATAAAAGACATTTATTTCATAAAGTTGTAACGTTTATACAATTAAAATCAAAACTAAAACTTGCAATTCATTCACCATTATTAAAAAAAAAACATTTAAAAAATCCGACCCTATAGTAGTAAGAACAATGACATAACTACTCTTTTTTGAAAGCAAGAACCTTAAAAGAGTCAATCCAAACCCACAATGAAGAATGTCTAAACTTGTACAGCTCATAACCACTTACATCTTAAACTCAAAAAAATATCTTCCACAGCCGCATACTAAAATCCTAAACCATATTTTAACAGCTCATTGATTTCATTACCAAGCAGCAAATAATCAGGGGGTGAATCACTTCTATTATTATATGAAAGTAGCAATACAAAACATAATAATAATTCAAGCCATCAAAAACATGAAGAACGGAATTTCTATTTGCACTGTATATGAACTTGATACAAACATACCTTTGACAAATTTCCCCCAAGTCTAGTAAACTTTCCACGGTTTTTGAGAAACTCAACTACCTTATCAAGCTATTGTTTTGCATCATTACATTATGTAACATACCTGCACACAAAAAATAAAAAGTTAATCAAATCCAGTAACAACATATATAAATGATTAGATAGTATTAACAAATTGACGAACATACACTGATAGTAACAACAAATTGAAGAACATACACAAATTGAAGTGCTGAAGAAAAAATGTAAATGTATGGCAATGAAGCCATTTAAATATAAATTAGGTTCAAGATTACTCAAACACCAATTGTGTACTGTAAGATTTAATGGAGCATTACAACTAAAGTTTATGTTATTCTTTTATGTCTGTACTATGAAAATAATAAGTGTTCATAGAAAGAAAACCAAAAATTGAACTTCATATTGAAATGTATAACATGGTATATATATGGCGATGCATAACATTAATGGTAGATATAACATGGTATATTTGTCAAAAATTAATTTTATACAAGTGTCAGATGATTTAGTTACTAACTGCAGATATGGCAAAATTCCAAATTATTTAATCATATAGGTCAATGGAAAAGGAACCAGATGATCCTATACCTTTTCCATGACTTTTCTCAAACAATGACCTTCCTATATGAAGCATAACCCTACACCTTTTCTTCAACTACAATATTGATCGACAAACATTTCTTTTATATGCAAACTTATATAAAACAACACAAAAAGACAAAATTAAAGTACAACAGAGAAATAAAATAAACATAACCATACCATGTAACTCGATGCCTAACAAACCAAATATCCAAAATAAAAGACTATGCGAAAACCTCTTATTTAAAGTCTACGATGTATCTGGTTTACTCGAGAACCAAAATATCAAACTAGAACCCTAAAATATTATAAGAAACGAAAGAAGAAGAATTTGTGAACTTGTGCAGATGGTTTATGCATGAAAATAAAAATAAAAAGTACCTAAAATCACAGGGAATAGATTAGGCTCAAAGATGGTAGTTGAGACAAAAATCAAAGGTGAGTCACATAGGTATGGCAAATCTTTCTCCATTTATGGTCTATAGATAAAGGATGAAGCAACCTCACGTTACCACTTGCCATCGGGAAGAGTTCCCTTTGTGGTTCAAGAAGCTTGACAGAGTTTGAGAGTAGGGTTTGAGAACAGGTTTTTAGATTTGAGAGAAATTTTTGGGAAATTTCAAACAACGAAACTAATTGAGAAATGGATAGGGAAAAATTTTCCGCCAACAATAACAAAATTGAGAGGGAAAAAATTTTCGCTAATAAGGGATGTTAATTTCATATTGGTTTTCTAAAAATTTCTCCAAAATTCTTTTAAAGTTGACATTGCTTCAAATGAAACTGTTGAATGTAACAAAACATGACGCTTTTTATTTCTAAAATTGTTGTTCATATTCTATTTCATGGAAATTTTAGTGGACATATTTTTTTACCACAACGATATCACTTAAATAAAAAAGTGTTATCGTATGTGAACAGGTTTTTTTTTTAAATATTGTTGAAGCTCAAATATATAGTAGTGAAATATTGTCTTTCATCGATAAAATTTTAGGATCTAATGAATTTACTTGTTTGACCTTATCCAAAGTCGACCTCGATAAATTTTAACTTTCTAAAATTAAAACTTTTTTAGAAAGAAAACTTCTATTAAAATATAATTATTTTTTATAATTTTTTATTTACACATGTTAAACAAATAATTTAGATACGATTATTACTAATTAGTTACCCATCAAGCAAGACCACCAAAAGTTACATGGCTATTAAATACTTTGTTAGTCATAATTTGTTTCACGTGCATGATCAATCACATATTCCATATGATATTATATAATAACACACTTTTTTCCTTCTCGATAAATGGTACTTTAACTAAACCACTGACATTAGTAATGTTGTACATATGTGTCATATATTCTTAGTATAAAAGTTGGGTCATATTGTTTGAGAACCCAAACCGCATACCCAATTCCCCCTTTTTTCCCCATTTACAGCATATTCTCCAGCTTGCATATGCATATAATTTCCACGCACATATATTATATATTCTTAAGCAACACAATATATGTTAATTGTCCACCAAGTACTTTTCAGTATTCACATCATTCCACGTACGTAGCTAGGGGCCAGCTTTATTTCTTATCATAAAACAAATGGTTCAGTTTCTTCTCTTAATCATATATATGACAAATCACTTTTGTATGGTGTGCAATATCATATTGTTCATGTGTGGGAATATAAGGGGGGAAAAGAAGAAGTTAAAAACTCATTCATACGCGAAGTTTATTTTCTATATATATATATATATATATATAGTCAAATATACCAAAAAATGCGAGGCTAAAGCATATGAATGATAATCATGTTGCTTTGCTGATTGCTTTGTATATTGTGAAAGCTAAAGTTGTCATAGTCCATGCATTTGCTTCTTCTCAATATAATATCATACACACAAAAAGTCACCACCACAAGTCCACCACCCCCGTAATCTTCATTGCTGCTTTGGCAGTGGACTTGATGGAGTTGTCGCTTTTCTTAGGCACAGTAATGGGGAATGGTATGATTTAAAGATTCGTTTTTTTTTTTTCTCTAAATGTTCCACTAAGTGTTTCTTTTTTTATCTTTTCTCTTTGTAATTTCTAGGCTAAGACTTGTTTGAAATATCAATATCAAGTAGCTAGGGGCTTTCATTAAAAATTTTCTTCTGCTTATGTTTCTTTCAATGCTGATGACTTCATTTCTTTATTGCTAAAATGATGACTTTATATGTAGTTTTGTGATGTAGTAATAGAGGGAGGAAAAGATATACATGTAGGGGGCTCCACAGGTTTAGTTTAATTTGATAGACTTAATTTGATGTGACTGATTAAGAACACATATATCCGTACTGGTGTCCAAACCATGATTTAGCATTAGACTTTTAAATTTTGTCCTACTATATATGCATATTATATATATATATAACACAAGAGCATGTATATATATATATATATATATATGAAGGGGTAATATGATGGGCGCGACCACAGTAAAAAAACACTTCAATTTTCTATATTAAATTTTTGACTTTTTATTTTTTTATTATATTATATTTTTTCACACATTCTCTCAATTTATAATTTTATATCTATAAATATTTTACCAAATAAATTTATAATTATTTGAAAAATATTTGTAACTAAAGTAGTAAAATTCTATGTGAATTTAATAAAATACTTATAAGTTCTATTATAAATTGAAAAAATACATAGAAAGATACAGTATGATGAAAATAAAAAAATAATATGAAAAATATAGGTGATGGGGTGTTTTTTTACTGTGGTGGCGCACCATACGCTATATATATATATCCTTTTACTGTTTTATATAGGGTAGATTTCAAAATAGCCCTTATGTTTTGATATTATTGCAGACTTACCGCTATTTAAGAAGATTGTACTGCAGCCCACCCCCCACCACCACACACATTTAATTTTTGTTTCAATTTAATCCCTTTTAAATAACAATGGCTAATGATGTTAAACTTTGACCGAATTCACCCCTATTTAATAAACTACAACTTAATTTTAGAAATAAGTTAAAAAAATTCAACCTAAACAATGTGTTTGACAATATCGTTTGATTATAGGAAAATATTTAAATAAAATAATTTTAAAGGAAAAATAAGAGGGTCAAAAGTGTTTTTTTTAAATAAAATAAAATATATATTTAAACTAATAAATGTAGTTAAATTGAAACAAAGTAAAACTTAAGGAGCTATGGTGAAAGAAATAAAATATGAGGGTGTTGCAGGGCTCATCCTGAAATTTTTTTAAGGGCCTTAAAAGTGTTATTTTTAATATATATATATATATATATATATTTAAGCTAACTAAGATATAGTTAAATTGAAACAAAAGTCAAATTTAAAGAGGTATAATGAAAAGATATATATATATATATATATATATATGTGGGAGTTGCAGGACCCACCTTGAAATTTCAAGGGTCTTAAGTCAACTTTAAATATGGCGCCCATAAATATTTTTAAAAAATATACAAAATAATAATTTTTATTAAATAAAATATTCAAAGTTATAAAAATAATAATATAAAATTTTTAAAAGTCTAAATTAAATTTACTTTTTAAATATTTTTTTTATAAAAAAATCTATAATTATAATATTTTAGAATTTATTTTTTAATAGATATAGTGACCAATATATTTAATATTGGGCAAATATCATAACACCTCTTCAGATTTATTTTAAATATATTTTTCTCAATATAATTTTCTAAAACTATTGAAAACTCACCATTGTTAATTTGTTTTTGTTTAATTTAAAAGTCAAAGGATAATATTTTCTTTTAGCATAAATATTTGGGCAAATACCATAAGACCCACTCAGATTTCCCTTAATTATATCTTTTTACCATGATTTTCTAAAATTGTCACGAGCTTATCGTTAATTATTTCTAGTTAGATTTAACTGTCATTTGGTAATATCATTTTAAATAAATATTTTTTTTATATTTTTATTTAAATATACTCTTACAACTCTATTGGCACTTGCAATGTAGTAGCTACTAGAAATGACACTTGAAAAAGCGATAGAAAAGTGAGAGAGTGAGACAAAGGTGTCAAAAGTGGAAGGGGAATAGATGGCTGCAAGAGGGAAACAGCAGCAGTAATTGAAGAAAAATAGAGGAAAAAAAAAGAAAAAAGAAATAGAAGAAAGGAAAGTAATAAAATAACAACATAAAAAATTGAATAAAATAAAATTTTTATTTTTTTATTTTTTTGTGATTTAAAAAAAAAAGAATGCTACATGTTAATTTTCTTTTGGAGTTATATATGTTTTCTAACTTAATTTATATAAATAAAAATATATATTCAAAAGCAATATTATCTTTTGACTATTAAATTTAATATGAATAAGTTAACAGATTGTGAGTTTTTTAGAGTTTTAAAAAACTATGATAATAAAGTGTAAGTATAAACCTGAGATGGTTAAATGATATTTGTTCAAAAATATATATTGAAAGACAATACTATCCATTGATTGTTAGATTTAATGGAATGAATTTAACTTAGGGGTGGCAATTTACCTTGGCCTCAGCTTACCCCATTGGTTTCCTCCTATTTGGGTTGGTCAAGATGGGGGGTGGCAAAAAAATTTGTAAGGTGGAGATGGGGAGTAGCATACCCACATATATATATATATATATATATACATATATATATATATATATAATATTTTATATATTTTAAACTTTAATAAACATTATATGATTTAACTGTTACATTATTATATTATTTATTCCCTAATCCTTAATGTCTAAAAATCAATTCAATATACTCCTTACCCTCTCACTACTCTTGTCTCCCGTTCTCTATCTCACTCTCGACTGACAATGGCAGCCTCCGATTTCCTTTCCTCATCAATCATCGAAGAATCCTCACCCTCTTGCCACTTTTGTCTTTTACTTTGTCTCAATCTCGACTGACAACGACAACCTCTAGCTTCCTCTCCTCATCAGTCATCATTCCCGTCTTTAGCTTCTCAACGTATCTTTGCAAGATCAATAAGGTTTGTGGTGAGAGAGAATGATTTGGTTTCTTGAGTCATTGACATTACTCTCAAAACATATGCCCATGACTGAAGGCTTTTAGTTCTTGGTTCAGATGCCAAAGATTTCCTTCTCTACTGCAACAATGCAGAATTTGACAATAATTTTACATACTTAGTTTCCAAAAAAAAAATTATTATTAATTTTGACTATGTTGGATTGTCTTCATAATGGATTTTTTCTTTCAATTAATTGTATTTTGATTTTGATTTTTATTTGACATATATTTGTGGTTAATTTGGAATTAGTAGTTCATTAAACCTGAAAAAGGCACTCATAGATTAATTTTAACAAAGAAATGGGCTTAGAGCATTTATGGGACTTTCTAATGGAGTATGATTTGATTGACACAAAAGTTATAGAGTATTATTTAGATTAATTTATTTATACTAGACTAGACTAGCCTACTGAGGGGTTTTGAACCCACTAATTTGAATAAATTATCCAAAATTTATAGGTTAGTAATTTTGCAAGCTAACTTTTTGTTATTCATTACTACCTATTTATTATTATTTATTAGGTTAGACTTAATACATTCAATTATTTTTGCTTTTATTTTATGTTTATTAAACCCACTTGTTTGAGGTCCAAAAGCTTTCAAAATCCAAATTTTACTTTTTCAAGCCCACTAAAAAAAAAGAGAGAGAAATATTTTATTTGATTTTACATAAACTCAATTTTTCCTCTATTTATTATTTTATTTACTTTTAAGATAAAATATATTGGTTTTGAATAATATTTTACTAAACTAAACTTTCCTTATAAGCTAAGCATTTATCTTCCCATATCTTGCATTTCCAATAAATAAATGTCAAATCATACTTTTTCCTTTAAAGTCTCTATACTTTTCTTCAGACGTACTCCTTTTTGGATGTATTTTTCTTAGGATATATATTCAATTTTTTCACCAACATAATTATCCGGATACCCTCCTAGCACTTTAAACGACGTTTGACTTAGTAAAAAACCAATCCACTATTAGTTATCTTGTACACACCAAGGCCAACCCTTTACCTACCTTATAAAAGCCCTAATCCACCTTTTGCAAGATCATTTTTTCACTTCTATCACTCTCTCCTCTCTCTTTCTTCTTCCTTTTTTCTCCTCCTCTCTTTCTTCTCATTTCTTTCTCTCTAGTTTTCCATCGTCACCACTAAGACCACTCAATTTTTTTTGTCAAAAATAGCAAAACCTAAGAGGAAAACACTCGAAGTTCACCATCAAGATGCCATTTATGAAAGCTACCTTTCTTTCACCCACGTGGACAACTTTTTTTTAGGAAAAGGGTTTTCTTCATTCTCTTCCTTAAAAGAGAGCTCTTCAAGCTTATTAAAGAGAAAAATGGAAGATTTGGTCATTTTAAGAAGGTTTCTCTTTTGTATTTTGTATTTTTGAAGCTTTTGTGAAAAAAATAAGACTTCTTATCTTCTACCATCTTTTTTCTCGACCTCTATATAAATCGACCCATAATAGGACCGTACCCAAGATGGGTTCCATCTCAAGGAAATTCTATCAAAATTTTGGTAGAACCTCCCTTAAAACTTGGACTAACTCATTTGTAACTGTATATAAAATCTCATTTCTAATCACATATCTAGTGATCACAGCAAACACCATTGGATTTTCCCATAATAAAATAATTTTAAAATGTAACAGATTCTTAATAAAAACAAACAAATTTAACTCACTATCAAAGTGGTACCAACTTGGATTATTCTCAGAGTAATATACAAGTTTTCAGGAATAATTAAAATACATTAACTTAATTAAAAATAAGTGGAAAATGACTATACATTAACAATGCAAGAGAAAACTCAAAAGATAAGGTGGAGATGTAGGTGATGTCGGAGCATAAAAATTCAACCACAGTCAGCTGAGATCCTACGAGTAATCTTTTAAAAAATAAAATTAAAACTAGTTAGACTAGCTCAGTGAGTGGATTTGTAAAAGAATATAAATAAAATAATAATAATAATAACAATAATAATATTATACAATAATGATGATGATGATGATGAAAAATAAAGTAAACATTTCTACACCAATCTGCACAATAAACAAATACCATATATGTCAATTCATCTATTCAAAATCATAGAGGGAGGGGAAATCCATCATACTACCCTTAGCATTCCAAGGTGTAGTAGAGATGAGTGGGGTGGAAAAAACCGTCATACTACCATTGACGTCTCAAGATATAGCAAAGATGGATCACATACTGTATACATTTTATGTGTAAATACAATCATCATATATCTTATAAATAAATGAACAACTGTGTACAGGTGACACATGGTGTACATACCAGCAATCAATAAAATTCATCATCAGTTCTAAATGAAAATCAATTTCACCATATTAGCAGTAGAATTATACCAAAATGCTCATTTGATGTCTCAATAACTAATAAATAATTAAAATTAAAATATAAGAAAAATATTTACTTCCAACAAATAATCTTAATTCCAAAATGTCAACAGAAAATAAATCTCAATATTTAAATTTATAGAAAAAGTAATTTAAATTCAATTTAGACAAAATTCACTCACAAATGGAATCATTACAAATCCTTTGGTGCATTCAATCTTGCATCTACACAAGTTACAAATCCTAAATAATAACAAAATGATCTCATTTAATTTTACTTAACTTTAAACAATAAATTTCTACACTTAAACAATCCCAATTTATAATTATAGTAGCAGAGATGGATCGCATATTGTACACATTTCACGTGTGAATACAATCATGATAAATCTTATAAACAAATTAACAACTGTGTACTAGTGACAGATAGCATACACATCAGCAATCAATAAAATCTATCATCAATCTCAAATGAAAATCAATTTCACTATATTAGTAGTAGAATTATGCCAAAATGCCTATTTAATGTCTCAATAACCAATAAATAATTATAATTAAAATATAAGAAAAATATTTACTTTCAATAAATAATCTTAATTCCAAAATCTCAATAAAAAATAAATCTCAATATTTAAATTTATAAGAAAAGTAATTTAAATTCAATTTATATAGAATCCATTCATAGGCGGGATCACTATTGATCTTTAGGTGCATCCAATCCCGTATTTTCATGAGCTGCAAATCATAAATAATATCAAAATAATCTCATTTAATTTCACTTAACTTTAAACAATAAATTCCTACACTTAAACAATCCCAATTTATAATTATCGTTCACAATTAATTTGGATTTATTAACTACTTATGAATCATTCCTCAAATCATCTAATTCCCTCAAACTAATTACACCCATAGTACTTACATATATCAATAAACACCTCAATACCACATAAATTATCCAATTTACACTAATTGGGGTCCAATTTATGAAAATCTCAAAATTGCTCTACTATCAAATGGGGGATTTTTACAAATCTTAACCCAATTGACAAAATTATAAACCAAATTGAAGCCTACAACACAAGTAGCGAGAATATACCTTTTGTTCGGTCAAAAAGTGCTTGGTTTGGCAAGAATCTCGTTGAAAAGTAACGAATTCAAGAAGATTTCATGATTCCTATAAAACGAGATATTTTCAGTTGAAAGAAAGCTTAGATTTTAGCTAAGGGGATCAAAAAGAGGGGAAAAGTGCAAACTTTTCAGCTCAAATTCATTGAAAAACTAAAATGGAGGATAGAGAAACTAGTTGTGATGACTAGTTGGGATGGGTTCGCCGATGACTAAGAAAGCGGATAGTGGAGCGCATTGAGTTGGTAGCGGACCATAGTGACAGGGTGAAGGCATTTTCTATTATTCGAAAGAGAATAAAGGGCAGAGATAGAGTGTGTAACACCCCCTTAGTCACACCTAAAGACCCGACCAAGAAGACACTACAGGTCAAAATGTTTTAATAAGCATTTCTCGAGACTTAGTTGTTCATGTAAATAAAAATTTTATGTACTCTTTAGGTTTTAACACTTGTAAAATAAAGTAAAGTAATTATAAAATAGATAATTTTTTTATATATATAAGATCTCATACACATACAACATATATAAAATTTAGCTAATATATTTACGTATATATATATATATATATATTAATCCAAAATATTAGAGTATCTAAGTCTCAAGATAAAATATAAGTCTTAGACACCCACAACTATCATTTTCTCAGCTGTCTGTAAACAAACTGTAAGAAAACTCTATTCAATTTTTATCACTTAGAGGAATAACATAGGTGAGGCTGATCCCACTTGCACCCGTGAAGTGTAAACTATGGGATTGTCAATTCACTACATACACTAATACGCTTGCATGTGCCCATGTGAGAATCCAAACCTCAACTGACTAGCCAATGAGCCATCTGCTAAATGATACACACATATCACATATCAAGAATTTCATTCTCATATTTGCTTATGTGTGCATGGTCATGACTTCTTTTCTTTTCTTTTTAAAAATGTTCATTCTTTGAGAAAATCAGTTCTATTGCATAAAAACTAAGTTTATATTTCAAAACTATTTTTATGTAATGCATGTGTATATGAACTACCATCAGGTCAGTACAATTCCAACATCTTATAAATCACAACCAAAATAATTATTCATTGCAGTATAATGGCCACAATTCAGATCCATCCACAGTACAATATATACAATTAATTAACCTTCACCATAAATAATATATTATTATAAAATAATAAATTTAATTATGCAGTTATTGAATTTTAAATTGACAATATATATATATATAACCATTATATTGAATATACTATCATTATTTTACATAGAAATATATATATATATATATAATCTGGTCATAGATGTACTAATTAAATATAAATAATTTGATAATAATAGATAATAGAATTAAAATTATTATTAAATTTAACCAAACCCGTTTTCAGCCTCCATAATAATTTTCCAAAAATCATAACCCACTCATGTTAACTTAGATTGTGTGATTCAAATGCTAAAATGATCATGACTCAATACAGTTTAAAGGAAAAATATGATACAAAAATAATTGAATTTCTAAACTTATCAAAGGTAGCAAAACTCATGGGCATAGGTACTAGGCCTTCCCAGAATTTTCTATAAAACTAATAATTTTGTAAAATACATAACTCACTCAATATATCTCCAATATAAGTACTTAATAAGCCAAATTGACTCTGACTTACTATAGTTTAAGGAAAAATATGCTTCATAAATAATGAAAATTTAAAACTTTTAAAACATAACAAAACTCGTGGCATTAGTGTAGGGCCTTCCCAGAATTTTTTAGAAAATTAATAAATTTTATAAAATTCATATCTCACTGAATACAGCTCTAAATTAAGAGATTCGGAAGGTAAATTGCTCAAGAAAAATCCAAATTTTCATAGTAAAAATTTCAAAAATTTCAGATAGCAATATCTCAAGCATGTAGATAGGCAAACTTTCATACATTTCAAAATAACCTCCAATCCAGCACAGTACACTACTCCATATCAAACAACAAACATAGTTCAAGCCACCACTTCATCAATCCATAAACTCATCATCATCATCATAATATCCAGTAGCCACATCACACAATTTCAGTCAGAAACCAAAGGAAACAAAGAAAATCCAGTATGCATGTTGAAGATTAAGCTAAAAGAAGGTTTAAACACCATATGCAATACATTTCAAGCATAAAGATAGAAACCTACCTTGAAAATACAGTAAATGCAAGAACTTTGAAAGTGAAGAGAATGGTTGAGATTATGTAGCAATGGTGGTCGGCCCTTCCTTCTTTTCCTTTTTGAAATCTTCTTGTTTCTCCCTTGAAAAACCTTATTCTCCACATTCTCTCTCACTAGAAATTATGGAGCTCACACTTTCTCTCTCTAAACTCTCACTTGGCCGAATATTTTGAAAAAAATGGATGTTTTAATGGCTGTTAGTTGGCTTGTAAAAGAGAGATTAACCTTGGTTTAAAATATTCAACCCTTGGTTTAAAATATTCAACTCAATTTTAAAATAAATATTATTTAATAGGTATAGTATAGTTAAGTTAACCAACCACTAATAGAATAATAATAAAATAGATTTAAGTGATGGGGTTAGATTTAAAATAATATTACTTTTAAAAGAACTAATTATTGCTTTTCTTGTTTGTAGTAAAACCTATTTAAAAAAAAAATTCAAAAATCATATTCAATGATTCTATTAACCAAAATGTAGGTGATAGCAAGGACATTAAATTTTATTTTCAAATATATTATTAAGTATATATATAATAAAAATAAATCATATTTTAAATAAAGTAGGGTAATAAATAATCTTTAACTTGTTGAACCAGAATATCCTTAACCATAATACCGAACAATCTAGTGACATAGACCAAATGCTTAATCCAACACAGATTTAATATAACTAGTTCCAAATTAACTTTGTTTTGACCAAAGTCAACTGCACCAAAAAAGTCAACAACACAGGAAAACTTACTAATAAATAATAATAAATATAGAGTCAAGTATTACACACAGAGAGAGGAAGGAAGGAGTTTTTACAGAAATGAGAGGAAAAAGGGAAAAAAATAAAGAAAAGAAGAAAAAAGGGCTCGTTGTCTAATTTTTAAAATCTTATTAAAACTATGATTTTACCACTAGCTTTTCAGAACTATAACTTTCACACTACAGACCTAATTCATGCATATCGTCTATTTATGAATTCATATTAACGAGCCCTATACAATAGCACCAAAGTCAAAAAAAGATTTCATAAGTAACAAAAAAGTAATTTTTGGGCCACCTAATGTACTCAAACTTCAGTTCAAATAAATTTTTCTTTGTACAATTCTAAGTATTGGTCATTACAATCCATGTGAAGTTTTTGTAAAGGAAAAAAAAACATGTTTTGGGGGAGCTATATGTTAAAAATGTTTTGTTCTTACAAAACAAAAGCTTTAAGTTTTCTCATGGTTGCTATGACATTTTCTACAAAAATGAGTTTTTTATGTGTTTTTCCTTTAAAAATATCTTGAAACCGTTTTCATAAAGGTAGATTTAGACTAAATTTGACCTTTTATAAACTTTTATGCCCAAAAATTGATCTTTATGTATTTTTCCTTTAGATATATACTAAAAATCATCCCTTTATGCACTTCTTTTAGAAAATATATTGGATTTAAACTTGTAAAAATGATCTTTTAGCATTTCAAACTTCAGTCAAAATAAATTTTTCTTTGTACAATTCGAAGTATCGGTCATCATAATCCATGTGGAGTTCTTGTGGAGGAGAAAAAATCATATTTTGGGGGAGCTATATGTTAAAAATATTTTCTTCTTATAAGACAAAAGCTTTAAGTTTTCTCATGGTTGCTATGTCATTTTCTACAAAAATGAGTTTTTTTTATGTGTTTTTCCTTTGAAAAATATCTTGAAACCGTTTCATAAAGGTAGATCTAGACTAAATATGACCTTTCATGAACTTTTATGCCTAAAAACTGATCTTTATGTGTTTTTCCTTTAAAATATATACTAAAAATCAGCCCTTTATGCACTTCTTTTAGAAAATATCTTGGATTTAAATTTGTGAAAATGATCTTTTAGTATTTTCTTCATTTTCACTTGTTCTTTGCCCTTGACGGTTTTTTTTTCTTTACATTAATAATCATCCCAACTTGTATATCTATGTTGTCATCTTTCATTACTACAGATTTACATGGAATAATACTATTATTTTTTTACTTATTTTAGTTTTGGCTTGCAAGTCACTAACCTTAATGCTATATTTGTCTTCTGTGAGTTGTGAATATTCTATATTGTTTGCTATAAAAATATTGTGAGAACATATTGTACTGATTTTATGGAATGTCTATACTGTTTGTGCTCTTTTCTGTTGTTTTGTTCTTATTTTAGGTGTTGCTTAGACTTGTCTTGTCATCAAGCAAGAAGGCTATAGATTTGGATACTTAGTGATTTTGGATATCAACCAGGATCTTTAGAGGAAGCTACTTACATCTGGATGGAAGAATTTTGGAGTCTCACCAACTCTATCCAGAGGCCCATCTCCAAAGGAAGCATGTGATTGTAGATATGGACATTTAAAAATTCTGAACTGTAAAAGGACTCAAGTGGAACTCCTTCAAATTATTCAAAACTCTTCAAAGGACTATCTTCAAAACACTTAAGAGGACCACCTTCAAAGTATTAAAACATCTCCGGAAGGCTACTTCCTTCAAGACACTAAAGCATCTGAGGAGCACCACCAATGCAAGATAGCTTTCTACAAGTTCATCTCAAGAAATCTCAAGATTCACTGAAGGCCCACCTGTAGAGGACTCATCCTTTACTAAAGTTTATCTTTAGAGGAAGAAGAAACTTGTCTCCAAAAGGACTGTGACTAAAGTCAAGTGCCTAATCCAAAATCATTCTCATATTACTTATGCTCTTTTGTGTTTGTTTTAGGTACTTTTTAGATTTATAACAAGGTTGGGATACTCCTACCTAGAATCCTCCTGACTTAGCTCACCATAAACAAGACGAAGAATCAAGGGAGGTGTCGTGGTGCAGTACGAAAAGTCAATGAAGTACACTTTAAAGATTTGGACCTATCAGCCACTCTATGAAGGACCTAAGACTCCTTAGAGATCCATTTCTAGAGAATCCAAGTCTCTTCCATAAGCAAGGCAAGCTCATTTTCAAAGGATCCAAATATCAGTAAGTTTTCGGATACTTATTTAGCTCATAAACTTTTCTTCTAAAAAGTTACAACAACTTTTGGCACCTAACTCGAAATCCATCTCCAACAACATATTACATATACAAGCTGAGGCATGCGGTGGGGACCCACATTGCCTTGTCCTGTGACAGAGAATCCATGCCCCACCCTACCTCCCCATAAATAGGAATTAGGGCGAGGATCAGTTATAAAAACACCTTGACGAAGTGAAGCATGAGGAGAGGCACCTTAACCCCGCCCCATCCTATGCCATTTATAATTTAACAGATGGTGAGTTTTGAAAGCTTTTTAAAATGTTAGAGAGTAAATGTATTTTTGCCAAACTTCACGGGATCCCAAGGGATTTTTCCCTTTAATCTTTCTTGTTACATTATTGATTGAAGCAAACTCATATATCTATCTTTAGTTTTTTATTTTTTTTTGTAGAGTTTTGTCACTAAAAAACTATAATTTTAGCATTAATTAAAAAACTTAAATGAAAAATAATAAAACCACTAAAATCGTAGGCATAATAATGATCCTCTCAGATAAGTGATAAAAATAAAAATATAATATGTATGAGAACAAATTATTTTAATAAAATAAATAAAAATTATGATCAACATCAATACATAAATATTGTGAAGCAACATGCCAACATATACATTAGATAATCTTTAAAAACCACAAAATATAATATATATATATATATATATATAGGAAAATAAATAAGGTATAAATATAAGTTTTGGGACAAAAAATGCAATAATTCTAGGGCCTAGAGTTTGTATAGTGGGTAGAAATGACTAAATATATATACATATTTATAATAATCAGAAGAGGTTACTTGCCGGATAGACGGGCAGAGACATCCCAACTAGGTTGGCACATCTCTTACCCAGGATGGAGACATCCCAACTAAGTTGGCATTCCTCCAAATTCACACCGAACAAGCAGTAAATTTTATTAAATTAAAAGAGTTTACATTCGTTACAAAAGTTACAGCAGGTATAAAAATCTGAAATCAACAAGTACCAAAATAAAATACATCTGAGGTAAGAATCAAAAGATAAACAAAAAGCCGCCCTAAAACCCGAAAGGAGAAAACCCCAAATGGGAAAAATCAATCCAGAAAGAAAACCGAAAACAAAGGTATAGTCAAACTACTTTCTAAACCTATAGTTTGCAAACCCATTGACATTCCTAATGCATGGATACAAGAACTGGAAGACCCCACCACCATAGACTCAAGAAGAAACCGCATCTTCGATAAGATCCACAACCGTATTTCCTCCCTCAAGATGTGAGAAACCCGAATCAATGCCGAAACATAAAGAAGCGCTCACCCATCTTGATTTGTAATCTACGGACTACCTCCTCTCGACGCGAAGAAGTTGACGACGTAATGGAGTCGCACTCCACCCATAAATGATCCCACCAAATCTCTAAAGACACTCTATAGCAGTAATAGCCCCCAAAAGCTCACCTCAAAGGCATAACAGAATCCAAAGGACAACAAAGCTACCTTGATGAAACCCCTACTTGACGGTACTCCACCGTGATCCGCCTCGACCCGCAACCGCCACCGCACCATTAGTATTAACCTTCAACCACCCCATCGGCGGTGACTAAACCACTGAATAATATGAGGAGCTCGAGGAAATACCGCAACTCCTAAGCTCAACACTGTAGGTCACTAACCGAAGCCAGGCATCGACCTTTCAATAGCATTTGCTTCCCTAGTCGGCCCAAATAAAAGCCAAAGAGCGCTAAAGGTATGAAGACATCACAAAATGCCCCGATTCAACAAACCGGATACAGAGAGTGCACTCACAATGGCCGTAGTCCATAAGTCAAGACTGAAGTGCTTAAGGAAGCCTTCATAGCCTTCTCAAACATAGAAACCATCGAACCCGATGCATCCAATCGATTCAAGGCAACCCCCAAACAAATCCCAAATAGCGTGATAAGTGGCAAGTCAAGAAGAGGAAACGGTTTCTAAGTCGTACTACAAATTCTCGTGATTTGAGGCCATGGAGAATCCCTCCTAATCAAGACATCATCGATAGAATACGCCCGGAAGACGCCGCAAGATCGAGCTTAACCGAGGAATGAAAGTCTTCCAAACATATCTAACCTACATCTGAGCGCAATTGCCGTAGAAAGGTGAAGATAGATATCTCGATCAGCGCCGAGGCCGAATTCGGCCAAACTCTCTCATCCTACCGGCCCATCAATATCGCCACCTTCTCAATACCCAAGCACAATCGCGAAAAGTCAGACGAAACTCACGGAAGGTTCCAATTGCCATCGAATCAACCGCATCGCTACTGGTGTCTGGTCGATAAATCTCCGAAGTTCTCAGAATAACTCAATAACGGGCATCCCCCGCTTGTCAACCCGTAAACGAACCTTGGAGGAACCCCATGATCCAAATCGCCTCTCGAAATGGTAAGATAGAAATGCCCGAGCAGCCGATCGAGGAAGCAAAGATAAGATAGTGGTTCACTTTCCTAAGAAAAACGAAAACTAATGAATCCTTGTTCATCAACTTCCAAGCCAACTTACTCAAAGAAAGCCTTATTAAAGGTGACCGTGTTTTTCGCACTCAAACCCTCGATTAATGGGCCGACAAATGACTAATTCAAGCAACCGACCGATTTTCAACCGAGAAGATCCACCAAAGGAAGTTCAATAGCCCCGGTAAGAGACTTCAAAGAAACCCACCGCCATTTGTAGACCATAAACGCGGGACAAACTTCGAGGTAATCACCGAAGTTAATCAAGCACAACCGACCGCCATCGGTAGGAACGGCTTTCCAAGCGCTAACCGCTCCAAAATCCGACAAATATGGACGAAGAATAGCCGAGTAGGCTTCCTTTAAAAGGGGAACCCCGAGATAGATAAAAGGAAGCGACCCTTTGATTCAAGTCCGCCAAAATCTTTGACGACGCGAGACACCGTAACCAAAATAAATGGGATTTGTCCAAGTCGACAACCCGACTCAAATAATCAGAAAGCGCATGGCATCAAAAACACCGGCCAAATTTCGATAAGTCCTCTCGCAAAACATGAGCACGCCGTCCGCATAAATGAGGCGAAGTCTGGGAAGAGGAGTTCCTGGGAGGAAATCGGCAGAGAGCCCCGGAGACCATCCGAGATAAATACCGCCAGAAATCTTCGCAATACCAAATAAAAGGGAGAAAGTGGATCTCCTTGCCTAACCCTCGGGAACAACCAAAGTAACCTCCTGAACCCCATTAATGAGACCAAATCTTGAGGTGAGAATAGATCCGATCCACGAGCAAAATTTGCGTAAACCAAACTCGTTCTAAAATCGCCAGAAAGTCCCACCATGAGTCAAAAGCCTTGTGGATGTCTATCTTCAAAGCCACATTACCAAAACTTTATCACAAGGTGATTAACACAACCAAGCAATCGCAATGCGCCCTCCACATTTCTGGATGAAACCAAACCGATTGTCGAACAATTCTAATGACCCTCGCCGATCATTTAAAATCTTAGAAACCACCTTGAAAAGGAAGTTTCCCAACATGATCGACGGAACTTGTCCATCGAGTCCGCGACTGCACTTTCGGAAGAAGCACCATGAAATTTGAATTTAGGCCCTATGAATGGCTCCCAAAGAAAGAAAGATTTCACCGCATCCACCACATCGGAATGAATAAAGTTCAACAAGTCCGAAAGAAAGAACCCGAAAGCCATCGTGTCGGGCACCGACGTCCAGTTGAACACCGCCGCCTAACCTCCTCGAATCAAGCGCACCGTTAAATTGAGTTTTCATCCGCAGCCACGAAGTTCGAATGATCCCATCTAATCTGAGAAACCGCGCCGGTAGACTCATCCGCTGAAAATAAAGATCTATAATAATCCACTATATGACTCGATGGTAGTCTCATCTCAAATATTTATCCTCAATCGAAAGCAAGACAATGGGCGCCGCGACTTGCGCACTCGAAGGGAATGAAAGAACTTGAGTCAGATCACCGCCCCTCAACCATTCGACCTTAATCGATCCCAAAGATAGCTTTGAAGAGCGTAGCCTCATCAAGTGAAACTCGAAAGCCGCGTCGGCTAATCTCTCTCGCTGAAGCCCTCCGTACAATAATGTTTCGACCGAAAGAAGTTTTTCCCGAGCCAAAGTGATTTTGTCGTGAATATCACCAAGCATATCCTCGCTCCAACCCCAAGAGCATGCTTCACCTTTTCAATTTAGAATAACTCGATGAAAAGGACTTCCCAAACCTCCTCATCCCAAATACTCAACGAAGGATTTGAAATCCTTATCGAGCCTACATGTGATCAAACCAAACAAACGCGCCCACATTACCAAGCTTTGAAAGACTCAGCGGTGATGATCGGAATGCTTGGCTAAAGTGTAAAAGAAACGGAATCCCAAACCCCCAAACAAGAGACAGAGCGTAGAAGACCTATCGAAGTTTGCTTTGAACATACCATGGTCCCACGCCACCCTGTGAAGAAAGCTCCATTTCAGATCAATAGGAGCAAACCCGCACCTCCACCGCTCCCGATAGTCAAGCATAAGAAGAGTGAATAGGAGGACCTCCACTGCACCTCTCTGCGCACTAGGATGGCATCAAGTCCCCACAATGTTCCACCTGGATGATCTATAACCCAAAGATGTCCCAAAACTGCCCAAAGATTTTTTCGACGTCCCGGAAAGACACTCCCATACACAAAAGAAATCACCTGCCGGCCTCCTACCCTCGGAATATCCACAGTTTCATTTGTGACAACATAACTTCAAGCCATAGAAGAAAATAATAACACTTTAAGTTTGAAATCCTAACACAATCAAAATAGAATATAACATGGACTCTTTCCACTAAATAACATTACAATCCTTCATAGCAAAATAATAATACTAACATTTTCAAAATAATAAGGCAATATTTCTAATGAGTCTTGCAAGATAACAAGATAACATTTCTCTTAAACTCAAATAAAAATAACGAACACAATAATGAGAAAGAAGCTCATAACACAATATGGTATAATTGAGCAAAATGGTACGACACTTTAAATTGATAAACGTTGCTTGCAAGCCAAAGTTTTGATAAAACAAATTTCATATTTTATAAGCAACAACACAATAATTACGAGTCTTCTAGATAGCAATAACACAAGATCCAAAAACTAAAACTTAAGGTAAAAAAGATCATGATTTCCCCTTTTTGCAAGAGCAAATCCAAGAGTTGCCTAAATAAGGGAAAAAGTGAAATAAGTTTCAAAATCACTTGATTAAGGCACTGTTTTCCTTTCTTTGCAAAAATAATTCCTAAAGTTGCCCAGAATAGAAGAAAATAAGTAAGACAAAGTTCACTTATTAAAGAAAAAAACTTAGTTTTGGCTAGAAGTGAAAAACCACATACAATTTAGAAGCTTAAAGACAAAATCCTTAAAAAAAGCTTTCTTCAAGTCAAACCTCTAAGTAACCAAAAGGAAATCATTTTATAAAAGAAAAAATAAAAAAGATTAGAAAACATTGTCTTATATGAGAGTCCTTGAACAGCCAAGAAAATTTTTTTTATAGGTAAACGTGAGTTAAACAAATATAAAACTTTTCTTTCAAAATCAAACTTTTGAACAACCGAAAAAAGGCATTCCTTTTGTTAAAAAAAATACATAAAATCGATTTGTCTCTAAAATACCAAGAAAATAATTTTTTTGTCTTTTGCTTTACTTGCAAAACAAGAGAATAAAAATAAGAAAAAAAACACTTATTTAGTTAATTTGTAGTCCCCTTGTTGAGAAGGTTGTCCTGCCTAAAACCTGCATATAAGTGAGCTTTTATAAAGGAGAAGTAAAAGAGGTTAATGAAACAAAAGGAGAAAACTTTCCTTAAACTACCAAAAATATGGTAACAACAAAATATAAATGTAAGGAACTCTTAAAGACAAACAAATCTTCTTCCACCTCTAGAATAAACATGAAGTTTTTGTCCTTTAAAGAAAAAGTACTAAGAAACCTAAGAGTTCATTGGTGTCTTTTCTCAAGGAAATTGTTCAAACTTGACTTGCTCAATAAGAGTTTCCAAAAAAATGGTTCTTAGATAAAAAGTTCGGAGCGTTTCCTCTTTGGTTTTGCTATAAATGGTATATTAGTAGTTTAGGAGAGCTTTAGGGATTGTAGAGAGAGGAAGAGAGGAGGAGAAGAGAAAGAGAGATGAGAGGGTATAAACAATACCAAAATGATGTCTTGAATATATGAAAGACACTTTTGTGATGGAAAATGTGCTTAACTTTAGTTAATGATGGGTTGGATAGCTTAGCTCTGGTTAAACATGGGTTTAAAGGTGCTAGAGGATAGCTGGATGTTGACTAAGTCAAATAAGTACTTAAAAGCACTTGTCTAGATGAAGATGAAGGCCAAAAACAAGCGTTTGGATGGCTTTTGAATAGAACCTCCAGATAGACAATGAGAGAGAAACCGAAAATGAAAAGTAATGATAAAATATAAGCTTTTTTTAGTAATTGAATAGGTATAGTGTATGGGGAAGAGTGGTTTGCTTGTAAAATAAGCTTTGTTTAAAATATTAAGAGCTAATATTATATGACCTGCTGATGATTGATTAATTTTTAGTTAACCTATACAGCTTTAAAAATTCACGTCAGATTCCTCACCGTTAGTTTTTTACCGTTTAAGTTAATAGTTGAAAGGAAAATATGTCACTTGAAATAATAAAAAAAATGTTAAATTTATAGATTAAATAAATACTTTTCTTTCCTCTCTCTTTTCTTTCCCTCTTTAATTGACATGTGGCTTTTATTTAATTTTAAAATAAGAAAAAATACAATTTTATTTTTACCAATTTTTTTATTCTTTCTTTTATCTTTTTCTTTCTCATTCTTTCTTTAGTGACGACAGCAATGGTGGGCATGGAGAGTGAGATGAGATTAGAGACGACAGATCTGAGTTTGCAGTTCATGAGAATCATACATGAGAGATTTTTTCAAGGAAGGAAAGGCCTCTATCTAGATCATAGCCTGTAAGTCCTCTCTCGCCTCAAGCTTGCCATCGCTCTTTCTCTTGACCCTTCTCCACATATATATTTTTATTTCTTGTGAAAATTAAACTTTGAAACCGTGTTGTGCTGTGTGTTTATGTAAATTTTGAAAGTTCGATTTTTTGTGTGTGATTGATAGATAGTCATGGAATAGGACCTTGATAAAGTGCTAGTAGAGCCTATATAATCCCATTTAGTTATCTCAAATTTTAGCAGTGAATTTCGTTTAGCAAATATCTTATCTGGAAATAGATTTGGAGAATGAAAGTGGCAAGTAAATTCGTTATTTTATCTGGAAAGTTTTTCATGACTGTTTGCCAACTTTCTCTAACTTGGTTCGAAGACGCATCTCACAGAATTTTCTTTGTCCTATATGCCAATCTATGGAAGAAACTATTAGTCATATGCTCTTTGAGTGTGAATGAACCAATCGTGTATGGTTCGAGAGCTCATTGGGATTACGACCACCTGATGCATCTAATTGTAATATTCAATGGTTTCAAGACCTGTTGTTGGAGCTGCTCAAGGACAAGATTGAGGGTGATAATAGGATTTGGATACTATGTTATATCTGTTGATAGATTTGGAAAGGTAGAAACAAGGTAGTGCATGAGCGCAAGCCCCCAGACCCTCTTGCTACCATACAATTGGCATTAGAGGCAGCTTATGAGTTCCAACATTACGATGTCCAGGTTAATATATTTGAAGGTGTTTCTCATACACGTCCTAATGTTGATTTCCCCTCGATATGGTCTCCTCTCTCCCTAGGTACGATCAAATTGAATTGTGATGAAGCTTTTCAATCACATTCCCGCAAAGGAGCTGTAAGGATCGTAGCTCGAGATTGGTAGGGGCAAGTTGTGTGCCATAGAAACATAAGGTTGTGTGGCGATGATGTGTTAACAGTCGAAGGACAAGCAGTTTTTCACGCTCTACTTACAGCACGGCGAATGGGCTTTGATCATATACAAGTGGAAACGGATTGTGCGAGTCTTCATCAAGCAATTGTTGGAGAAGCTGCTACTAGCACTTAGAAAATTGGAGTTTTCCTAGAAGATATTAAGTTGCTTTCTCATGAATTTATTTCATGTTCTTTTAATTTAGTCTCTCGCTTCTTAAATAGGGCAGCAGATTGGATAACTAAAAGGACTCTGGATGGTTCTTTACCACCTGAATGGAGTCCTTTTAACTAATTAGCACTAGCTACTATCTTGCTTTCTGATCTTCACATTTCAGATTAATAAAATTTTCTATCTTTGTCCAAAAAAAAAATATCTTAAGCTTATGCATAATCTTGCCTCTTTGCATTCTCTGGGTTTTATTTATTTCTTTAATTTTGATTGTTTAATGCTATAAATGTCAGAGAAATTTGGATCAAACACTTCACTAATTATATCATATGCTAGTGGAATAATTGTGTATGTTGTCTGATACTCCAAAATGATGTTTGCTTGGGTAATTAATTAGTTACGTTGGACAACAAAATTTTCCAAAGGAAGAATATTTTTTATTAAAGGAATTTGTTTTTTTTTTTTTGAAAATTAAAGGAATTTATTGGTTGAGATCATTAATAGCAATTCTACGGTAAAAGCGTGGTGAGGGTGAGGGAGAGGCAGAGGATGACAAAGAGGGAGGGAATAGTAAGAGATGAAAGAGAGAAAACAAAAAGTGTTTTTTTTTTTTACGTATAATATTTTTATTTTATAAATTTTATATTTTTAAAATAATACTCTACTTTTATTTTATGTTTTAAAATTTTGGTATAAATATTTAATAAACTTTGACCGAAAAGATGTCATTTCTACATGCCATATAGTAAAGATGAAGAATTTTAACGAACATTTGTTAGATCTTAGGGGACAGGATGATAATACACATACCTATATAGGCAATTTAAAACAACAATAAACTATAAGATGGTTTTGTATATATAGCCAAAATATTAATAAAACTTAAAGATATTTTGATAAAGAAATATTTTAAGAAAGTGAAGAGGGATTTTGAAATAATTCTAAATTTGAACATATAAACTTTCCCTTCACTACATGGGTAAAAACTTTAGCAAATATGGGTCTTACTTTGCAAAAAGCCCCATTAACATAGGCAAAAAATGATAGTTAATAAAAAAAAAGCCTAAAATAATTTGAGTTAAAACTTAACTCAATCCAAATAAATAAATAAATAATATTTTAAAAAAGGCTTACAACCAATTCAAGAATTTGGTCCAATTTATTATATTCACGGGCTCATATTTGTGCTAGCGTAGTTTAAATAAATTAATTCAAACTTGTATTTTAATTGTTATGTCAACTAAATCATACTCCAATAATGAGTCACACTAAATGGTTAAGGTCCATTTTTCTCACTTAGTCTAGTTCAAAGTTCCTAACAAGCCCAATGGGTTACTTATTATAATTTGACCACTAACAATTTATATGGGTTTTTTGGTACCATGTCTAAGTCCAATGCATTTTGAAATTTTTTAGCCAATTTGCTGTGAATTAAATTTTTGTCCCACAATACTATAAAACCCCTCAAAATCTGAAAGGACACATATAATAAAATAGCTCGCTCGATTTCTCAATTTCTTCTATAAAACTCTCCTCTTCGTCCTTCCTTCGTACGGATTTTGTCATCTTCTTCCTCTTTCTCTTCTTTCTTCCTTCACCACGTTGTGGTAGCTGCATTTGTGCCGTTTAGGAATCATGATCGAACTTTTGTTTTTGTTTTTTGTTTTCTAGTTGTATGTTGGGTTGTTGACTAATTTTATTTAAATTGTTTTTTGTTCTTCATCTATACGTGAATCATACTTATCCATGGTTTCGGGGAACCATAACCATAATAAGATGTTGATGTAGATTTTAGATCATTTTCATATTTTCTCTTTGAGTGACTCATATCTTTCCATATTTTTTGAATCTTAAAATCCATGATTTCATGGAAAAATATGACTCACTTGTAGAGAATAAGAAAGTAGAGTTATACTAAACCCCTTGAGTTAACTATTTTAGTAATTCAGTTGTAATTGACATACATCGATGGATACCAAAGTTTGTTGGCTCGCATGTCCTATATTTTGAGGTCGATCAAACCAGATCAGTTTGACATGGATGATTGTTTTATGTGCAAATGACATTCTTCAATTCTAGCTAATATTCATAACATTTACAGATTTAAGATTTGGCTGGTTTCATTGGTAGTGTTGCTAACATAAGATATTCTTTTACTAAAAGAAAGTTTAAGATTTTCTGAAGTTACCACTAAAATTAGTTAATCCTTTTCCTGTATCATCTTCGTGTATTAGTTTTCAGTAAATCCGATTAAGTTCATGTGCCACTGATATTCCATTGTTTCAGTTTGATGTTCCACTCATTGGAGTTGTTCCACTGACATGTTTTCAGATGGAATCGATGGTTCATTTGTAGTACGGCAGGGTTCAGATGGGGAACCAATTGGTTTTAATGGTATACGGATTATAGTCGATGTGTGTCTGATTGTCTTCAAATGGAACTGATTTGGCCTAGGTTATAGTTTGTACAGACGTATTGTTCATCATTGTTTTGGCATACTATTCAACATCATTTTCACATTATAGGATTCACAAATCATAAACAAATCTCACTGGATTTTTCGCAAATCAGAAGACTCACAATGCAAAATCTCATTAGGATAGTTGGATTGTAAATTCATTCACTTGAAATGTTAATAGATTGATTCGTAAATTTGATTCAATGGGTGGGTGGGTGGATGGGTGACAAGAGTTATGAATATTTCATAAAAAAGTGAATAATTTTATTTTTTTGGTGAATAAAATTTTAATATTTACATGGTTAAAAGATTTCAAATTGAAATTGAGATGGGCATAACATCAAAAAATCCATTTATATATATATATTTTTTTGAACCCTTATAATAGGAGTCTTTAGGCCATTGCCTATACCATTTATGGTGAAGGCTGGCTACGAGAGATTGTAGCATAATTTTTTAAAATAATGGATTATTCTTCAAAAAGTCAAAATGAAAAGGGCTAAAATCAAATGTACCAATAAATATAATATGTATACAAAAATCAAATTAATGTCTCTCGTCGTTTTAACGAGGATGTCCAAAGGACGTCATAATAATGTCAAAATTAATTATGGCAAACATGCATTAATTTTTGGATTTGAAGCATTTCCAAATCTGCCAATGAAAGGGAAAAAATGACTGTTGTCAATTACTGGTGGGGCTGTGCATCCAATACCCCAAAATATGGGATTAAATTAGATAGGCCTATCTCATAATTAGCTAGCGCATATTCTGTGCCTCTTGTTCAAAGAGTATATTCCATGTTCCATTAACTAACATAATTGTTAATTATATTTATGTGATATTTTCACCAAAAAAAAAATTATATTTATGCGATATATATATATATCGTTTAGTTGAAGGTAACTGCTGGCTCCAAATCCAATCATATAACACTTACCTAGCGATTACGTGGAAATTACTCGGGACCATATTTTAGCTATCATCGATGGTGAATTACCATAAAATGCAGTGGACATATTTCATTTTTCGTTGCTTTAGAATATGTTTGATGATTAGAAAAAGAAAAAAAAAATGAAGCATTTTTTTAGTCTTTCATCGTTTTGTTTTTCCCAACAAAATGTTTAACACCCAGGTATATTTTTATCACATAACAGATCTAAAATTATATGTTCGATCCTTTATAAATACGTTTTATATTTAAAATGCACTCAACTTATTATTACACACTTGATGGAGGATTGATAGGTGTTAGGGGTGTGACATATCTAATAAATTTTCAAAGATTGGATACCAAAAATATAATATATTATGAGGCTATTTTTTATTCAATAAAAAAAAATATATTTGAAGTCTATTTATTTTGTTGTTTTCCCAGTGGCATAAACTAAGGAATTGAAAGAGAATAAATAAATAAATAAATTAGAGGAAATTCAGTAGACAATATTATAATAACATTGTTATTTTTAAATTTTGACACTTATATTTGTTTTTCAATATAAATTTTAAATGTCAATATTAAAATTTAACAATAGTACTTTAATAGATAATGATATTATATAATAAAATGTCATATTTAATTGGATATTTTTGTTTTAGAAAGTGCATTCATGTTACTTTTACAGTCTTCAAAAAATGATTAATATTATTTTTGTTGCTGAATTTGACATAAAAAAAAAATAGTGTCATTTTTTTTGGTATTTAAATAATATTTATAAACATGAAATATTTGTTTTAGTGAAAAAAAGAAAAAAGAAGATAAAATTGACCAGTAGAGCAACATAGGGACAATGACCATGAGAAGTCAATACATGGATTAATTTCTTTTGTTACATTAGAAAGTGGTTATACATGTTCAATATATGCTTACAAGACAAAAAACAAAAAAAATGAAGAAATTATACATAATATATGTATCTTTCAGACATCACAAGGATGAAACAATGGGAGGGGTATAATGGGAAGAATAAAAGTTAGTAAAAATTCAGTGAAGCTTCCAAACATTGTATTTTGTGCTTGAAATTATAAAAGTAAGTAAAAAGATTTAGCGACTAATTATTTTCACTCCGTCTCTCTCGTTGCACACACAGACACTGCATATTCTTCTACGAACTCCATTCTCTCTCTCCGATTACACGTGCACAACACACATATTTTGTATACACACGTACGCGCGCCATATATGTATAGTGAGAGAAAGTCGCACTCTCTCTATATACATATATAAATAGAGAACACATATAAAGAGAGAACTCCCCCTACCAGGTCTTGCTCTGTTCTGTCTCCTCTAACTTATATAGAGAAAGTGAGAGACTGGTTCGAGGAAAGAAAGACCTTAATTTCTATCTTCCAGATAAATTATTTCATTTTTCTTTCTGTTCGAAAGTCCCTGTGAAAATTTTACACATTTTCTCGGGAAAATAAAGTATTGGGTTTCTTCGAGGAACGAAAAGAGAGTGATCTGGGGAATTAGGGTTGTTTCGTCTGTTGGGAATCTGAAAACGCGGGCATGAGGTTGAACGGTGAAAACTTGAGTGGTAGAGAAGAGGAGGAGGAAATGGATTCCCTGAACTATTCGGTTGGTGGCGTTGGGTTTCCTCAGTCCCAGAATCTTATCGTCGGCTATGCTTTGACATCCAAGAAGAAAAAAAGCTTCTTGCAGCCCAAGCTTGTAGGATTGGCTCGGTATATTATGAACCCCATGCCCAAATTTTGAATCTTTTTGTAGTATTCTCTTCTGTCATTATATGTTTGTTTTGTATCTAAGGTGTTTTCAACTTTTATGGTTTTGTTATCTCATTTCCTAATATGGGTAACCAAATTTTTTTGGTCCGGTTCTGTTGTTTCATTTGTTTGTGTTGTTTTACAAAAAAAAAAAAGAAAACAAAAAAGAACAAAAGAAAAAGAAAAAAAAAAATGGTGGCTTGTGCAGTGGTGGTGGTGGGGGTGGGGGATATGGGCGTCTTTGTCGATAGCGGTAAAAATTACCGCACCGCCTGCGTAACGATCATTTTCTCGACATCGATCATTGGCGATTCACTGTTTTGCTTTGCTTAGGATATTAGCTTTACTTGTGGGTATATGGAATCTTAGGTGTTTTTAGCATTATCGCAAGTGGGAATATTCTTCCATATATACCCTTTGGATTAGACCTCAATGAGCATCCCAAAGTCAATTCTTGGTGCTGGGTTCTGTTTAAGTTTTAAACTATTCTAATTTTTGACGTTACTGTCTGACTAAGAATACATATTTACATACTTGTCCTTTGTTTATTATCGAGTCTTTTTGTGTTTATGGAATGCTTGACCAGCTTGCAAATATGGTTGGCTATTATCCATAAAAATGATTGGAATAGCTTTGGTTTGTTGTTCTTAATTTTGGCATTGCAAATTCTGCTCGGTAGAACTTTTAGTGCCTACTTGGGGTTTGTTATTTTCTCTAGTTATTTGAACTTCATGGGAAAAAATTGATTGCCTTTTATTTTTCGAGTACTTAGGTTATGATCTTCTGACTTTCTGACTTGCTTAGCGTCCAGACAAGTGACTAATTAATTATTTTTATGTGGTGTGTAGAAGTAAAGGTATATTCTTTGTTGCAATTGATTTAAATAGGCCACTGGCTGATCAAGGTCCCTTTGACATTGTTTTGCACAAGGTCAGTGTTAATTATTTTCTTAGACCATGTAATACACTGAGAATTTCTTTTGTCTGGACAGCTTTCGTTTATGTTCAAATGCTTCGTAATTGGTGACAGTGGGCGAGTAATTTATTTTTCCGTTCGCTATAATATAGAAATCATTGGTTTTATTTGAGTAAATTTTAACAAGCCTTTCTTTTTTCCAGTTGTTGGGAGAGGAATGGTCAGAAATTATTGAGGTTCGTCCTTTCATACTCCATGACATATGTATCTCGTATTTTATGTTGTATTTGAAATGAAAATCTGATGCTGCATTAACTTGATATACAAGTTATGATATGATGTGAAAGGCTGCTCTGTTTCATAATGGAGATTAAGTATGAACTGGCGGTAATTGGTTGAAAATCCAAATCTCCTAACCCTTAAAACTATTTTTGTCTGAAATAATTTGCAGAGTTCTTGCTCTCTACATCATGAATCTTGATCAGATACTTGAAATCAGTTCCCCAAGAATGTAACAAGTGAGAATTTTGCTTTCTGCTGTAAATCTAGCCAACCTATTTAGGTATCGGTGAGCTTGGTTTCAGAATGATGTCTTTTTATTTTCCTTTACAAATTCTTTAGGTTACTTGTTTCTTAGTTGAGTTTAGATGATTTGGTTTCAATATACTGTTTGCATCCTCTGAAAAATTTATTCAAATCTCTGCATTTTATGCAGGAAATGAGTTCACTGGTTTACACACAAGATCAAATTATTCATAAATACATGTTTAATTGATCATGAAACTGGCATATTGTGCATTGCATTTGTTAGCTCATAAACTTGTCATGTTTTTTTTTTTTACTTTTCTTAAGTTTGCTGTTTGACTTGTTTTTTGACTTTCTGGCAATATCACTTATGATAAATGTTATCACATCCCAAATGTTTAAGATGTTAAGAAATGGACTAAACCATGTGTATCAAGTTTATGACGTTAAATTATGTTTATTTTATTTGCTGTATGAGATTTACAGTGTGTAGTATGTGGATTCTTGCAGTCTTGAATTTTTTTGTTTTCTATTCCATGTGAAGGATTACAGGAGAAAACATCCGGAAGTAACTGTGCTTGATCCTCCAACTGCAATACAACACCTACACAATCGACAGTCCATGCTTAAAGATGTTGCAGATCTAAATTTGTCTGACTACCCTGGTAATATTTGTTAGACTATAACTATGAGAAGGTTTTATTTTTCTTTCAAAATTTCTTTAAATGGGTTTAGATCGTTATAGAAAACTAGTTGTTTGGAGTTTTTGACGATTATTTTCTTTCGTTCTTAACCCTTTTGCAGGCAAGGTTGGTGTTCCTAGGCAATTGGTTGTCACAAAGGATCCATCATCTATACCTTATGAAGTTACTAAAGCTGGTCTAAATTTACCATTAGGTGCTGTAGCTTTTCTTGCTGTTTTGTGTTGTTTGAAAGGGAATTAGACAAGTGATTTGGGTCTTAGTGGTAATTGGACAACTGATTGTGGTTTTAGTGTTAAGACATTTACTTAACACTACCTAAAATGCTGTGTCCTGAGTAACCTAATGCATGCACAAATCTGGTTGAATATGACAGGGAAGATTCAATATATTTTAAAAAGTTCATTTGGAACCAGATGGATTGATGCTTAATTAGGCTTATATTTTGGTAGATTGGTATATCTGCATATTAGATGTTTTGAGCCTCAGAGTTATTTATCTTGTTATTTGGGCTTAGTTACGGACATAGTTGATAATCATTTGTGTGAATTTATAAAATATATTTTGTTTTATTGGTATTTCTAATTTAGTACTGTAAAATCCTAGTTGTCTGTTGTGCTACTTTATGAGTGCTCAGTTGTTTTTCTTGTTTATCCATTCAGTTGCAAAGCCACTACTTGTGGATGGAAGTGCCAAGTCACATGAACTGTTTCTTGCTTATGATGAATTCTCCCTCTCAGAACTTGAGCCGCCCTTGGTCCTACAGGAGTTTGTAAATCATGGTATAATTTTCCAACTGATGAATGAACCTCGTCTTTTCTATTGTATCTAGAATTTGTAGTTTATATTTAAAAATTTAACACTTCTTGCCTCATTGTAGGTGGTGTTCTCTTTAAAATATTCATTGTTGGGGAAACTATAAAGGTCGTAAGGCGTTTTTCTCTTCCTGATGTCAGTAACCATGAACTAGCAAAGGTTGATGGCTTGTTTCGCTTCCCAAGGGTTTCATGTGCTGCAGCTACAGCAGATGATGCGGACCTAGACCCTAGTATTGCTGGTGAGGTTTATAAACATTTCTGTTGGATAATTAGTTTGGAGTGAAGACTGCATTTGTTTGCCTTTATTATTGTAGATACTATATTGTTATATTTTGCTAACTATTTATGGTTTTCTGAAGCTATGAATTTTGTATTCAATTTATTCTTCTTAACAGTATAGACATGTAATGAGGAATCCTTAGTGATTCAAAGGATGAATCAGTTAATTATATTTTGTGTGGTTCAAAGCACTTGCACTGAAATTAATTAATCCCTCAACTCTCGCCCTTTAAATTAATGTGAAGTTGTTGCAGAACATCCTCCACGACCTATACTGGAGAGGCTTGCAAGGGAGCTTCGTCGCCGACTGGTTTGTATCTTTATCTCACTTAAATCGGCAGTTGTAGCATTTTTCATCTCCCTATATGTTAATAACATAATCCTTTACAGGGCCTCCAGCTGTTCAATATAGATATGATACGAGAGCGCGGGAGCAGAGATGTATTTTATGTCATTGACATCAACTACTTTCCTGGCAAGTGTCAACTTTATGCATTAGTTACATCTTATTCTAGTATCTGATTGATGCTATATTCATTTGTTTTTCCTAATGGTTAATGATTTAAGGTTGTAGTGTATTTTGCAATGATACAAAACCAGTGAGAGTATTATTCTTATGCATATGGTAAACACACAATATTTACAGCCACATAACTAATGGATTGTACCTGAAAATGTGTGCCCATTATCTGGTTGTTGTATGGGGTTGGCTATGTAGTATAATGACGTATCCTAGCTTTTCTATCTTGGACACAAAAACTAGAGATGGAAATTTTCGTAGTTTGTCTTCTCTCTCTCTGTCTCTCACCTCTTCAAATGTACTATTAAGTTACTGGGAGAATGTGGCTATGACAAATACACATTGTCTCTTCGTTTTTGAAAATTTTAAGGATGTTGGAGGCGGGAAGAATCAACCTGGGAAAACTATGGAAAATGGAAGTGTTATCCCCTACCTCTGGTCCCTCTGATTGTCAAACATGGGTATCACAGATGTTTTGCTATCTATCCTCCTGCCATCTTTTTGACATAGGGTTAATGGGATTTTAACAGCCTTTTTCACGTATGAATTGAATGCTCTAGTTATTTTACTGTCTATTTACCAAACTTCGTATAGATTTTTTTTGTGTTTATGGTTTGAAAGTGTTCTATTTTCTTTGGAACTAAATGCAGGTTATGGAAAAATGCCAGATTACGAGCACATATTTACAGATTTCCTTCTAAGCCTAATGCAGAACAAGTATAAGAAGAGACCTGCCACTGCTTAAACCAGTGCAAGTTGTATACTCATATTGTACATCGACACTTGCTGTTGCAAGTAGGCCCGGCTCGATGGCAAGGCCATTAAGGCCATTGTCTAGGCCTCTACTAGTTCTGGGGCCCAAACAAATTTTATTTTAAATACATAATATTTTTTGTTTTTATTTTTTATAGTTATAACTTTTTATTTATTACATATTATGAGTGTTTTAAAAGATGAAAAAAGGCACTGCTTAGGCTCGAGGTGTTTAAAAGTTGTCTTGTATTGGGGTAAGGCATAGTAAAAAGTGGTTAATACAGTGTCAACTGTTTAATGTGAACTTGGGCATTAATCGGTGCGAGTTTTTTTGTTAAATTTTTTTTTAAAAAAATAAAAATAATAAAATATATTATATATATAATAAAGAGTTTTAATAAAATTTAATTAGAATATAATAATATTTAAATTATATAATAATTTAAAAATTATTAAGTGGTTGTAGATTTATATTATATATGATTTGAAATTAAGGGGTGTATTCAATTTGGATTTTAAAATATTTTTATAGATTTTTTTAATTTGAGATTTTTAAAAATTTTAATAGATTTTTGTATAGTTTATAAACATTTGAGTAATTTTTAAATGATTTTATTTTTATAGATTTTGAAAGATTTTTATAAATTTTTTTATTGTACAAGTTTTTTTTTTTTCTTGCAAGGACGCTAATATTTTTTTTCTACAATAATGCCATTAAGAGGAGTTTAATAAATACTAATAAAGGATTTTTATTTTCCTCACAAAAACACCATTAGTTTTTTTAATTTTTTTTCTTCACATCAGGAGGTTAATAAATAATTATGGAGCACAGGATGATAAAATAGTTTTATAGTGGGGAGGAAAACTAAAAAGAGGACGTAAAAAAGATTGAGGGAAGTAAATAATACTGTTTGATTTTGACGTGTCATTGCAATTAAAGAGTCTTTGAAAGGTTTTAAAAGAAAAAAAAAAATATATATATATATATATACATAAAATTCACTAAAAGTTAATAAAAGCCTACATAAATTCATTATTTGTAAAAGTAAAGTCTAAATTAAATACCTTTAAATTTTTATTAACTTTAAAAAAGTTATAATTGAATACTTTAAAACTTTTGATGGTTTTTAAAAGTTTATAAAAGTTAAAATTAAATATCTCATTACTTTTAAAAGTTTTAATAAGTTTTAATTAAATATTACTTGATTTTTAAAATTTATAAAAATCTTATAAAGTTATAATTAAATATACCCCTGTAAATTTTTATTAGAAAGTATGAAATTTTCATGAATATATATAATTATTTATTTTCTAATTTATGTTAATGTGTATATATATATATATATATATATATATATATGTATATAATATTTGTGATATAGACTTATGTAGACTTTAACATTTAAAATATAAGTTATTTTATTTATTTAATAATTTTATAATAATTAAAATAATAATATAATAGTGAAATATTTTTTAACATTTAAACTTCACTTAAATACGTCTAGACTTATAAGACTTAATGTTTGACTTCGTAAAGGTTTATATTTTTTTTAGAATACTGCATATTATAAGTAATATTTTTGTTAAAAGAATATAAAATTTATATGTTCACAATTGTATTTAATCAACCCCTTTAGCAATGATATATTGATCAAATTTCCATTGGATATCTTAACATATTTTAATTTTTATAATTTAACAATTACTTCAAACTTTATAAAGAAATGCAAAACTGATAATATTTTTAAGCACTTGTATTATTGTTTTTTAGAGGATTTCAGAAGTATTTAAAGGAAGTTATTCAACTAAGATTCAGTTTTAAAAATTAAATTATAATATTATCAAAGACAAATATTTATTTGTCATGTTTATCAAATGGTATATATATCAGATAGAAGTATTATTTATCATCCAAGATATTTTTTTTCCATGAAAAAAAAATTTTCTCTTACATATAATTTGTTATTTATCTATTACTTATTAATTCAATGTCTACCATAATCACTTATTATCATTTTATAGGAAAATTATAGATTATTTATATAGTAGTCCTCGAGTATTAGGATTTATAGGACAATAGTCATTTGTAGTGGTAAAATTAGCAAAATAATCACACAGTTTTTCAATTCTCTAACAATAAACAGGTATATTAAATAATAGAAATTTCATAGAAATATGAAAAATAAGAAATAAATCAAAACTGATTTTATCGAAGATTAAAACATACCAAAACGTGATGAATTTGAATTACAGCTTCACTTGTTGATTCAAGGCCTGTGAACCACAGTGTCCTTAAGACGATTTTGCTCTACAGGTGCTTGTGATCTTCGCAGCGATCGTCTCCCAAGATACAACGGACCTTCGAGAGTTCTGGAGAGTGCACATTCCAAACTCTCTTCCACGAACTTGAATTCAGCCTTCGTTCCATCATCAGAATACTGACTCAAAACACACTATTCTCTTTTTTTCGAAAATGTACTCGTGTATGTCATTTGAAAACTCAAAAGCCTTGTAAACCAGTGGCCAATTGGTTACAGGACAATAAATAAAAACTTAATTCATTTTGTAACGTTTATTAAACATTAAAGACAAAACTGTTTTACAATTCATTCACATTCAATGTAAAAACGTTTCAAAACGTTTAAAATCCAACAATCCCCCACATAAATGAATTGTACACAACCATCTAGACTCGACCCTGGTGATAGAGTTTTACGGTCGGAACCTGCATAGGATAGGTAGGTTTTACCTTTTGAACCTTTCCTTGTGAGAATATATTTACTATACTGATTGAAGGTAGACGCGGTGTCCTTGAACCTTACTATCGTTTATATAAAGATGATATACTTCACACAGGACTCTTTCCTGGCATTCTTCAGTTCTCACTGTTATATCCGTTTTGGCCATGAACATCTTCCCTGGTTCTGTAAGAGTTTCTAAAGAATTGTGCCCAACTAATTCTCCTTTGAAGCGGCCCCTCTTCTCTCTCACATAGGTGATTCTTTAACTCTGAGTATCCCACAATACTCCTCTCGGTTTTCTCGAAACTTAAGAATCATTAAAAGCTTTAGCTTATCCTCATCTTCAACGGGTATCACTATTTCATCATAGGAATGGACAGGAGATGAAAACCCCCATAGTAATCTAAACCAGTCTTTACAATTTAGTTGTCCCTTTGAACCTAGATCTTAGGATCTCCAGTCAACTAAGTTGGGTTTCCATCATATTGACTTTTCAATTTTATGGGCTTTAGTCTCATTCCTCTCGATGATTTCTCAACTAACTCTCAATTTAACTTTTTGGTTAGTGGATCCGCAATGTTATTATTTGACCTTACATAATCAACAGAGATAACTCCAGTTGAGATTAATTATCTAACGGTATTATGTCTTCGACGTATATGTCTAGACTTACCGTTATACATCACATTTTGTACCCTTCCTATCACTGACTGACTATCACAATGAATAGAAACAGTCGGCACAGGCTTAGGCCACCTAGGAATATCCTCCAAGAAATGGCGTAGCCATTCATCCTCTTCACCACACTTATCTAGAGCAATGAACTCTGATTCCATTGTGGATCGGGCTATAACAGTTTGTTTTGAAGATTTCCATGACACTGCTGCACCTGCTAGTGTGAACATATACCCACTAGTCGATTTCGAGTTCTTCACATCAGATATCCAGTTGGCATCACTGTATCCTTTTAACACAGCTGGATATCGAGTATAATGTAGTTCGTAGTCACGAGTTACCGTAAGTATCTTAACACTCTTACAATCTCTTTCTAATTATCACCATTTGGAATACTCGTGTACCTACTTAGTTTACTAACTGCGTAGGCTATATCTGGTCGTATACAACTCATTAAGTATATCAGACTTCCAATTACCCTAGAATACTCCAACTGAGATACACTTTCTCCTTTATTCTTTGCCAAGTGAAGATTCACATCTAGATGTGTCCTAGCCATACTAAAATCATCTTTACTGAATTTATTCAGTGTTTTATCCACATAATGTGATTGACTCAGAACTAGTCCATCAGGGGTTCTCATAATTTTTACCCCCAAAATCACATCTGCAAGTCTCATATCCTTCATGTTAAACCTTGTGCTTAATATAACCTTGGTAGATTTGATTATCTCATCATCACTACCTACAATGAGCATGTCATCAACATACAGATATAAAATGACATAGCCATTTTCTATATCTTTGAGATATATACATTTGTCACATTCATTGATTTTAAATCCATTGGCCAGCACCACACTATCAAACTTTTGATGCCATTGTTTTGGTGCTTGTTCAAGACCATACAGGGACTTTACCAATTTACAGACTTTCTTTTCTTGTACAGGAGCTGTAAAACCCTCAGGTTGCTCTATGTAGATCTCTTCATCCAGATCTCCATTCAGAAAAGTTGTCCTTACATCCAGTTGATGTACTTCAAAATTTCGTAACATAGCAATGGCTAATGCCATTCTTACGGAAATTATTCTCTGTCATAGGAGAATACATGTCAAAATAATCAAGGCCTTCTTTCTGTTTGTAACCTTTAATTACAAGTCTCGCCTTGTATTTACCAATTATTCCATTCGCTTTCATTTTCCTCGTGAAAATCCATTTATACCTTAGTGGTTTACTACCCAGAGGAAGATCCACTAGTTCCCATATATGATTTTGCAAGATGGAATCAATTTCACTTTTAATGACTTCTTTTCACAAAGAGCTTTCCGGAGAGTTTACAGCCTCTTTATAACTTTGAGATTCACTCTCTAGCATATAAGTCAGAAAATCCGGACCAAAGGATTTTTCTATCCTTATTCTCTTACTGCGTCGAGACTCATATTCAACCTCTTCTTCTTGTTCTTGTTCTTATTCTTGCTTTTGGTCTTGACTATCTTCATTCATAGTCTCATATGTTCGTTTAGACGAACTTGGTCCCTTTTCGGACTTACATGGAAAAACGTGTTAAAAAAACGACGCATTCCTTGATTCCATAATCGTATTCTTGTCTATATCGGGGATTTCAGACTTATATACAAGAAATCGATATACACTACTATTTTACGCATAGCCAATGAAAATGCAATCAACAGTCTTAGAACCTATCTTCACATTCTTCGATGTTGGAACTGCTACTTTGGCTAGACACCCCTTTCATTCGTAAGTACTTATAGGAAAGTTGCCTCCCTATCCACAGCTCATACGGTGTCTTTTGTTCATTCTTTTGAGGCACCTTATTTAAAAAGTAATTTGCCGACAACACGGCTTCCCCCCACATGTTCTGAGGTAACCCAGAACGTATTAACATTACATTCATCATTTCTTTTAAGGTACGATTCTGACGCTCAGCCACATCATTTGACTGAGGTGAGTATGGTGGAATGACTTCATGTCTAATCTCATATTGTCCACAGTAATCACCAATCAGTGTTACATACTCACCACCACGATCATTTCTTATCAACTTAATTTTCTTATTAAGTTGATTTTCAACTTTTGCTTTATAAAGTACAAATTTCTCCAAAGTTTTGTCCTTACTTTTGAGCAAATACACATAGTAATACTCCATGCTATCATCGACAAAAGTAGTAAAATACTTATTGTCACCCCTTGTTGGTGCAAACTTTAGATTACATGTCATTGACTTCGGATGTCGGACGTCGCAGAATTCCCCATGAACAACTTCTCCCCACTATCAATTGGGTTAAAGGAAGTGAACATCTTTTTGTCTAAGCAGACATGGCGGGTTGCACCAGTATCGATCTACCATTCTTTTGGGTTTGACCCAATCAGGTTCACTTCAGAAACTACAGCACGGAGGTTCAAGTCATCAACCTCTTGAGTGATTTCCTTTATCACATTTGCCTCTTTGTTCTTCTTTCTTTTTGGCACTCTACAGTCGACCGCTTTGTAACCAATCTTGTTACAGTTGAAGCACTTCCCTTGGAATTTCTGCTTTTTGGAAATGTCTCCTTTAGGTCCAAGATTGTACCTTTACTTAGCTTCTTCTTGGACTTGGAACTTTGTCCATGTTCAACCACATTGACCATTTTTCAATTGAACACAACAAGAAATTATTAATTTATTGCATTAAAATAATACAACAAAATAATATTTCAAACACTGAGAAAATAATTTTTTTTTAATATTTTCTCTCTCCTGATGACATCATCAGCCACATCAGTGCCACAATGCCATGTCAGCGTGCCTTGTCAGCATGCCTCACTAGTAAACCTATCAGCATGCATGGGTCATCCTCAGCCAAGCACAAACGACGCGACCTCGCCCATCGGCGTCCTTTCACCCATGAGTCCGACACTCATCGCCAAAGGCGACCTAGTTTAGGTGCATGGCCCAAACCAGGCGCACATGCCAAATCAAGGCATACACATGCTTAGGCCTCAGCAAGTCTAGCCTAGACGAGCGCCTCAGCCCGCAAGCCCAAGCCATATGGCCTAGCTCAACCGGTCTGATCCGCAAGCATCAGCACACATCCCAGCTGGCAAGCCCAGCCCATGCACATCAGCTCACAACCAAGCCTAGCTTACACGCAAGCCTAGCCGCAAACCTGATATGCACATTTCAAGCCTTTCAGCCCAAAATGCAAGCCCACATGTACATTAGTCCAACTTAATTCTAGACCTATGTACGCGACTTCACCAGCTCCAAAACGGTGTCATGTGTGTTGTCTTCTACCTCCAGTTGACCCATTTTCCAGATCGCACCTGGTTTTTTACCCGAACGGAAAACTCTCCTCCGATCTCCAATCTCAGGCGGACCAGTCCCAATTTATTCGGCATAACACATGTAAGGGTTCCATCAATTCAAAATATTTAATTTATGTGTCAATATCATGTCTAAGTCCTTGAAGTCTCAGGTTCTAAGGTTTTTACAACCAATTATAAAAAAAAAAAAAAATTTAATATAAATAGTCCATCAAATTAATCTAGATTTCCTTGACCTGTTCAAAAAGTTAGTAGAAATATATATAAATACAACTCTGTAAAATAAACCAAAGAAATAATTTTTCTTCCCTTAAACCGCGACCTGTTCATTGTTAGTGGAGTAAAACAGAGTCGAAATCGTCTTAAGATTGTTAGTTCAAACAATAAATAGGTATATTAAATAATAGAAATTTCATAGAAATATGAAAAATAAGAAATAAATCAAAACTGATTTTATCGAAGATTAAAACATACCAAAACGTGATGAATTTGAATTACAACTTCACTTATTGATCCGAGGCCTGTGAACCACAGTGTCCTTAAGAAAATTTCGCTCCACAAGTGCTTGTGATCTTCGCAGCGATCGTCTCCCAGGATACAACGGATCTTCGAGAGTTCTGGACAGTGCACCTTCCAAACTCTCTTCCACGAACTTGAATTCAGCCTTCGTTCTATCACCAGAATACTGACTCAAAACATATTATTCTCTTTTTTTCGAAAATGTACCCGTGTATATCATTTGAAAACTCAAAAACCTTGTAAACCAGTGGCCAATTGGTTACAAGACAATAAATAAAAACTTAATTCATTTTGTAACGTTTACTAAACATTAAAGACAAAACCGTTTTACAATTCATTCACATTCAATATAAAAACGTTTCAAGACATTTAAAATCCAACACTTTCAAATCCAACACAAATCGTTGACTGCTCCATTTCACCCTCTGTCCCCTTTGCCCACACAAATCGTTGTTGCCTATTATCGTCGTCATCACCGTCATATGTTGCAAGTTGTCGTCATCTTGGATCTTAGGTGTTGTAAGGTAAGTGAGATCTTGTAAAAAGTTTGAATTTTTGTATTTATTTGAAGTTAAATGTTTGGATTTTTAAGGATTTTATTGTGTTTGTTTGTGTTAAAAGTATGGATTTTGTTGTATTTTGAGTGTGAAAAGCATTAAAAAAAACATGAATTTGGGAGTGAGTTATGAAAAAATTGAAAATCTAAAAATTTAAACATGTCGGCACTGGCAGAATTTGACGGATCCGATGGGTCCGATCAGGCAGATCCATCAGATATAATGGATCCAAGCGTCGATCCAATCGGAGATTTGGATCCATCAGATCAAACGAATCCCATTATCGATCCGATAAGATATTTGGACCCAACGGTCAAATAAATAAAGCCAACAGATTTTTCTTGAATTTTTTTTATTTTTTTTTTGTTAATAATAATAATAATAATAATTATTATTATTATTATTATTATTATTGGTGACTTGCAGGTCTTCCCGTCATTGTGTGGTGCTCGAGATCTGGTGTGCTCACATTGGTGCTCACGATCGGGCTTCTTTCGGTGGATTGAGAAATCGGTGGTAATCGCCATCTTCACTAGTTACTTTGGTGGTCAAGACTGGAGTTTGCGGGTTGCAGAGCGTTAGCGGCCTTAGACGCAGCAGTGGGTGAGTTTCGATCTGTTGTGGTGTGTCACAAAGCGTGTGTGGACATGGTCTACTGGGTTTGAGATCTTTGGGTTGGCGAATCCGGGTTTGCGTGGGCGTGGTCCATTCTCCGCGGACCGCGGCGTCGGTGCATCTTCTTCGCTCGCTGGCGTTGGCTCGGTGAGCTGGTTCGTGGCCGGGGTTAACCACTCGAGCCGCCACGGGTTCGAGGTGCATCTCGGCGATACTTATTGTGGAGTTCGCGCGCACGTGATCTTCCACGGAGCCGCTTCGGTCCGCGTAGCGCTTGTACTCGAGCGCGTCCTCGCGTTCAACTCCATGTGAGCTGGTCCCCGGTTCGAAAAGCTGGTTGGCGCGGTGGATTTCGGCCGGAACTAGCAAAGAGGTTCGATCGCACGGTTCCGAAGCTAGTTGGTGGATTTGGCTGTGTTTTGGAGTTGTGGGTCGGGTTTGGAGCCGGATCGGATTAGGCTTGCCGTGGATCTTTCTTGAACTTGGCGTGGAGCGGGTTGAGCTTGAGTAGGTGGATAGCGTGAGTTGCAGATCCGTGGGTCTTGGGGAACTAGATCCAAACTGGGTTTCGGTGAGACTTGAGTCGGCTTGAGGATAGTGGATTGGCCGCACTGCAGGATCGGGTTTCCTGCTGATTTTCACACTTGAGGTCGCTCGCTTTTCCTCAAGCTTCCGTGAATCATCTAGTCCGCTTGTGGCCGTGGGTTACGCTAGTAGGGAGTGAGTCTGCGGTTTTTGCAATTGTCTTGGGAGCTTGTACATGGACAATTCTGTGAGTATGGCTCGGGCTTGAGTTCTTAGTGAATTTGCATCTTCTGTATTGGCCGGGTTTGCGAGTGTGAGGTATCGTGGCTTCGTGTTGAAGCCGCGGCTCGCACTGGTGTTATTCTTTGAATTTCTCTTGTTATGTGTTGAATTTGTTGTCTTTGGAATCCGGAAATTACGAGTAATCAAATAGACTTTGCATCTATACTCTAAATTGCATTACTTTTACTTCTTTGTGGATTTTGGATATGGCATTTGATCCGTCATGGGAAGCAGGGTACTCTACCCTCATCCCATTCAAATTCGCGCATGTGATATTGAGAATACATATGTGAATCACATTTGGGAATCAAGGTGAGAAGGAAGTGCTCCTACCGCACTCTACCGATATCACGAGCTATTTCGTAACATGTCAATGAGAAAGCCCTGCGCCTCTCTCTTGCGCAGCTTGTCGTGAAAATGTAAGGGAATGAGCGCCCACAAACCAATGGTGGTGCTCGCCTCTCGCTGGTTCGGGGAATGATAGTACAACCGATCTTCTTATGCGCGGTATTTTTAAGTGGTAATTCGTTCGCACTTTTGATTCTTGATAATCGAATGTGCCTATAAGGAAAGGTAATTTTATTTGAAGAGTAAATGATAGTGCTTATAAAGAGCGTATTGCTCTTTGTCGCTTCTCCTTAATAGCAAAAGTTCACTTTCGAGAGGAGAAACTTTGGAAGCATGATGATCTGCTTTTAAAATTGCAAAGCATTTGGAAATTGAGTAAATGGAAATTAATCCATCTAGGAAGAGGATATTTTCATGTTTTCTGCATTCCGGGATAGGAAGAAAGTGTGGTCTCGTGGTACAGAATTTGAAACCCGGTTTTGTTAGCCTACGAGGCTTGGGTAAGGAATTTTAATCGCTGCACAAAAATCTACCAATGCAGAGTGTTGGGTAAGATTTCACAATCCGAGTTGGGAATCTTGGCATCCTCGATTCTTTTCGATCTTGCAGAGGTATTGGAGTTCCTTTGAGGATTCTTTGAGGCAACACTAAAGCAGCAACTTTGGCTACTTTGCTTTGGATTCTAGTGGATGTTGACTGGCGTTTCATTCCCGAAAAATTATTATTGGAAGCGAAGACACATGTATCGAGGTTCGGTTGGAGTATGAAAATTGTCAGGACTTTTGCACCTCTTTGCAGATAGGACATCCGGTGGGTGATGTCGGATGATTCAAAGGGTACCTCATGGCAAGCCCGGAAAAAGGTAAGGATGACTCTAAAGCAACTACTCAAATCCAGAAGCCCAAGCTTCCTCCTCCGTTGGGTACAAGTCAGGGGCAATCTTCGGGTCTGCACGCTGAAAATCCTCATCAGCCTCCACTCTCTACGAGGTTAAATGTCTCGGATACTCAGGTTCCTACTTGATGCTTATTCGGAATAGTTACTATGGATTGAGGAGGAGCATTGATCTTAGGAAAACATTAAGGGAACGGGCGCTCAGGATATGCCTCCAGATTTGGGCGACACCTTCGACGATTTGAATGAAGAGCTACCACCAGAGGACGGCGGGGTGAGACAGGACCTTACAGCTATGATTGCTTATGACCCAGATATCGCACTCATCGCTGCTCAGCGAAACCTAGATTTAGTCGCCTCTGACCCTTCGATTTCAGAGACTAAGGATCCACATGCTTGGACCACGGTTAAGAGAAAACCTGGGCGACCTCCGAAACTGGAACAGGCTAAAATACTTCAGGAGCGACCACCTGTAGTTTTGATCAGGCCCGCGACTCGGGCTTCCAAATCTGGAAACCAATGATTTTTCTTTATTGGAACTGCAGGGGTTTCGGTAACCCCGACACTCAGAGGGTCTTGTATGATTTTTGTCGTCGACATAACCCCGCCATGTTATGCTTGGTGGAGCCTATGGTCGCTTTTGATACGATTCCGAACTCTTTTTGGTCTTCGTTAAATATGGAGTTCATTTCTACTAATAGTTCAGATGTTTTGCCCACCATGTGGATTTTACTTCTCGCGGAGGATGCTAGGATTTTGCTCGGTGAGGAGCAAATCGTATCTGTGGATATTCCGGGGTAGGAGTCGGCGTGATTTCCTTTGTGTATGGTTGTCTTTTGAGGTCGAAAAAATCTTTGGGCCTTTGGGACATCTTTGCATTCTATAGATCATCCGGTCGTTATTGTGGGACTTCAATGCCATCCTAGGTGCGCATGAGAGGTTTGGTGGAGGTCCTCCTATTCACTCTCAGCTTGACTTTCGGGCCAGCATGGAGGCTGCAGTTTACCTATTGATACTCATGGAGCTTTCTTCACTGGCCTGGGACCCTGGTATGTTCAAAGCAAACTCGATAGGTCTTTCTGCTCTGACTCTTGTTTGGAGGTTTGGGATTCCGTTTCTTGTTGCACTTTAACCAAGCTGCATTCCGATCATCACCCGCTGCTACTAAGTCTTTCAAAGATTGGTAATGTGGGTCCGTCCGCTTCGGTTTTTTATGTGGGCTTTCATAAGGATTTCAAATCCTTCGCTCGTGAGTATTTGGGATGAGGAAGTTTCGGAAGTCCTTTTCATCGGGTTATTGCTAAATTGAAAAGGTGAAGCATGCTCTTCTGGTTGGACAGGATGTTCTTGGTGATATTCACGACAAAATCACTTTGGCTAAGGAAAAACTTCTTTCGGTCCAGAACATTATTGGCACGGAGGGCTTCAGAAGAGATTAGCCGGGGAGGTGCTCGAGTTTCGCGATGAGGCTCGCTTCAAAGAAACTATGCTTGGATCGATTGGTCAAATGGTTGAAGGGCGGTGATCGCGAACTCCAAGTTCTTTCATTCGCTTCGGGTTCGCAAGTCGCGGCGCCCTTTTCTTCGCTTTCGATTCGTGGATAAATATTTCGATGAGGCTACCATCGAGTCATATCGTGGATTATTATAGATCTTTATTTTTAGCGGATGAGTCTCGACGGATTTCTCAGATTGGGATCATTCCGAGCTCCGCGGATGGATGAAAACTCAATTTAACCGGTCGCCATTCGAGGTTAGGCAGGTGTTCAACCTGGACGTCCGGCCCCTACCATGGCTTTCGGGTTCTTTCTTTCGAACTTCGGACTTTATTCATTCCGATGTGGTGGATGCGGTGAAATCCTTCTTTCTTTCGGAGCTATTCATCCGGGCCTAAATTCAAATTTTATGGTGCTTCTTCCGAAAGTGCGCTTGGACTCGATGGATAAGTTCCGTCAATCATGTTGGGAAACTTCCTTTTCAAGGTGGTTTCTAAGATTTTACTGATCGGCTGGGTCGCCGCTGTAATTGTTTCGACAATCGGTTTGGTTTCATCCGAGAAATGTGGAGGATCGTGACATTGCTTCGGTGTCAATCACCTTAAGAAAGTTTTGGTAATGTGGCTTTGAAGATAGACATCCATAAGGCTTTTGACTCTATGGTAGACTTTTCACTGGCGCTTTTAGCGAGTTTGGTTTCGCACCAAATTTTGCTCGTGGATCGGATCTATTCTCACCTCAAAGAAAGATTTGGTTCTTATTAATGGGGTTCCAGGTTACTTTGGTTGTTCAGGGGTTGGCAAGGTGATCCACTTTCTCCCTTTTATTGGTATTGCCAAGATTTTTGGGTGTATTTATCTCGGATGGTCTCTCGGGCTCTCTCGCCGATTTCCTCCCCGGAACTCCTCTTCCCCACTCGCCTCTCTATGCAGACGACGTGCTCATGTTTTGCGAGAGGGACTTATCGGAAATTGACCGTGTTTTTGATGCCTCCTCTACGCTCTATTTCGTGTCGGTCACAACTTGACAAATCCACATTTATTTTGGTTCCGGTGTCTAGTCGTTGCGCCAAGATTTTGGCGACTTGAATCAAGGTCGGTCGCTCCTTTTATCTATCTCGGTTCCCTTTTAAAGGAAGTCCTACTCAGGCTATTCTTCGTCCCATCGCTGGTCGGATTTTGGAGCAGTTAGCCTCTTGGAAAGGCCGTACCCTCTCGATGGCAGGTCGGTTGTGCTTGATTAACTCGGTGATTACCTCGAAGTTTGTCCACACGTTTATGGTCTACAAATGGCCGGTGGGTTTCTTTGCTCTTAACAGGCTATTGAACTTCCTTTGGGATCTTCTCCGGTTCGGAATCGGTCTGCTTGCTTGGTCCGTCTGTCACGCCCCACTAATCGAGGGTTTGGGTCTGAAAAACCTCGTCACCTTTAATAAGGCTTTGCTGAGTAAGTTGGCTTGGAAGTTGATGAACAAGGATTCATTCATTTTTCGTTTCCTTCGGCCGCTGGAAATCAACCCTTTGTATTATCTTTGCTTCCTCGATCGGCTCGCCTCGAGATGACTCTATCTTACCATTTCGAGGCGATTTGGATCACCGGGGTTCCTTTCAGGGTTCGTTTCGGGTTGACAACCGGGGGATGCCCATTATTGAGTTATGCGACCCGCACACCTTGGTAGCGACCGGTTGATTCGATGGCAATTGGAACCTTCCACGAAGTTTCCGCATGCTTTTCCGCAGATTGTGCTCGGGAATTGAGAAGGTGGCGATTTTGATGGATGGCGATGAGAGTTTGGCCCATTCAGCCTCGCCATTCGCGAGATATCTATCTTCACCTTTCTACGAATTGCCGCCTCCGGGTGGTTAGACACATTTGGAAGTGTTTTATTCCTCCGGCTTTCGCTCGCTTACGCCTTCTTCTTACGTGCGTATTCCAACCGACGATGTCTTGATTAGGAGGGTTTCTCCACGGCCTCAAAATCACGAGGATTTGTGGTAAGGAATCGGAAATAGTTTCTCATCTCTTCTTGACTTGCCCTACGCTGCCATTTGGGATTGTCTTGGGGTTGCCTTCGGATCGATTGGTTACTTCCATTGGTGGTTGCTATGTTTGAGAAGGCTATAGAGGCCTCATTAAGCACTCGGTCTTCAATTTGGACGTACTATTGTAGTGCTCTCTCGCTATTTGGTATGTTAGGAATCAAAGGCATTTTAGTAATATATTCATTCTCTAGCGTTCTTTGGCTTTTATTTGGGTTTCACTAGGGAAGCAAATGCTATTCAAAAGGCACGATGCCAACTCCATTGGTGATCTTCGATCCTCGAATTTAGGGGTTCGGTCGTGCCTCGGGCTCCTCGGTTTATTCCGTGGTTTGGTCTCCGCCTAGGGATGGTTGAAGGTTAATACCGACGGTGCCGCTGATGGTTGTCCGGGCCCGGGTGGTTGCGGTGGATACTTCGTCACTAGTAGGGGCTTTATTAAAGGCGGTTTAGCTCATCCGGACTCGTGTTATGCCTTTGAGAGTGAGCTTTAGGTGCTATTATTCTGAGCGTCTTTAGATTTCGGTTGGGATCATCTTTGGTTGGAGTGTGACTCCACTTATGTCGTCAATTTTCTCTTCGTCGAGGAGGTAGTCCCGGGATCTACAAATCAAGATGGGTCAACCGCATTAGTTATATTTCCAGCATCCGATTCCGGGTTTCTCATCTTGAGGGGAAATCTTGGCGGATGCTTTTCAAGATTCCGCTTCTTCACGGAGCGCAATGGTGGTGGGTCTTCAGGACTCTTGTAGAATGCATTATAGAAATGTCAATGGGTTTGCAAACTATAGATTTAGAAAGTAATTTAATCGTTGTATCTTGTTACCCCTTACTTTTTCTGATTGAGATTTTCCCCTTTTGGGGTTTTTCCTCTTTTCAAGTTTTACTAAGGCCGGCGACGGTCGTTGTTTTTCTTTCTTTTATTACTTCGGTAATTTTTTCTTTTTGTACTCGTTTATTTCAGGTCTCTATACCTGTTGTAATTGTTGTAACGGTTGTAATCTTTTTATTTAATAAATTTTTGCTTGTTCGGTGTGGGTTTGGATGGGTGCCAACCTAGTTGGGATGTCTCCGCCTGGGTTAAGAGGGATGCCAACCTAGTTTGGATGTCTCTTTCCGTCTATCCGGCAAGTAATCTCTTCTGATTATTATTATTATTATTATTATTATTATTATTATTATTATTATTATTATTATTATTATTATTATTATTATTATTATTATATTACAAGTTGTTCAATTTGTGAGTGATGAACTAAACCTTAAATATCAAAAACTTAATCTGAAATCGAAAGTGGACATCAAGGGAACCTTTCAACAAGATCCTACCATATAAAGCAGCAATAAGGAGGTTGCTATTAAAGATGTAGAGATTGATGAGAGGTCCACACAGCTGCATGATGTATAGAAGCAATTCTATGTGAAGAAGTTTTTGAGTGGATATAAGTTGGCAATACTATTACCTAGTGGTGAGGTTATATATATTGACTAAGAGGAGTTGACTGAGTTTCAACAAAAATATCATAAGGAGATGTATCGGTGGTACCTAGATCAATTGGATGACAAATTAGTTACGCACTGCCCATAAGTTGGAAAATGTGCATTTGGTTATAAACTTTGAGAAGAAAATGAGGAACCAATAGAAGCCCTCATGAATGAGGAGGAAGATGAGGAAGATCGTACAGAAGATCCCTCAAGTGAAGAAGAAGAATAAGTCCCTAGAACTACTCCGAGATTCCCTAGCTATGGATATCTTAAAAATTAATCAAACCAATCAATCCAATCCAAATTGATCCATTCCTTTTTTATTAGATAAATTCAACGTAATTGGATTGGATTTATATTTTTCAAATTCAATTTTATTGGATCGATTGTCGATTTTAAGGTAGAAAAAAATACAACCGAACCGATCCAATAATATTATATATTTATTATTTAATATATATTTGTATTTTTCCTAGTGTAAGTATCCCTCGGCAGTTTGACCGAAGGGTGCCTACACTAGGTATCCCTCAGCAAATTGTTGAGGCCCTTGGCCGTTTGGCCAAGAGATGCCTACTATAGGCACCCCTTAGCCAAACTACAAAAGAATGCCTAATGTAGGCACCCTTCGGCCAAATTGTAGAGGATCTCAATAATTTGGCCAAGGGGCCAGTTGTAAGTCTTATAGTTAATAAAAGACGGTGCATCTTCAAATCGCTATTCGCAAGCCCCAAACATCCAAATCCAATTTCTCTGAGTCTCCCACTAATCTCTACTAATCGCAGCCTCTCTCTCACTACTAGCGTCAACTGCTTAAGGCCTCAGGTACATTACTCTCAGTTTCTCTTCTGCTCTCTTAATTTTGCTTTAACTTTCTTATTCGCTTGCTCTCTCTCTTCATCTTAGACCTCACTTACGCAGTGTAGTGTAGTTCACCGACGAGTAGAACACTAACCCGGTCTCCCTCAAGTATTTCACTTCTCCTTATCTCACTCTCTAACCCTCGGTCTCTCTTCCTCTTTAATTTGTTGTAATATTGTTGAATATTTGGTGACATTTGAATATTGTTAATTGAGGCATGGTGTTTATCTAACTAGTTCAACTTCTTTGCTTTGTAAATTTTGTTTCGTCTTTTTTGTTTTGTTTAACCCTTTATTTTCTCCTTCTATATCTCAAAGAAAAATGTGAGAGTTTTCAAACTGTTTACTATTTTGGTTTTGAGTTTTAAAATATTTTTATATTGGTTATTTGGATAATCAAAGCATTCATATAGATTTTTTTTCTTCTTCATCATGCTCTCTGATTGTTGTTTGCATACGAATTCTTTTTTACCCCAATGATTAATTGTATGTTTCTTCCATAATTGTATGTTTTTGTGAAACTACCTGTAGTGGGATTGTTCTATATTTTAAAAATTAAGTTTTTTTTTCTTTTTTCAGATTATATTTTCCATCCTAATAAATATCACCATGACTTCCACACCATCTTCATCTTACTCGGTAATTTCTCTCACTAATTTATATATTTATCTAATTATATATATCCAAAACTTTAATATATTATATGATTTTTCATATAATTTTAACAGTTTTTAGTATTTAGTTTTTGAATAGATGACTTCTCCAGTATGTAATGAAGAAGCTGCTATATCTACAAATATGAGCGAGCCAACTATAAGAAGTTAACCTCTCACACTAATAGCAAGTAATACTCCTATAACTGATACTAGCAATGATGCACCCTCTTCTCAATTGCCACAGTTAGGTGAGAGAAAGCCTTGTAGACCTCCTTCAATGGTATGACAACATTTTACTTGATAAGACAAATAATCATAGGGCTATATGTAATTATTGTCATAATGATTATGCTTGTGAGAGTAAAAAAAAACGAGACATCAAACTTGTTGACTCATTTGACAAATCAGTGTGCAACATATCCAAACAGAGACAACAAGAAACATAAAAACTTTATTCTTTCAACCTAAAAATAGTTGGGAAGAGGGAGGCAAACTTGTTGCTTCTATATTTAGTGTAGAGACATGAAAAAAAGCTTTTTGTAGGATAGTGATTGTTGATGAATTGCCATATAGATTTGTTAAAGGTAAAGGTTTTAGGTTTTATTCCAAAACCTTAGACCTAGATTTAAAGTGTCATATCATATTATTGTTACTAGAGATTGTTCGAAACTTTATTGGAGAGAGAAATAGAATTTGAGAGATATTTTACAGAAAACATCTAAAAGAGCTTGTCTCACTATGGATACTTGGACATCTATGCAAAATCTTAACTACAAGTGTCTTACTACCCACTATATAGATTGTGATTGGAATTTGCAAAAAAAAAAAAATCATAAATTTTTGCCAAGCTATAAGTCATAAAGGGGAAAACATTGGGAATACAGTTGAGCTATGTTTGTTGGATTGAGGTATTGATAAGATTTTACAGTGATAGTAGATAATACAAGTTCTAATGATGGTGCAATTGGACACTTGACCAAGAAAGTAAATAATTGAAAGACATCAACCATGAAAGAGGAATTCATGCATGTTAGGTGTTGTGCTCATATTTTAAATTTGATTATTTGTGAGGATTTAAGCGATTATCATGAGTCAATTAGTAAAATTCGTGATGTGATAAGATATATTAGGACTTCCCCATCAAGGATGCAAAAATTCAAGGCTTGGGCTGAGTAAGAAAGAAATTATTGCAAGAAGCTTATATGTCTAGATATTCCTACACAATGGAATCTAACTTTATTGATGTTAGAAGTTGTTGAAAACATTGAAAAGGCTTTTGATTAGCTAGTGGAGTAAGATGCACAATATATTTGTGAGTTTTTATGGGTGGGAACATATAGGCGCCTAATTATGAAGATTGGAAAATTGCTCGAGCATTTATAAGATGTTTTAGAACATTTTATTAAACAACATTAAAATTTTCAGATTCTTTATATGTTATTTCAAATTTATTTTTGTATCAACTTTGTTTAGTTCATACACAACTGTAATTTTGAAGTAATAGTAGAGCTCCTTTTTCTAAGTCAATGGCTAAAAATATGAAGAGAAAATATGACAAGTACTGGGGAAATTACAAGACTATTAACATTTTGTTATTTGTTGTTGTTTTACTTGATCCACGACATAAGGAACGGTTTTAAAAATATTATTTTCATATATTGTATGGTGAACAAGTTAGCAAAGATGTGGTAGCATTTGTAAAAGACACATTGCATAATTTATATGATTGTTACTCAACTATATGTGATGGTTCATATGCACAAAACGTGGATAAGTTAGATAATGAAGATGACTTAGAGGTTGATAGTGAAGTAGATCTTGATGTTCAATTTACTTTTGGTTATATAAGAGTTGTTATGGAGACTAATGGAATAGGAAGTAAAACTAAAGTGGATTTGGTATTTGATAGAGACTTATGAGGATCCTAAAAATCCAAACTTTGATACTTTGGCACGGTGGAAGATTAATACTTCTAATTATAAAATATTGTCCCAAATTGCATGAGATGTTTTGGTCATTCCAATGTCCACTATTGCTTCAAAATCAGCTTTTAGCACTAGTGATCATGTACTTAATGCATTTCGTAGTTCATTATCTCCAAAAATAGTAGAAGCACTCATTTGTTTACAAAATTGGTTGAGGAATTCAAAAACTATTAATATCTGTGAGTCAATGGATGAGATTGAAGAGATTGAATCAGGTAATTTAAAATTTTGTGAATTTATTTAATATTACTTTGATTTTTTTTAAAGAGATTGTTTTTTTTTTTTTTCTATTTACATTAATTTGTTTATTTTTTTCTCTTTTTTTGACATTCTTTTTTCCAAAGAAACATGACCAGATTTGCAAGAGCCTAAGAGGTAATAATATTTGTTTCTCTTAATACGTATTTGTTCATGAATACTGATTAATGGTTGCTTACCAACTTGATATTCATAAGAAATCTATTGGATTGTTTAAACTTATAGGAAGCTTACTAAAGCTATTATAATGTTATAACTATTCAATACTGCTTGCTGGATGATTAAAGAGTCTTCAATGGTTGTTAGTTCATGTGTGATTATGTTGTGTGTATTGGAACAAATAGATTATTTAGCTACTGTATGGATGTTGAGTTCTCTTCAACTTAATTGCTTATTAGCTTTTGTGTTTTCTTTTTTAAAATAAGTAATTTACTATTTTAATTGTAATTGTATTGTATAATTAAAATTTGTAACAATTTAGTAACGTTGATTTTTTTTTTTTTTAATATTGCTTTCTAGTTTAAGATTTGATTAGATTAGTTAATAATCAATCCAATCCAAAATCGATTGAAACAATCAATCCAAACCAATCACTATTGGATTGAATTATAGCTTTCAATTAGTTTGGATTGGATTATAAAATTCAAAAAACGATCAACATTGGATAGGTTTGGTTATTTCCAAAAATAGTTGGATTCCAACCGATGAACACCCCTACTACATCCTGCCCTATTATCTATAATATCATGGCACTTACTACATCTACGTGCAATGATATCTTTCCCTTGTGACGTATTCGTAACTTCCTTTATCTCCTAACTGATCTACAAGCATTTATTAGTGGAAGAATAATACGAGAACACACGTCTTCAAACACCTATATTTTTCTGATACTGTTGACTTTCGGTCACAGTTAAAGTTTAACCATCACGTAACCACTTACACCACAATGAGCTACTTGAGAGTTTTTCAGGTATTTAGCAAAGGCCTAAAGGATCTAGTTAGCGGGTTGAATGACCATTTTTCTTTCCATTTTACCCATGGTAAAAATATTGACATTAACCAAATTGACTTTTGATTTTAACTCCTCTTTTTTCTTTTAATTACTTTTTTTTACATTTTTAATTTTGCTTTATTTAACCATTTGGTCAGCCACCTTTTTTCATAAATAAGCTTGGAGAGTGTTCTAGAGAGAGAAAGAGGGAGAATATTATAAGGAACATATTGGAAGGAGCAATCTTCCGTTCTTTACAAGCAGTTATAGCATGATTACAAGAATATTGATTCATATCAAACATGAAATACGAAAAAAAAATTTGTATGGAGATTTATAATACTCTTCAAAATTTCACCCTCCACAATATATTCCCTTTTATTAATGGCCTTCACATTCAACTATAAAGACTCCATGTCACGGAGTTTGAATTGTTCATCCATCCACTTAGTCACAGGCTTGTCCAAAAGCTCACACGTTGTTCTTCTTTCAAAAAACCATCTTTGCATCTTACTTAATATATAGTCAAGTAATAGTATTAATGGCATCCCTCTACCATCTTATAATCTTGTATTCCTACATTTTGCAACATTGGTGGTCATGAAGCTATATAATCAATTAAAGTGTCGACTTATATAGTACATGCAAAAACTGTGTATTGCTAACTCAATAACTTTATGTATGTCAGTCTGTAATATCTGCTTACTTTGTCCACAGTTCACTTTTGGTCAAAGCCAACTTCAGTCAAAGTCAACGCATGGACCACTGACTGTCGGATCAAGGTCTGGTGTTGGTTGACTGGAACTGAGTGGTATGTGATTTTCTATGTATTATGTGTGTTTGTTTCCTTTTATAGTAAAGTCAAAGTTTTGGTCAATGTCAAAATCAACAGTCAACAGTCCACCTTGCCATATCATCACTTTGACTGGCAGTGTGATGACTAAGACTCTCTTTTTTTTATTGTGTGTGTGGCAAGTTTGAATTTGGTCAAACTTAGGTCAAAGTGGGCTAGTTTGGCCCCACTCCTTTGAAATCCTCAACCTTTCCACTATAAAAGCAACATGTTGGCTTAAAACAAACCCTATTTTCCTAGTGTTGTCGTCTACCATAGAGAGAAAGAGATAGGAGAGTGTTTTGGAGATAAGAAGGAAAAGAAGGCAAGGATAAAAGGCTAGTTTTCAAACTTGTTCAAGAGGTTTTCTTCAAAGCACCAAGGAAGAGGAAGGAGGAAGAGGCCGGCCATATTTTCAGCTAATGGAGGGAGGTTATTGACTTGCATTCTCAAGGGTTTTAGTGGGGTTTAGCTAATCTAAGATATGACTCAAACTCTAATTGTGTTTGCTAGTGTTTGGTAATATATTAGTGTGTTTGTGACCTAGATCTACCCTCTTCATGTATTTTCTTCATGGATCTAGTTGGGACCACTTAGAAATTTGTAAGATGGATTGTCTAAAATGGATTTTTTAAAAAAAGTTTAATCAAAACCCTAATCTTGTATGGTGGTAGGGTCCCTTTTTCATCTAATATTTTGATTTGAAAATAGGTGCTGTGAATCAGAAAATTTATGAAATTTTCGTGGACTTTGGATTAAAATTGGCATTTGGGTATTTGTTCAAAAATTCTGAAATTTTTACTGTATATACTTGAGTGTCTTGTGAACATCCTCATTTTTTAATTTCTTCAATCGTAGTTTTTATGAGGGAGAAAAAATTGTTTCAAAATTATTGGACGAATAGATGTTTTGAGAGAATCCTACACCATAACCCACGGGTTTGGTGATATTTTAGGGCCTTTATTTTTACTAATTTTTTATTCACATTTTTCTCTTTTAATTCATTAAGTTTTGGCTATTTTCGTTTTGGAATTTCCCCATTTAGAGCTAAATTGAGGATTCTATAATGTTTACAAGTTTATCTGTTTTGCTGAAAAATTCTAAAACTGTAACTGTTTGTGACCATATTTTATATATGGTTTTAAGCTAGGTTAAATGTTGTTTCTTGCTGAAAATTTTGGACTAAAGTGAGCTGTACATGACCAGCTATTTGTATGGTTTAATAAACTAAGTAAAGGCATTAATGTGACTAGTTTAAGACTTGGATTTGAATCAATTCCATGACTACTTTGTCTAAAACCAACTTTGATATTTATTTAGTTTTTTAAACTAATAAAGTATGAAACTTTATACTTCTTATGTTGGTTAATTTAGTGAGGCTATAATTTTATTTATAAAGTATGGTTGTTGTAATTTGATTTAAGTATGACTATATTACTTTCCTTTGTAATTAAATTGTTATTTCAAAATGATTTTTTAGAAATAAATGAGTCTATTCGCATGGATATATTTGTATGATATATATATATATGTGTGTATATGTATAGATTTGCATATAGTAAATAATAAATTGAGTTATTAGGATGAATTTATACCTATGGTTATGCATGATAAAATCATATAAATATATATATATATATATATACATATATATATGTATATAAGTATTTAAATGCATGTGTTGTCTTGCATATGGGAGTTAATTATGTTTGAAGCTATGTAGACTAATGACATGAGAATGGTGTTTGTTAGCTATGCCATAAGCATATGCATGCATTGCAACCCATCATGGAAATTTTGTTATACGCAAGAGAAATTATTTTCTTGTCAACTCATATTTTAAAAGTTATGCATTGTATAGACATGACCATGCACTCGTAGGCAGTTAAAATTTAAAATGGATGGAGCTTATGTGATTGTGAATGTGAATCGTCTAGTAGAGGCCCCACTAACTAGTGAGTGGAGAGATTAGATTCTCGCATGCACGCACATGTGAGCGCATTGGTGTGTGTGTGGGATGTAACCCCAACACTTGCATGACACGAATGCATGCAGATTTCATACTCACTCATACCGTTTCCTCTAAACGATTAAATATGTAAGGATTTCATTGAAAGTATGTATGTGTGCTGCTTTAGAAAATTAGAGTTGCCGATGGGTAACTAGCTCCAGCGTAATTAAAATTTACGCAAAGTGAAAAGTCCTACGTATAAGAGTTTTAAAAGTTATTGCATAGATGGTTGCTTTTAAAAGAGAAACGAACAAGAGATTTTCATGTTTGTTGACTTTCTAATAGCATATCACACTGCATCATCACATGCATGTTAGGAACCTACTAAGTGTTTTTTTTCAATCACTCCTGTTTGTTTTTTGTGTTTAGGTAATCATGAAACCTACCCAAACAGTTTGGCAATGACGTGGCGGACCAGCGGAGAGTGGCAACAGTACAAATTAGTTCCGCAGTTTTATTTCCTTTTTAATAATACTAAAACTCTGATAGAGATACAGTTAATTTTCTTTAAGTTGTGGGTCTTGTGTAAAGAACCGTATTTTTTTATGTTTAGAAATATTTTGATTTTGCTATTAATACCAACGGTTTGATTTTATCCCAAAGAGTAAAGAAAATTTTTATTCAGTTTTCCGGTTATATTTCAAAAGAAAATTTTCTTTATATTATTATTTTGTACCTCCTTTACGAAGTGATATCTCTTTATTTGGGTCTTCAGACTCGAGTAAAGGGATCTTACACAGTCCCAAATATCAAATTAGAGAGATCTCCAATGGCATCTTTAAGATTTTGAAAAAAAAAAAAAGCATGTACATATTGCATCGTTCTCTCCATCTCCAATGCCAAAAGCCAAAGGATATATATATTCGTTGTTGTCCATAGCCGACACAATATATATCGTACTTTTGTATTTTCCTTTCGACATAGTGTTATCAACTGCCAAAACATGTCAAATATGGGATATAAATCCTCTTATACCTGGTCTAAATGCCATAAATAAATATTCAAAGTAGTTCAACTCTTCTATTTTAATACATCTCAAAGTATCAAGATTCATGGACTCTAATTGGTAACAGTATATAGGCAATAAACGAAATGACTCCTCAAAAGTTCCCCTGACACTATCAAGTGCACATTTTCTATGCTTCCACACTTTGAAATAGCTAAGCTTCACCCATATTTTTCATGCAAATCAGGTTGAATTTCTATTGGCATGTAAATTGATTAATTAGCATGAATCCCTTCAAATTTAAATTTGATCAATTAGCCAATAATCTGATTGGTAGCTTGATTGTGTTTTCAATGTGCAATATCTATAGTGCATTGATGATATTCAAAAAAATCTTTTATGATAAATATATTTGTACCTTTTGTCCTAGTTCCACGAAGATACTATAGACAAGTGTCCTTCAAACATAGCTTTGTGTCAATCTTTTATTGATCTTTTAACCTGAAACATTTTATTTTCACCAATACATAACATACTTATCTTCTTCTTTTTTCAACTCTTCATTGTTATTAAATATGTCTCCAATATTAATTACAATTTTGAATAAATCATCAAGTTAAGGGACTATATCCATGGTACATACTAGATGGCTCAATGAAGAGGCTTGGATTATTGTAGAATAAGGACGATGAATTCTAACAAAAGTTAGATTAGTAATGAATGTCATTCATTTTTATCGCATTATGTATAGTGTTGTCACAACCAGCATCATCATCATCATGTGCAGTGGCGTTAAGAGGAACACCATCATCATGTGCAGTGTCATCATAACCAGCATCACCAAAAACATCATTATCATGTGCATAATTATCCATATTATGCAATTGTTCATACTCATCTTGATTAGGAAACATTTTAAATTGATTGCCTCCAACATCAACTCCTTCATAGACATTAATAAAAGTCCAACCCCTATAGAACTCATCATTCTGAGTTTTAAAAACTTTAGTATTGTAAAGAGTATAGCTTGTTGGTGGTCTAGAAGGATAAGCATAAGACTATTGATTACTTTAACTATAAATCCATGTGCAGTCCTATAATCTATATTCTGAAGTCCACCCATTTATAATTGTGGAGATATCAGAATGAGCTCAACATATAGTAAAAGTCAGACCGGTGCATGCCTAACTTATAAAATAAATGTTCTCACATCCTTTTTACTCTTATTTCTACATATTTAACCTCTTGTGAAGCCCAACCATACAAGAATTTCATTTTGATATGATATGCATTACAATATACATCAAGACACTCATAAACCTCATCTTCCAAATCAAATTTTGTACAGCATGGGTGAATGCAAGTCACTTTAGTTTTAGAGTTTGCAAATTCCCATGTTTCATTCTCACAAATGATCCTTCATTAACAATTACAATTCCTATATAATCAGAACCTTCCATTTTAACTGCAAAATGCATAAAATAATATTAAAAAAATTAGAACAATTATAAGTTATAAAAACCAATGAGAACCTATTGAATTTGACCTATCCCCAATCGGATCCAACCATTAACCATCAGATCTGACAACAGTCGGATGCAATATTTCTATCATATCTGTATGTAAAAGGGTTGGAACCAATTGGAAATGTGTCGAATCGGTTGGATTCGACCATCAATAGTCGGATCCCTTCCATTTTTCAGTTTATTGATTTGTGTAACCTGATTCCTTATGCCCATAAGCAAATTCAATAAAAATAATATAATTCAAGTAAAATAATATAACAAAATTTCAATGTACATACCTTATTTGACAAGAGAGTTTGAGAGAAAAATTTAAAAAGAAGAGTTTGATAGGAAAGTTTCAGACAAGAGAAGAACTTGAAAGGACAGTTTGAAAAAAGAGTTCAATAGAAGAGTTTTAGAGTTAAGAGTTTCACAAGAGAGAGATTGATAGAGAATAGGAGAGTTTGAAATAAGTGAAAATAAATAACAGTAATTAATAGGATGAGCCATTTGGTAAAAATTGTTATAATGATAGTAATTAATATATAAAAACTGCTATAAAATATAGAAATTTAATATAGATATTACTAAAACTTATTGAGCCTATATAATAAGATAGGTTTTAATTAGACTAGGTTAAACCCAAGGTATTCTTATTACGATGTGATTAGTAAACCCTAACCTTTATCTACATAAGGAGGAGTTATCGTATAATTGAATAACAATACGATCTTAATTTTTCCTTTATCTTTTTTTTTGTCTCTCTTTTTTCTTTACTATTTATTATTGATTTTATAACATGTTATCAGCACAAATCTCTAATCCAATTCTTTATATCATAGAACAATAGCTAAAAAGCAATTGAATGGAAAATTCTTCCACATAATCATTTCGACCCGTCAAATTGGTAACGTAATCATGTCAATTTTTGATACCTTATAGATAATGATATATTATACGTTCGGATCCGATGTATAAAACTAGAGTTATATATCTTTGAATATTTGTCAAATCTGATGGTCAAAAATCTGGTTTATAGTCGGTTTTATGAATTTTTTATCTTTCTTTGGGACAACATTTTCATAGAGTTCTTTCCTATATTTTATCTCATAGTGATAAAGTTTTGAACCACAAACGATGTAAACATGATTTGATTTGGATTTAACATTCTATACCACCCAGTCTAATATTTTATTGAACAAATCTATTTCTATTAAATTATTGCGGGTAGAATTCAAACTTTCTGGGTTTATATTTTGCTAAAAATTTTCTAGTCTTGTGTATATTATATCTAGGTTAAGTCATTAAATTTTAGAATTTTATGATTTATATACAATTATGTATAAGTTTTTGATTATGAGATGTGCACAGTAGAAATTTATTTTTTCTTTTTGATTATGTTCAAGTCTGAATTTTATTTTATTAGTTATTGCCTTTCAAATTGACTACCAATTTTTGTAGTTGTTTAGTTACATGTTTGGAGCATGTTATAAAAATTTTAGATGATTTCGTCCATCTATTATGCAGATAAAATTCATGAAGCTTATACTAATATGTTACAATTTAATCTTTCACAGTATATATTTACAATATTCAAAATTAGAAAAGTACATTTAAAGTCATCCTAAAATTATAAAGAAAAATTATATTCTATGTTGATGAGTACATTTTAATTAAATACAATTAGTATGGTTTATGCATGACATTTTATATGAATTACATGAAGTTAATTCGAGCATGTCCATTAATTCTTATTATTTGCACAAAATTTTATCTGCATAGTTAAAATGGCAGAGTTTGTAAAATTAGATATTTCCAGAAGAATTAATCTAATTAGTGTGCTTGCTACATAATTTAGTTCAAGAAGGTTTAGTAATTTAATTAAATTTGGTATCCAAAATACTCTCATCGAAATGTACAAGATTAAGTAAAAAAGAACAGTTGTTTTGTAATAATCCATGAAGGATATAACTTCGCTTACCACATATTCATGGTTTACCCCAAGACTAATAATTAGTCTTAAATCTATAGTATAATTATATTCTGTTATACATTGAATTTAATTTATTTGTGGATGTGGTCAAAAGATCACATAATAAAGCGACATCATACTACATTTTCCACACTTTGACAATGATATGGCACTCTAGTAGTAGTACAAGTTGACGAATTAAACCAAGTATTAAGAAATATTTTTTTGCTTTACTTGTGGCTGAGAATATACATGGTACTCTAGTAGTAGTACATATTTATGTTTTCAGCCCTTTATCCAAAATTACAATAAGTTGTTGATGATAACCCACAGTACTTAACTTATTTGATATGCTTATGTGTCTAAATTAAATATTGCACAATATTATAATAGCTATAGGTTTGATATTGATAATGACATGAAATAATATGGGGTGATCAATGATTTAAAATACAAGGATATGAGTACGATAATAATGGGTAAAACCTAAAACAACTTTACGAAAGGTTTGCCTAGTTGAGTATAACTTCAAAACCTATTACGGATAGATATGGTAATAAAGATCATTGGTCTTGTGTCTGTTGTACGGGAAAATATTTCATTGATCTTTATTGGAATGAGCTTGAATCTAAAATAAACTCATTTTATTTATAAGTTCACACCTAATGTAACTTAATCTTGTGAAGTAGCACAAAATTAATAGTTTAGCACAAGCTTGAAGCCAGTATTTTTATTATGGATTCAAAGGGACATTTGTTGGTTGATCCACTAATTATGTGTGCCAATGACATTTTTATGCTTAAATAATTAGTGCTTCAATATCATGGACATATGTGGACATGTTATCTACTGGCACGCCGTTCCCAAATTGTTGGATCCAATCGATCATATTGGATAATACTGGTGAAATTACATCCTAAATCTTTCATGCTAATTGTTTGGCTTTTGATATTGACATTGAGCATCATATGCCCGCTATTTATACGCACTAAGGTTTAGTTAAATATTTGATTAAGCAGTTGAAGCTGTGTACTAGAACATTGTTTTTGAAAGTGAATTTACCTTTATAGATTGGGGACATGCAATTTTACACGCCGCATCTTTGGTCTTGTGTCTGTTGTACGGGAAAATATTTCATTGATCTTTATTGGAATGAGCTTGAATATAAAATAAACTCATTTTATTTATAAGTTCACACCTAATGTAACTTAATCTTGTGAAGTAGCACAAAATTAATAGTTTAGTACAAGCTTGAAGCCAGTATTTTTATTATGGATTCAAAGGGACATTTGTTGGTTGATCCACTAATTATGTGTGCCAATGACATTTTTATGCTTAAATAATTAGTGCTTCAATATCATGGACATATGTGGACATGTTATCTACTGCACGTCGTTCCCAAATTGTTGGATCCAATCGATCATATTGGATAATACTGGTGAATTTACATCCTAAATGTTCCATACTAATTGTTTGGCTTTTGATATTGACATTGAGCATCATACGCCCGCTATTTATATGCACTAAGGTTTAGTTAAATATTTGATTAAGCAGTTGAAGCTGCGTACTAGAACATTGTTTTTGAAAGTGAATTTACCTTTATAGATTGGGGACATGCAATTTTACACGCCGCATCTTTGATCCGAATGTGTCCTAAAGCATATCATGAATATTCTCCTATTCAGCATTTACGTGGGAGTGAATTTGTATATTTCTCATCTACTTATTTTCCGGTTGTGCCATATATATTGAATCACCTTATTATATTTAAATGGGCCCTTAACGAATGTGAGTAATTATTTTTCATTGAGTATTCTGTATAGATAGCCATAGAAGGGTGACTTGCCCATTTGTTGATTGTATTTGTGATGAGGAATATTTTTCGATATTACGAGAAAAAAACTTGAAGTTCAAGAATGAATGCCGTGAAATTTTTTAGAAAGAAGATAAATTGAATTATTTAGACTCCCGTACAGGTTATGATTGAACTTGAAGTTCTAAAAATAATATACTTGTAAGAGTTAACAAGTAAACTGCCAAATGAATTTGCTAATCCAAAATGAGTAACAAAATCTCATATTTTTGTAGAATACGCACCATTGCAAGTGGAGATTCCTTTAGAACCAATCACGTCTGTTGAGCTCATGTAATGCTCGAAGCGTACACGATCAATTAAGGCTAAAGATGTGAATCCACGTAAAAAGAAAAGATGTGAATGATAATTTGCTCCTCTTGAAGAGGTTACTCTCGAAGAGAGCAGTCCTATTTGATTTAAAGCAGTTGCACCTCATAACAATTTCGAGAATACGAAACGGCTAAGTCCAATTATTAAGAGAAACGACAAGGATTTAGTTAATATTTCGTTGAGTCTTACTGTCTCAAAAGATAATCTGGATTCAGAGTTGAAATCCATCATTGAATGCAAGAAGTATTATAATTTGATTAAGTGAAAAGAGTCAATACAGGCTGAAAATGACTCGCTAAATAAGCACAGTATTTTAAACTGGTAGTCCAAACACCAAATGATGTGATCCCTATTGGATACATGTTGGTTTTTATGAGATAGTGAGATGAAGTGGTTATATATAGAGCGAGCGGTTGCCTAAGGGTTTTCGCAGAGGCCCAATATTGATTTTGATGTGATTTATTCTCCTACTATGTAAGATATTACATTATGTTATATGGTCATTTTAGCAATTAAAGAAAGAATGGTTTGATATGCGCCTAAAGGACGTCATAACTTCATAATTATATAGGTCACCAGATGCAATATATATGTAGGTCCTAGATGGACTTAAAAATTTTAAAATGATATAAATGATACATGTAACATGTATAGTATCAAATTGCAATGATCGTTATATGATTTAAATCATATCATACACATGTGGTACTATCATATGAGAGAATACCTTATGAATATGGTTCTGTGAATAAATGAAATATGTTGTCATTTGTAATTTAAAAGTTCACATAATGACTTTGTTATTTATCGCAATATATTTAGATGATATGAATATCATTATGGCTTCAAAAGAGCTTGTAAAAGCTTATCGCCGCCTAAAGAAGGAATTTGATGTGAAAGATTCATAAAAAACTGAGCATTACCTCAACTTATAGATCAAGCTTTTGCTTAATGGAATCTTTATTAGTCCAATGTAATTATGAAAAAGATGTGTTCGACAAATTTTTCAATTAACACTAATATTGGTTCGGTCACTTGAAGTAAGTTGAGACCTTTTCCAAATCTAAAAAGATTGATGAAAGGGTGTTAAGGTTGGAAGTTCCTTTTCTTAACTTCATGAGCATCTATGTATCTTGTAAATTGCATCAGGCCCGATATGCATCTGCAATGAGTTAACTTGCTAGGCATAATGCTACACCCATATGAAGATATTAGGTTTGACGTTAAACATGTTTTTCATTGTCTTCACGATATTTTTAAATCTTGGTTTATATTACCCATGAAATCAAGATAAAATATTGGTTGATATTATCCCCTAAAATGGGCTATTATGATGTTGACTATTCATATGATTCCCATAATATCATATCATAGGCTAATTGTGTATTCGTTGGTAAAAACACTACGATATTGTAGATGTTTGTGAAGCATACTTAGATTTGCTACTTCCTTCATTTAAAGATTTTAGCATTGCATGAAGCCAGACATAAATGTGCATGATTGAGGTCTCTGGTTTAGTACGTTCATGAGTCTTATGGCTTGATCTCAAACAAAGAAACTTTCATTGTGTGGTTTAAGGATAATATGACATGCATTGTACAAATAAATAGTGGATATATTAAATAAGACAAAACTCCTGAAGAGTAATGAAAAGCTCTTTTATAAGTAATGAAAAAGTTCTTTCATATACACAAACCCCTTAAAAGTTGTTAAACTTAATATACACAAACTTTTGAAGATTAATAAAGTTAAGATCCTCTAAATTTGCTCAATAATAATCTTGCAGATTATTTATTGTCAATTTTGAGAAACATATATATGTGATACGCATGTGCAAATTTAAAGTGTTTTTTTATGAGGGGAGCAAACAATTCATCAGCCTAGTAGGTTGAGCCCATAAGGTTTATGTATGTACTCTTTTTCCTTAATCTAAGTTTTTGTCCTACAGGATTTTCTTTATAAAAGATTTTAATGAGTCGGCTTGTATATTGCAAATAGCGTATGGACATATACTCTTTTTTCCTTAACTGGTTTTTCCATTAAGTTTCTTAGCAAGGTTTTTAATGAGGCATGTATATGGCATAGTAATGTCCAAAGGTTTTAATTAAACTGGGTTAAACCTAGAGTATTTCTATTATAATTTGTTACGGTACAACAAAATAATAATACAACCCTAATTTTTTCTCTCTATTTCTTCTATGTCTCTCTTTTCTCTACTATTTATTACTAATTTTATACAAAAACTAATTTTAGTTATAAAATATTTGTTAATGACTCATTTCAATTTTAGTCTCCAGTTGAGCCAGAATACTACATCAATTTGGTTTACACATCTAGTATTATTTTAAAGAGAAACAAATACAATTACTATAAAATAAATCATACAAGTGCAGATATCTTTATTAGGATATGTATATGTAAAAGATTTTATATGTTTTAGTATAAAAACTTTGTTCCATTGTAGAATGAGATGTAAAAGAAAAGTCCCACATCTGAATGCATTAAATGGTTTTTTGGTGTCATAGCCGGGCCAAACATGCATTAATGAAAATAAGCCATATTTTTGCAGAATTAAAATTTCAGCCTGAATTTACTTTTATACCATTTAAATGCATTGAATTGATAATTAAATTCTTTAGTCATCTTATTCGTTATCGCCGTCCTTTTCCCATCGCCATCGCCATCACTATCTTGTTCTCCTCCTCTTATTTCTTTTCTTCTTCTTCTTTGTTGACGTCACCATCACGGTCAAATTGGTACCTTCTTTTTCCCCGTCGCCATCGCCGTCACCACCTTGTTCTCCTCCCCGTCTTCCTCTTCTTCTTCCTCTTTGTTGACGTCACCATCGTCGTCAAATTAATACCTTCCTTTTCCCCAACGTCGTCGCCGTCACCACCTTGTTCTTCTCCCCTTCTTCCTCTTCTTCTTCTTCTTCTTCTTCTTCTTCTTCTTCTTCTTCTTCTTCTTCTTCTTTGACGTCGCTGTCGAAATGTAATTTAATTTTAAGTAAAATGATATATTTTTTTAGATCAATAAATCCATCAAGAAAAACATGAAAAAATATACAAGTTAAAGCATATCCTCTTAAATTTTGAACCATATATTATATGCCTTAATCCGATTTCGGGAAGATCTTCAAATTTAATTTTTTCTAACAGCGCGCACAAGTGCAAGGGGGCAAACAGCACCATCGGTGGCCACTATAAGGGAGTCGGTGGACCACCAATGGGTGTAAATCAACTCAAAAAACTCTAAAAAAATATTTAAATTAAAGCTTATCCTCTTAGTTTTTCAATCATATATCATACGTCTCAATCCGAGTTTAGAAAGGTCTTCAAATTTAACTTTTTCCAATAACGCACAAAAATACAAAGGGACGAGCAACACCATAGAGGAATCGGTGGACCATTGAGGGGGCCAAATCAACCCAGAAAATTCTATAAAAATATTCATATTAAAGCTTATTCTCTTAGATTTCCAACTTATATCATATGCCTTAATTTGAGTTTAGAAAGGTCTTCAAATTTAATATTTTCTAACAGTGCGAACAAGTACAAGGGGATAGCACCATTGGTGGCCACTATAAGAGCGTCAGTGGGCCACCAATGGGGTAAATCAATCCAGAAAATCCTAAAAAAATATTTAAATTAAAGCTTATTCACTTAGCTTTCCAACCATATATCATATGCCTCAATCCGAGTCCGAGAAGGTCTTCAAATTTAATTTTTTTTAATAGTACGTAAAAGTGCAGTGGGCAGCCAGTACCATCGGTGGCCACCATAGGGGCGTCAGTGGGCCACCGACGGGAGCATATCAACCTACAAAATTCTAAAAAAACTATTTAAATTATCCTCCTAGCTTTCCAACTATATATCATATGTCTTAATCCAAGTTCGGAAAGGTCTTCAAATTTAATGTTTTCCAACAGTGCGCACAAGTGCAAGGGGGCGGCACTGTTGATAGCCACCATAGGGATATCAGTGGCCCACCGATGGGGGTAAATAAACTCAGAAAATTCTAAAAAAAAATATTTAAATTAAAACTTATTCTCTTAGCTATCCAACCATATATCATATGCCTCAATCCGAGTTCGGGAAGGTCTTCAAATTTAAATTTTTTCAACAACGCACAAAAGTGTAAGGGGCAAGCAGCACCATCGGTGGCCACCATAGGGGTGTTGGTGGGCCACCGATGGGGGCAAATCAACCCAAAAAATTTTGAAAAAAATATTCAAATTAAATTTTATTTTCTTAGCTTTCTAACCATATACCATATGCCTCAATCCGAGTTCAGAAAGGTCTTCAAATTTAATTTTTTCTAACATTGCGCAAAAGCATAGGGGCCTGCAGCACCGTCGGTGGCCACCATATAGGCATCGATAGGGCACCGATGGGGGTAAATCAACCTAAAAAATTCTGAAAAAATATTCAAATTAAATCTTATACTCTTAGCTTTCCAACCATATATTATATGACTCAATCCGAGTTCAGAAAGGTCTCCAAATTTAATATTTTTCAACAGCGCGCACAAGTGCAAGGGCAGCGCCTTCGGTAGCCACTATAGGGGCGTCGGTGGGCCACCGACAGTGGCATATCAACCCAGAAAATTTTACAAAAATATTCAATCCTCTTAGTTTTCCAACCATATATCATATGCCTCAATCCGAGTTCAGAAAAGTTTTCAAATTTAATTTCTAAAAAAACTATGCAATTTCTATCGTACACTGTTCACATCTCACAATCTTGATAGTGAAATTTTCCAGCAAACACGATTTTTTATAGTTTACTTCTTTTTTTCATAAAAAAATTATATTAAATCCAAAATCATTAAGAAATCAACAACCCAATAAGAATTAGATAAAAAATCTAAAATTATTTTGTACTGGTTATATATGCATTTAATTTGGAAGGAAAGTAAGAGAGATCTGCATTCAATTTTGAAAGAGGGTAGGAGGGAGAGTAAGGTAAAAATATGAAAAAACTGACTAAAATTTTAAATTTTATAAAATATGACTAAAAAATATTAAAAGACTCCACCACTGGCTATGGTACCAAAAAACACCGCATTAAAAAAGGGCAAACCCGTAGGCCTCCAATTCTTCTTTTTACCCTTTTTAAGTTAAATAAACTAATTAATTAATAATAATTTTAAATTATAATAATTGAAATTAATTTGATAAACTATGATGTTATCTAATTTATCTATTGAGTTAATTATACTCCACTCTTTGCTGAGTTAATTATACTCCACTCTTTGCATTTGAACTTCAAAGAGTGTCACAGCACGAGCTATCTTTTTGTGTCACTTTTCCAAATTAATAACTTACATCCAAATGATCAAACAGAAATGTCTTATGTGCATGCATATGATCCTCAAGAAGGGGCATTATGAAAAAATAAAATTATGGTTTCCCCCCTCCCTCCGTTTTCTTCTTTTATAGAAATTATCAAAGTATTGTAATATATATAATTTTAACACTAACTTTTGTTTGAAACTCCAAAATGTATGAAGTTTCTATATGTAAATTTATTAGTCTTATGATTAATTATTTACTTAAGTGATTGACTTACATAGACTTGGTTACTTTAATGGTCATAAAATAATTAAATTAATAATAAAAATAGAAAAACGCCTTCTTATGCCGAGGCATACTTAAGAACCTCGATTTTTAGCCTTGGCACTTTAATTAGGTACAAGTCTCCAAAAGCAGTGGGCAGAGAGATTTGATACAAAATGCTCCATAGCCTTTTTATACACAAGCAAATATATATGTCGAATTACAAATAGTCACGTCATACATCATCATATTGATTGGCAGTGTATCTCTGTACAATAGTTACAATGGACAAACAAACTCTAAAGGTTCCGTAATGGCTCTCACACTATGTACAAGATTTTATACACTGTACAGTCTGTCTAGTCGTCCTTGGATGGATTTACCAAAATGGACACCACCTGAAAATGAAAGTAATTGAGAATGATATTGAGCATGCAGCTCTGTCTTTATGCGCAGAACAAATAACGAGTTAAAAAATATGTTAAAAATATGAATATTTGCAATTAAGACCGTTTAGTAGACATCTTTATATGAATGATTTAAATAAGACTATTAATTGAACTTCTCCAATAGATAAAGTTCAAACATTATAGAAGTCTTTCAAGCATTCAAATGTACTAACTACGATTCACTAGTCCCAAGTAAAATAAAGGAGGCAATTTATCAACTTAATTAGTGGAACTTAAATGGGGACACGCAAGTCATTTTGATAACCAATATGAAATTTGGCAAGATCCTAGCATGTTCCAACCCCATTAAAGACCATAAAGTTTTCCACCTTGACATGCTCATCCCACTACCCAATAGAATGCCTAAATAAACTCAACCGACCTATCATAATTGGTGTATGACTACATTTAATTTACCATTAACCTAAAAGCTTAACTTGTTAGGAAGCAGACTCAACTCTACATATTCGGACAACACACACACAAGAAATGCATTAATATATAGTGGACTAATTGGATCATACCCGACATAATTTTGGCATAAATTTTCATGAGATCTAGCTTGGGTAATCAACTTTTGAACTTGCAGCTTAACAGATAAACCATGATCAACTTCACGAGTATCTCCAGAAATCAAGGTGTTGTGATCTATGGAATTTTGAATAGAACTAGCAGGTACGGAAGAGCAAGTGGAAAAATCACGTCCAGTAAGTTTATTACTCATCCGAGCCATCACAACCACAGCACGTTCATTCAAGACCTCATTAGCATCACCGAGTTGATTAACAGCCTACATGGAACCAAAGGATAATGTAAGCATATTAAAAAGCATCATATCAAAGTTCTCCAACATGATGAGATTCTGAAGCACCTGAAGAAGTTCCCTTTCACGGGCCCCCCGTTGAGGTTGTGGAAGCTCCCTATTCGCAGCAGGTTCTTCAGCATTCACACCAGGGTGAGTACTTGCAAGCATAGACATTTGTGGAACTTCGTTAAAGTTGAAAAGACGCCAATTGATGAGAGGATCATGAACAAAGGCCTGAAAACAAGTGACACCAGGAATTAGATTCCATATTCAATGATTTAAACAAGAACTAGTCATTATCTATCTAGCTAACACTAGAAAATATTAGTATTGCATCCACGAGGATGCCTTATCTTAACCTTCTAAATTTCTGAGCTACAGCAAAGTCACATGCATGTGTGTCATGGCTCACAATAGGGAGCGTATGGGGAACATCAAGGTTTAAATGGGATGGCCTTACATAATAGCTAAAGTTTTTTGAGTTGGGGTCTCATCCCGTCACAAAATGGCATGCACTTAAGTGTGACAAAGCCATAAAAGGAAGATCCTAGATTTTCAGTTTTGTCCAGAAAATTATCAAATATACCTTTGTTAATAAATTTTAACAATACAGTGACAGCCATTCAAACTAGTATGTCTCCAGGAGTAATGCACAGTATCCATACTTCAATATAATTACAACATCAATACTTTAATATAATTCAACATTAAAATTAGTCCCTACCTCCATCATGGCCATAACACTATCTTTATTTGATCGAAGAACTTGCATTACATTTTCACAAGTTGAACGGAAGTTGCCTTCAATGCCACTAACCTCCATAGCTTTCACAAGCATTCTAGTCAAGCGAAAGGGAACCTGCATAATAAATTGTAGAATGAGAAAACCTGCGAATTAAACCACAAAATTTCTCTGCAGTTATACCTTCTCAGGGAACTTTTCGCGATTCATAGACGCTTCAAAGCAATCTCCAAAATCAATGTGCAAGATCTTCCCACTGCAAAAGAAACTAAACATAAGAGACGCATTAAAGAAGATATATATCTACACCTGCTTTCTACCACCCATCAGCTACCTATAGCGGTGCAGCATAAGATTGCTTGGATGACGATCACCTAAGCCAAGAAGGTAACCAACCTGAAATCAAAGACAATTTCTTCTGATATATGACATTCAAATAAGACACATAACAAACTAAACCAGAAAATAATAAAACATTAAACCCACAAGCAAGGCTCAGTTGACATTTGACTAGTATTTACATGACTCTCAGATTCTGATGTTAAGTGCCTCTTTATTTAAATGGATAAGACATTAAAGTGAATATAATATTTCATAGAAAAAAGCAAAAAACGATTTCAGACTGTAAAAACACTATTTATCTTGATAATTGGTACCAACTCTACAAAAATAAAAATAAAAAATAGAAAAGGGGTTAAAATAAGAGTTTAATTAAAAGTAAAGAGAGCAGAACCAAAGAAAGTATAACAGAACCAAAAGATTTATAAAAAGAAACAGAAATATATGCGACAAGGGAACGTGTACCATGCTCATGACAGCTAAACTTCTAGTATAATTCGTCCTCCTCTCCAGCCATACCTCAGAAGTGCGACTTTTCAACCATAGTACCTATCAAAAGCGACTTTAGGAACCTTAAAATAAAATATTCAAGAAAAACAAGATGGAGAAATTTTTTTATTAAAAAAAAAAGGAATATAATGGATAATATGCATTTGGATACATACCCTGGCAAGGTCATTTCCTTCCGTATTTTGCAGAGCGTACTCAAAGACTTCCACTTTCGCTATGAGAGGTAAATGGTCATAATCTGGAGCAAAACTTAGCATGTATTTGTGTTCTTGATTGAGAGTTATCTGAAACCATGAAGCACTTGTTACAACGAGCTAATTGCAGCTAGTCACCCACCCAACCACATTCATAAAAACATATAAAACAGAGGAAACAAACACAAAAGTCAAAATTTAGTACGTCCAACAAAACCTTTCTTGCATCCCTGTATTCCCGAATTAGATAGTGAAGCGTGTCACAGTGTGGGACCCAACCAATTAATCCACTGTTTGGAGATAACGGAATGACAGAATATCGTTGAATAGACAGATCCTTTTCCGCAGTTTTTGGAGAATTCTCCAATAGAGTATTTACCAAGCCGAAAAGCTAAAAGAAAATTTTTGAAAGCAAGTCAGGATACTGTCTTAGGGGAAAATAAAATTTTATTCAATATAGAAACAAGGGCACTGAGCGGTCCTATGTAAACTACCAAAACACTAAATTATGAAAAAAAAAAAAAAAAAACTTTTTATGAAGAAAAAAGAAACCACCTGCATGACACGTTCATCCTGGCGCAAATCTTCATGTCCCTTCAATAAAAAGGCATAATCCTCACCATCACTCCCATGAATTGTCAATTTCCTGGGTCTCTGTTTAGATGTTATTACAACAAGCTGGCGCGAAAACGATGCAATTGTCACAACTGGTGATTCTGAAATATGAAATCAATTACTTATTTTAATGGTGCAACTCATATGTAATACCAAAGTATAATCACAGAACTACTTAAAGTTTACCAGCACGATATGTCCCAGGAACAGCGAGCTCCAAATTGCGACAGTCTAACAGCTCTGGCGAGACAGACTAATGTAATAAAAGACATAGAGAAAATGTCAATGCCACTATAACATGATAGTAAAAGACAAATAAATATAGAATGAGGAAAAAAAAAAAAATCTTCTCACCTCCAGGTCCAAGGTAGTAAGACTTTGAAGCTGCTTATCTACACGTCTAAAAACATGGTAATAAAGATCCCAGGCCTGATCAAGTTACATTTAAATAATTACAACTGAGGGTTATGCCAATAAATAAGAAAAAAAGAGTCCTACAACTCATAAAAAGGCAGAGAACGTGATGTCAATCCAATTCACAAATTCCATACCATACAAAGTGAAAATTGAAAAATGAAAAGAACTTACAGTGCAAACAGCTAAAGCTGAGTGAAAAGCAAGCTAGTTTCAGTCGTTTTCATAACTGTGTACAGTGTTATTATACCGCATAATACACATGTCCATATGATAAAATTTGCCATATAATAGAAATAAATAGATTAAAATTACTTGAATATTTCCATTAATATTAAAAATAATTAGTTAAATCCTTGAGATGAAAAAATTGGAGCAAAATATTAATTATTACTATAGTATAGAACTTCAGACTTGTATTGGTTTGTCACATGAATGATATAATACTTGACCAACATATAAGAAAAGATTTCAAATCTTGACTATTACAAATATATATATATATATAAATATATTTCTTTATCATAATTTATGTATATGTTATGTGTACTCAGCATTGGACACCAGAGTATCCCTGTCGACATGACATGTTTTTATTATTCCTGCTGCTTGATATATGTTAATGGAACCACAACCAAAAACATTGCTCTTGACAGATACTTTACCTGAGTAAGTTCAGCATCCTTCCCAGTTCTCTTATATTTCATACAACATTCATAGGCCTCAAGTAATTCACGTCGATATGCCTGAGAGAGAACATCAAGGTAAAAAAAAAAGGCTCCAGAACTTGAGAAAATCCCAAATAACAATCAACGAGAATACTCCAAAGCATCAAGGAAACAAAGAGAAAGAAACACAATATGCATTAATTATTGCCATAATGACAGGGAAAAATAAATTGAACTGATGATACAACCTCAATGAATGCCCTCTCCTTTATCGTGGTATTGGTCCTCATAGCCCCTTCCTCCAGCATCTCATGCAAAGGCTCCAACACCTTAAGCATCCCTTCAATGTTATGTTCACCAAAATATAAACGACTAGCTTCTTCTAGTGCTTCATGCCACACTTCATGCCAAAGTATTGCAACCCTGATTAGTTCCTGAGATACAAGTTGTGCCTGTCCAGAAAAGAAGATAAATATAAGAATTAAAAACTGAAAAAGAATGACGACATGACTACATGATTGACATTGTATTTACAAACTTTATTTTTCACCTGATCCACAAGTACACCACTATGTTGCCGTACTTTGTTAACCACTTCTTCAGCTGCAGCCTTTCTCAAATTACTTATTGATTTACAAGCTACAAGGAGAGGGTACATAAGAGCCTGTGGAAGGATAGTAATTTAGTACATATGGAAGTCTAGAGTAAGATGAAATATTGGATCTTTTATAAGAACATGATATGTAACAAGTGTTGAGTACCAAACTAAAGTCTAAGATTTTAATTTAAGTTATCATATTCCAATGCAGCCACAAAACTTGAGAATTGAGACTAACAATATAAGGAAAACTGCTATTAATTGATCATTATTGTAAGTGATTGCTTGATGTTCTCTCAACTGATGCAAAACTATGTCCTCTAGTTAGCTGAATATGTGATGTTAAAAAATTGAAAAAGAACTGGTTATATACTTATGAATTTCAAATTCTGCTACATACAATTATGTTTCAGCATAGACAAAATTTCCCAAGAATATTTGACCATCTTCTAGTGCTTCATGCCACAATTCATTAAACACAAATTGCCCAAGAATCCTAAATTTTCATCCATCAATAATCAACTGGTGACTCACCAAAATCATAATCTTTATATCATATAACTAAAGAAACCATCAAAATAAAACCTGAGGATGGCTTTGTCCAATTCGCACTAAAAGCGATTGTATGAGTTCCCTCACAGCACGATTATTAGAATGTATCCTGGCAATTATTTGAGGTAAAACCACCAGCCATGTGTTGATATTAACGAGTGAAAATCCTCTCTGCAGTGCCATTTGGACTTCTACAGTAGCTCCATGGTTAAACCACAATGTGAGAAGACGAAGAATATCCTGAAGCACAAATCATCAGGATAAATCAGAGTCATAGAGTAGAAATAAAGGCATGATCTTGAAGTTACACAATAGATCAATGTCATACTCTACAATACAAGTAAATCAGACACCATTGTCAGATTCAAAGTGCATGAATCATAAACATCTACAAAAAATTTACAACATCTATTCTATCAATGAAACGGAAAAACAAGATTAGCAGTTTCAAAACCAAAAATATATACGTATATGGCATGTAATCTAAAATAGCAAAGGCATCGATTGTTTCTGTTAGAGTTAGATCTCGAGTCTAGTAAGTCCCTCAATTGACTGACTTGTTTACTCCCTATGCCCCCACAACCCGAAAGACAGAACAAAGAGTTCCCTCATAACTTTGATGCAAGCCTGCATACGAATTTTAGGAGGTAATCACATTACAACAATGGACAATGCTGTTTACCTGTAGACTATCATCGACACCTTTACCATTTGCTGCACAGGCTATTGAATGAAAATATCCAGAGACTGCTGCAACAACATACTGTGCTGCCACATCAGCATGACCTCTTAAAGTATAATGAGACATTACTGCTGTGTTGAACAGTGCCCATTTATGCCATGCCTTTCCCCATTTATTAGCACATTGAGTGGCATTCCTGAATGCAGTGAGGATCTCTGTACAAATTGAAAGCTCATAAACAAAAAATAAATTTAGATGCGTTTTCAAATATAAATCTGAAACATTAGCCTACCTTGTATAGAATCATCATCCAATCCAGGAGATAGAGCCCACTGCCAGGTCCCAAGTCTCCGATAGACACGAGCAAGAAGAGAAGCACTTGAACTACTACCACTCAATAACCCTGTTGGTGCAACTTGTTGAACACTTGGTGAATTTGAAAGCTCCATTGCCAAATTCTGAAACAATAATTTCATAGACCAGATATTTAATAAGAGGGTTGACAACTAGGTAACGCTATCTAAAGCTGGTGCTCATCAGTGATCAGTGTATACAACAATAAAATAGATTATACCTGCAGCCTGGAAAATGCTTCCTTGCGCTTGAGATCCTCCCCAAGAGACCACTGATACTTTAGGTATGCAAGCATTACTTGAGGAGGCCCATGGTACCGCACACTTTCATGAGATGTTTCAGGGTCATACTGCATAGAACTCAATATAGTGTTTGTTAAGATACTACATGTCCCAAAATCTTAAGTTGTAAGGAAGTACATCCAACTATATATATCAAGCCACACACAACACACTTGACACTTCTCCTCATGTATAAGACTTGAACAATGCACACTTAATACTGGCACCACACACTTTCAAAAGATGTCTCAGGATCATACTGCATAGAACTCAATATAGTGTTTGTTAAGATACTACAAGTCCCAAAATCTTAAGTTGTAAGGAAGCACATCCAACTACATATATCAAGCCACACAGAACACACTTAACACTCCTCCTCATGTTAATACTTGAACAATGCACACTTAACACTCCCTGTTACATGTAAGCCCACACTAGCCTCACACATGTAACACAATAAATTAACAGAATGGACAACACCAAGATTCTAAGACGAGACCAAAATAGACAACCTAAGTTATGATACCACGTTAAGTTACTATTAACCTCAAAAGCTTAAGCTGTTAAGAAGTTGACCCAACTACCATCCATCTAACACACACACACACATATCTATCCAACACACATACTCAGACGCACAAATATGGAAAGTAAATCCTATGTTAACATCCTTCTTTAGGACAAGCCTGCATCACTAACCTGTAAGAGTTTGACTAGAGTTGACCTTGCCTGACTAATCCGCCCATTTTTCCGGCAAAGGGATGAAAAATTTAGCCAGGTTTCAATGTCTTCTGTAGGAGGCAGCACAAGCGCTCTAACAGCTAATAATACTTGCCACACCTAAATGTTCAAGCATGACAAAGATCAGAAGGAAGAAAATATAGAAATTAATGAATCAAAAAGCCTTAAAGAATCGGCTTTTGCACATATGCATTCTAGAATCAATTTTGTTCTGTGTGAGTAAAACATGATAGTGCCATCCAAAGTAAATGTCCAGTCTTTTTATTGTCTTAACAAGATATGAGAGTGTCTTCAGCAGTTATTATGCATCCTAGCCTTGCAAAGTGATCAAAGACTAGTAGTGGTACTAGCATTACTTCTACATAAACTATCACTTAAAGATAACACAAATGGCTTACCTTTCAACAAACCTAATTTCAATCTTTACCCATTTTATCACAAACCTAAAAGAACTTGAAAGATCACTATTGCCAAGCAATTCCTGCTTACCTTCTTGATCTCATCCAGCAAGCATTTACAAAGAATATTAGGAGAAATCCCAATCATCCCAAATTTCAATTAGAAAATGAAAGACCAAAGAATATGCGAGGTCAAATTGATACTGAAAATTCCAAATTTGCAAGTACTAATCCAGAAAAGTTGGCCACACCATACCACTCACAAAACAACAAGGATTATCTTTTATCAACATGTACAGCTGCCAGCCGGTGAGCAACAATATTCCCGAAAATAAATTTTCGTAGTAAAAATTGCTCACATCCACTAAAATTTCTATAAAAATAAACAGCCAAAAATTTCCGCTAGATCCCAGTAATATCTGCAGTACAATGTGGCACTGTTCCTCTTTCTTTCTTTCTTTTTATTTTCTTTGGAATACGAAAAATATTACAAATATTAGGGAAATGGCTGTGGATGCCAGCTAGATGTAAACCATTTTTTTTTTTTGTAGGAAAAGTTATACAGGAATTGTAAATTGCTTCTACCTCAACATTTCGTCTTGCTCCTTGTATACGGTCAGTCCACATGTTGCGAATGAGAGCACGCCGTCCTTCAGCAACAGGATTCCCCACAGGAAGTGTGCAGTAATCAATAACCTATCAAAATTTCCATATTATATGGAACATTTATAAAAGACAGAGTAATTCCATGAAAAAGAAAAATTCAGAGCAAACCTCCTCAAGTTCTGATAGCTGCTGAACACGGACCATATTGCTATAAGCACGTTCATAGCTCTCAAGAACCTTCAGATAACAAATGTGTTGACCATCAGTATATCCAAAAGGTTTTTTACATCTAACATAATTTATCAAAGTATTTGTAATTAACATGATTTCATTAACTTTTTAACAGGGATTACAAGATTAGATCAGTTGATTTGACAATTACGGAAGTAGAAATAGACAAACCACACAACAATCAACCTACTCCATCAATAAAACAGGTCAACAGAACAAAAAAAAAAATGTGATAATAACAATTGAAATAAAGTACAATTGGAGAGGACCCCAATTTAGGCTGGTGCATAAGACCCTGAGAAATATCCAACATTTACATTTATCCTAAAATTAATGGCATGGATTAAGATCATTTTATAAAAGCACAAGATGGAGTAAACATTTGAAAGAATCTTACAAGCCATATATAATCAAATCAGCTTGTTCATTCATGAATCCATTACAAAAAACATAGATCATGAATACACAAAACATTTAACGTTGACATCTACAAAATAGTGCATTTATTAATCCCAACATTATCTTACTAGTGCAGAGGGCATATAGGAGAGAAAAAAAAATGAGATTTAGAAGGGAAACTCAACTCAGCTTAAATTCAACACAAAGTTAGCCAAAAAAACCACATGAAATTCAACCCAAAGGAAGTTTGTTCACAAGCACAAAAGAAAAGTTCGATGTTCTTAAGGCTTTATCATATTTATATGCTTCTGAACGAAAAAATCATAACCTAAACAAATCTCCATGTTTAGCCTCTTAAAAAAAAATACATATATATATATATATATAAAACGCAAAAATATATTAAACTTCTAGAGTAACATGAACCATGTGAACAATAGGAGACAAAATCATATTAAATAAGAAAAAGATGCAGATATCATAATATAATGTAGGGTTTTTTGCACCAATGCCCCCTAAAATATGCACAAAGTTGCAAATTGGCACCAATACCCCCTGAACTTTAGAAAGAGTTGGAAATTGCCCCCTTACTCAAAAACAGAGTGTATTTTTACTTTAAACATTGTATTTTTTTTCTACCTTAAACATTGTATTTTTTAACTGTCCAGAAACATTTTTTTAAGTGTATGAGTCTGATGCAAACCTGAGAGAATAGAAAGCAACTAAAATCAGATGCACACGTAATACAGATGCAGCAGTATTTTTGTTGGTTTTAATTAGTGTTTTAATTATTCAATAGGTTTTAAATAGGTTATATTTTAATTATGTCATTAAGGGTATTTTTATCATTATGCATGTAAGGGTAATTAGAATTTAGGGTTAAGTAGGCAGACGTGAGTTTAGATCGGGGCATCGATTGTTTTAATGTGAAAAAGCAGCTGATACCAAGTAGGCGTCTTCTAGGCATCCTTTTGGCTTTTCAGAGTATTCTTGCTTTGATTCGCTTGGCTTTTCATAAGAAGTGTCATTTGCTTTGTTTATGGTTAAGTGGTTGAGCTCAATCCTGTTATTTTAATCTAGAGGTTCAATCAGTTCACTTCTGTGAGTTTGATTCGATCAATATTTATTTTTATCATTATTGTGTATTTAGATTATTTATAAATTCCTAAATCCCAATAGTCCCAATTACGATCTAGAATAAACCCTAAATCTGAAATTGAAATTCCTAATTTCCAAATTATTCCGTATTATCAAAGAAAAATTTGAAGCCTATGGAGCAAGCTAGGAGCAGCTAGGGTTTTGTTGTTGGAATTCCAATGAGGTCCTCAACAGATTCAAATTACTTTAGCATTTCACCTACAGCCACTTACCTTGGCCTTTAACAGAGGGGAAAAAAAAATGAACAGCTAAAAATGCACTGCATTTATGAATCAGGGGCAACTTGCAAATCTAATGTACAGGGGCTATAGGTCTCAATTTCAAAATTTAGGGGATAATTTGCAACTTTGTGCATAGTTCGAGGGCATTGGTGTCAAAGACCCTATGATATATATCAGCTTCTTTGTATGCATCTTTTTCCAATTTCTCCATAAAATTAAGGTTTAAACGGCCTGCATTACTTACACATCAACACATGAAATTTTGATCGCATGAACTTAAGTAAAATAAGAAGCTTCAAGTGAATGCAAGAATTCATAAGAAATTAACTAAAAAAAACTCACAAGCGCTGCAAGTTCCGTCGCCAAGCATTTCCTAGCTCTCTCAACGTACTCACGTGCTTCATCATACTGGGAGAAAATAACAGAATAGGAGAATATGAATCATAAACAAATGCAATAAGCACCAAAGTTGATATGGTCCCATCTCTTTTGAAAAATTAAAGAACCAATAAATTTTTACATATTCTACTGGAATGACGGGGTCTGAAAATAAGATCTTTCCAAACTCTAAAGCAGAAGTAACTCCAAGTTTATCCTTTAAGAACTAAGAAAGCATCTTCAACAATTTGTTGGTGTTAAGTAACAAGTAGAAAGGTTATATGATTCAGTAGATAACCTTTTAATAAAACTTGGCATACCAGATAACAAATAGATAATTACAAGCATTACACAATGTATAAAGATATGTAGTTTAGTTGTGACAGTAAATAGGGAACTAAATTGACTCAGTGTCATCCATTAAAAATAAATAATAAAAACAAAAACTTTGAATATAAATGTTGCAGTCACATCAGATTAACTGGAAGGGTTGCATCATATTTTGTTACTATAAGAAAAGATGTCATGACAGCTTTGGTACTTTAATTATCATTAAAGGCAAGGCAAGACCCACAAAAAAAAAAAAAAAAGAAGGTTATCATTACAAGGCTAAAATTGTTTACATAAATGGCCTTTCGGAAATTAATGTATCTAAATAGAAAGCTGTATCAGTAAAGAAATTGGAAGCAAGGGATAGGTTTTATTATTATAAATGAAAGTAGCAGACCACATCTGAATTTTCTAGGTAAATCATCCAAGGCATAGGACTTGATCATACATTGTGCAAACATTACTCAAAGGCAAAGTCTAGAAGAGCAGATAAGAGGTAGAATATATGGTACCTTTCCTCTACGAACTAACAGAACAGCTCTGTAAAATGTCCCATTACTACTTCCATCACCACTAGCAGCTGTGTTCCCCAAACCCCGAATTTTAGTTTCATCACCATCATCTAATCGATTCACATACTCTTGCATTTGATCCCACTCTCCCATATTCCAAGCAGAACTTGCAGCCTGTGAAAACCAGATATAATATTAAAGCAAGAAGTAAATGACATCTATGTCAACCATATTAAAAGACAAACCAACCATTGGTGCCATTTCAAGTCGGGCAGCTGGTTCAGCAGGTGTCCAATATTCCTTACAGAGGTTGTTAAGCTCTTCCCATCGAGCCAATGCAGCAAGGCATCGCATTCGACCTACAGAAGACATATGAAGGACTTTTCAGAATTAGCACCCAACAAGGAGGTTGATGAAGTTAATGTTCTAAAATATAGCATACTAAGACCAGGGAATCCAAAAATTCTTATTGCTGCCAATAACAAGAAAGATTTGATAAGGGCAGACAAGGATGGGACACAACAAGACATCCATGAAATTGCATCTGACATCTAAATAAAGATCCATGCCTCATGGGGATTTCAAGAAAACCAAAATGGAATGCTGTAACAGAAGCTCAAGTTGATGAAACGAACACAGAAAACAATTTCATGAACTTCTACCAAGAAACCAAAACTATATAATACACTTAATTTTCTGGTAAAACTGGATCTAAGATGCAAAAGACAAAATAAATGTTACCAAAAGAATCCAGTATTTCAATTGCAACTCCATGGAACTAGCATAAAAAACCAGTTTACCAGTATAACCATTAGTTCGTCACTAAAGGTATTGATTATTTAAAGGCACTCCCAAATATGCAGAATACAGAGGCAGCAGACAAAAAGAAAAAGTGGTGCACAATATTATGAAAGTAATGTGTGCAAGAGTATTTATTTTATGGCTCATAATGCTAGAATTGTGAACAAAGTTCAATTAAGGAAAAATAAATAATCAGAAATCAAAATCTGACTTCTTTCAAATAGTTTTCCATTACCATGATGGCCATTTATTCTGGTCTTGAATAAGAAATTTGCAGCATAAGCTTGCATCAGATGGTTTATGAAACAGTTATCCCAAATGTTTGATAATTACAAGCTACATTCATGTCAAACTTATGAGAGATAATACAAGAAAAAACACAGACAAGATGAGTATAAGACTAAATGCACTCATTTTAAAGTTATAATGCAAAAGGAGAAAGAGACTAGATCAAGAATTCCATTAATAAAAGATTTCTATTAATAGCCAAGAATGTAAACATAAGAAAGAGAGAGAAAAGAGAAACAACCATAACAACAAATAAAAAGCTAGTATTCAATACAGACCCAAAGTGGCATCCAGAACAAGATGAGGACTTGTAGCTTGAGAGGCTTTTACAGTGTAGGCCTTGAGAGCATCCTCCCATCGTTGCAGTTTCTCATACCTAAACAGGTGCTACCTAAGTGATTATCTGCCTTTCCTTCTACAATTGTTATGAAATACATTGAATCTCTACGTTAACTCATTAAGGACAGTTATAGAGCATGTAGGCATGCAAACTAGGTACAAATGAAATACAAAACAGGACAACCTAATATACGGGATGAAATGAAATTGAGGGGAAGGAGAAAAAAAAAAAACTCTTTATAAGACATGATATTTTATTAAAACAGAATGAAATTACAAAATATTCTAGAGGATGAAAAACCATCAAACATAAAATAAAATAAAGTTTACTCTATGCTATAATTGAAAATGTTATCAGAATTAACAAGTATGAATGAAAATAATAATATCCTGCAATTCAATTTTTTCAAGAATGAAAAGATAAACCGTCCAATCAAAAGCATTTTCAGGAAATAAAATCCACATACCATGACTCTTTCAGTTGAACATCCAAATTTTGTTGAGCATAGGTCAAAATTCCAATTGCAGCCTAGGAAATAGACCATCAGTACAAACAGAATAAAACAAGTTCAAGAAAGAAATATTATTAGAGAAAAACTCAGGAAATAGAAGAGAAATGTTGAATGAAAAAAACAAAACATATTTCAAAAGAAACCTCATGCTGATGTAATTGATTGTTTATATGAATAAGCGCTTCAACCACAGCCACAGGATTAGCATCCATCTTCTTGGAGAATGCTCCCTCAAATTCCATTTCTTTGTAATGCAGGGCCTTTGCAAATGCACGACACTGAAATATAGTATTCACAATTAAATATACATAAGGGTGTAAGAGAATTTCTTAATGTGCAACAAAGGTAACAGGAAAAAAGAAGTATTAAACATTAAAAGGGAAAAGTAAAGAAAAGGCCACCTTTTCTGCAAGAGCACCAAGGAGGCGGATATCTATAGGAAGAGGTTTTTCATCGTGTTCCATGAACTCTGCCTAAAAAATCAGTTAATTAAACCCCACAATGTAAAAAATAAGAAAACTGACAGTCTCTTGAATGAGAAAAAAATGTGTGAAATTCCATTGTTTTCTTCTCCAGATTTCGATAAACTAAAGTAGTGTACATAATCTCATGGAAAATGTTTTAGTTGCTCACAAGACATGATGGATAACAAAATTTTGCATGGTCTTCAATAAAATGGTGGTGAAAAGAAAATCCATATAAAAGGACCTACCAAGTTAAGAAGTGTAGCCAAAATTTCAGGAGGAATATTAGGAGATGAAAATGCCATCTCCATACTCCGAACTAACTGTTTCTGACTAGTTTCAGTTAGTTTTGCCCAACAGCTGACAAAACCAGCCGCAAACAACTCACGCCCAATAAATGGCTGCAAATAGCTATGTTAGAATAAAAACTCCAATATATATATATATATATAATTGAAAACCATAGCAACACCTGCAACTGTGCAAGCCTAGCACAGGTACGCAAGGCAGGAGAAGGAGATTCCTTTAGAAGTTCAATACTAAAATGCCTCATCCACTCTGCCCAATCTTCTTTGGTACTGCGCTGAGAAGCCTCCCCAGCAGAACGTAACCGACCATCATTAACCTGTAAGTTTGTATTAAGAAAAAAAAAATCAAATAAATACAAGATGTAAAAAATATAAGACAAGAGATCATAGCAAAATAGTTATAATCATATCAGTTTATCAGGTAAATGTATAGTAATCGTATCAACTTACAAAGATACAACCACAATAATTGCAAGGTAGGTGTATTAAAACACATCCCAGTGATCTTCCCCATAGATAAGCATAAATGTTAGTTCTAAATGAAAGCAAAACCTGGCTAATACTGGCCAATTTGGTTCAAGTGCCAATACGCACGGATGAGATCATAAATTACTTGGGTTGGAAGCCACAGATACAATATTTATCAGAAACACACATAAGATTGAGAGGTTTAACAAGCATATTACATCTAATGTACCAATATAGCAACAAAATCGCACGAATCAAGTATAAAAACATGTACAGAAATCTAAAAGGAAGTGGAAATTCCAGGGATCAACGTAGAAACAAAATCAGATGCATCAGGAATAAAACACATGTACAGAATTTTAAGAGGAAGTGGAAATTCCAGGGAATCCCTGATTAAGTATAATAAGGCTGACACATAACACTAAGTTCATAATTAAAGATAGTAAACATATATGAGAATTCATTAACTATGCCATCTTGGAATTCTTCACACATTAAATATCATTGCTTTTGGTGCCTAATAATTTTATAAATATAAGATATAGAGAGAGACTGATACCAATTTTTTTGTTTTGAAAAATACATCAAATGACATACTCAGAAGAAGTTTTTGACTCATATAACATTAATTGTACTATACATGTCATTCACAAAATCTACAGTTGATTCCATAATAATGCATACCTCAGTCAAGTCTAGGAATTTTTGGGTTATTTCCTTGGCATGCCAAGAACAATTTGGCAATAATAGGTACAAAATACAACAGTAGCATCTTTGACAGAACAATTCTTAGCTGAGAATATATACCTGATGGCCTCGCAGTTGTTTTTGGACATCTGATCCATCATCATAAGGATCATTCTCCACATCATTCAAAGGATCACTAACAACCTCAACTGGAAGCCTTCGACCTAGTCGTTGGGCAGCTGTGCTCCCCAAAAGTAGTGGTTCACGTCTTTTTAAGCGCCCTTCAATTTCCTCAAAATCTTTATGCTGAAATAAGACACTTTATAGTTGAAATAACAAAAAGCAAATCACGTTGATCATATATTAGATCCACAGTAAAACAATTAAGTGCAGGAAAGGTAGGATACAGACCCGCAACCGATGCTTTGACATGAGCTTGTGTATAGACAGAATAAAATGGTAAAGTCTTCTCCAAGGGCTTGGGCCAGACAACAAAGTGCATCAACTGCATCCTTCCGGATCTCATCATTCTTCCTATGAATCAAAAGTTTAAACAGTTATGATAGTATTAACAGTTTAAGAAGTATAACAAATTCGGGGCACAGAGTCGAAATTCACCATGATCAAACATAGCAAAGAAGAACAAATAAAAACTAGTAAGTTGTCATCAATCCTGAAAGCATAAGCTGCTCAACAATGTATATCAAGTTTACACAATAGACATTTTTAACACCCCCTCATGCGTAGGTTCATCAATTACAGGACAGAAATTGGACCATAAATGTACAGTGCAACTATTTAAAAGTTATAAAGGTAAGAAGAAATGGGGACCATGTTTTAAAATTGAGTATGCAAAAGAGGCTCAGTTGAACATGGATGTGATACATAAGCAAATTTACATGTGTGTGTGAGAAAGAAGGACAGAGCAAGAAGAGATAACAAGAAGAAACAAACTTGATCAAGCTGTTTGCCTTCTTCAATTATAAGTCAGCAATGATAATCAAGCGCTACATTTAAGGTTGAGCATTTCAATCCCAGCAGCTGGAGCCAACTTTTGTGAGAGTACCAACCTGATCAAGAGTTGGTAAGCGCATCCCATGGGAGTTCAACTCATGGTAAGCTCATCCTATCAGCAAGTTTCACGAATGAGTGTGTAAGAGTCAAGCTGAGAAGCACCTCTCCCAAGGTTTCAAGCTGATCCTCCACGGTCCCATGCTAAGGACCACAAGCATTAAACTGGGGATCATAGGATCATTCGACTTGAGTTCATTCTTAAGCTTATCTGAGCATATCTGCTCCCACTTAGGTCCAACTCATTATAGGTCATCACATTTAAGTTCATCCCACTTGAGTTCATTCTTGAGCAAAGTCTATCCGACCTTGAGCAACTTGAACTCATTCCTTGGGCTACCCTAAGCTCATCCCTAAAGCCAGCCTATAAGTTTGACCCATTTTTCTCAAGCCAACCTAGTCTAAGGTCATCACACCAAGAACTGAATTAAGCTCATCCCACTGAGGACAACCTCATTAGAGGAATCCCACAAAGGATAACCTGGCCTATGGTTGTTCTAAGTGCCTTACATATATTACTACATAAGAACAAACCTTGGGAAGACTAATAAATATTGGACTCAAAAACATACCTCAAAAGACCAGACACCAAATCCAAGGGTACAACGCTCCAAAGGAAGTTTCTCAACAAGTAAGTCAGCACCAGGTCAACGCTGCTTGCAGTAGGGGTGGCAAAAAAATCCGGCCCCGCCCCGGCCCACCCCAAACAGGGCAGGGATTCCCCGTTTAGCCGGGATAACAGGGCAGGGCCAGGGAAAATAGGATCGGGGTTGGGGAATACTATCCCCGCCCCATATATAATATATACTTTCTAACATATATTAAACTATATATATTACACTATTTATACTTTTTATATATCATTTTAACTAATCTATTAGCCCTTATCTCTTATCTTTGTTGCTCTCTCTCTCCTATCACAACGCACCCACTCACGGTCTCAAGCTGATTTCTCAATCATGACACCCCATGCCATTCTTCTTTCTCTCACCCACACCAGCTACAGTACCGGCCCAAATCTAGACAGCAATCTTCTTCAGCTTTCCTCACTCAAGCTTGCATCAACACCATTGCCTAACAATCTTCTTTGGCTTTCCTAGCTCAAGCTCGCATCAACACCATTACCTCCCGGTCCCAGATTGGGTATTTGCTCAAGCGTCCTCCCAAAGCCGATTATGGCTGTGACTTCACAACCTCAGTCTCTCCATCTCTCAGATCTATCCATATCTTCCTCTCTGTCATATCTTCCCTCTATCATTCAGATTTGCCCTTTCAAATTTAAAGTTTGATTTTTATTTTTTTAATAGTAATGGGGAAACAGGCAGGGGACCGGTGGGGACAGGATACTGTATTTTCCGACGAGGCGGGGGACGGGGATGGCCACCCAGCCCCACCCCAGCCTGCCCCGTTGCCATCCCTAGCTTGCAGCCTATGCAAGACAATCATTTGCAGACTTTATGGTCCCAAAGAGGAAATACCATGGCATGGTTTCAGTATGGATCAGAAAACCTGACAAAGTCAGGCAACTTGACACACTAAAACTCTACCAATATATCTAGAGCAAGTTAAGAAGGAATCGAGACTCTGCTGAGCTTGGTTATCACTTCAACCAAAGTTCCCTGGACAGAGAAACTTCCCTTACTACATTTGTTTATCAACAGAGTTTTATACGAGTCAATGGATCGAAAAGACACAAAGAAGGAAAGAAGGATAAGACTGACCATATGGGTAAAAGGAATGAGGAAAAAATTATTAGTAAGGATTGTACAGCAAGGTATGGCATAAAATATGTACCAAGAAGTGGGGGGGAGGAATGGTAAAAAAGAAATATGTTGATGACCACATATGTAATATATGTCTGCCACCTTAAAATGACAAGTGAAAATGGAAAATGCATCTGTGCAGCAAACAAACACGAGTATGCATGATACAAAGGTCAGAAGTAAATATAGTCCAAGTCAAGGAAATAGAAGACATACCCATCCAAGACTAGCTTCAAGTGATGCACAAGAGAAGATATGTGACCAGTAACCTAATGAAATGGGAGACAGAAATTACTGCTAGTTTTATATTTAAAGAGAGAATTTTCAGAACTGAAGTACATAGAACAACTGAGCAAACCAGTAATGGAAAAAATATCAACTGCTAACCTGCACACGAGGGATCAATCTTGTCAGAGTTTTTATAGCAGCACGTCTTATCTCCACCGAAGCATCCACTTTAAACAACCGAATAAGTGCTGGAAGAAGTAAATGCATATGTTCATCCAATGTTCCTGCAATTTGAAGCAGAATTGATTAAATCTTCAGAGGTAGCATTAGTAAATTTTTAACAATGAGGGATTCATGTCTGCACTGTAAGACATTATGGATTTTGAGCTCAACATCTGGAACCAAACTTTTCTTCATTTGGAATTTAAAAACTCCAGGCAGCCAGTCTTAATGCCTTAATCAGTTTTTTCAAATTTAAAATTTGATACACAAGAAAGCCATGTTCTTCAAATTTATAGTCCAACTAGAAAGGCAACTATAGAATTCTACTAATTCAAAGTTAATGCCACAAAGGTATAAACTTGACATGCCAACCTTTAGAGGAGAATGCAGGCACAAATCAAACCAATGGCTATAAGCATTTGTAATTAGGATTGCTAGCCTACATAATTTACCTGGCTGCCACATATGTTAACTTTGACGCCCATAGTTTCTTATTCCTTGTCCCAATCAGTAATTCTTCAACGTTCAAGACACTTTATACAATTCTAATTTTAACAATATGATATGAAATTCCAAGTTGTGAATTTTGATATGGTTGATTGGCTAAAACTTTTGTCTTTTTATTTTCCCAGTTTAGCAGATAAACTAAAAAGCTTCTAACAAATTTTAATTTATTTTCTCAAGAAACTTTCATTGTGAACATTCATACCATGCTTTAGAAGTAGTATGAAGCTATAGTTTCTACTAGAAAAAATTATCACTTCACAAGCATTACTATTCAGCACAACTAATCCTGGGCAACAGTCATGCTGTTGGAGCTTCATTATTCATATTGAATTATTTTTTAAATCATTGAAAAATCACAATCATCTTATTGTGTAACTAACTAATTACTTGAAATTATATATAAAATTAGATAAGATGGGCTTACAGTATCTTTTCATAGGTATGTGTGTACAATCAAAGAGGCACATTGTCAAGAGTGTGCTTCTGTTAACTTGATATGCTGGGATTGATAATAATTTAACATAGCAAGGTGCACATTCTAAGCTCAAATCCCTAATTCCATAACTTCCAATAATTGTTTCTTATACCACCTTCATCAATCTGCAAATGGGATCCAATATTTGACCAAAAAAGAAGCACACTTCACACATGATGCGAAAGTGTCAAAGTCTATAAATCATTCTCAGCACATCTCCTACACACTTGCACTTGAAGAGAAGATTATCCTTTAACATGATACCAAAGTTGTGGTTGTGTTTGTGTGTATTCATTATTGGTAGTAATTTATGGTTTTACACATGTAAGGCCCACTCTTTGCCCCACCATTAAAGGGGCTTACTTGTGATGCTAACATTGCACACATAGTCAAACAGAGACGAAGACAACTAACCACCAAAAACTTCAAGAGTGTGGAGGATGTCAAGAACATAGGTGTAGTCATTATAGCGTTCTGCATCACTTAGAACTTGAATACAACATGGAAGAATAACAGGAAGATATGTTCTGAACTCGTCGTTGAGAGCCAAGCAAAGCTGTTCCACCAGATGCAGGACCTGCAGAAAAGGTTCAAATTACAAGAATATGAGAACAATAATTAAAATGGAAAACAATAAAGCACAAAATAAATTTTCAACATGACTTAGACGTGAGTCCACCTAAAAAAACAAACTTACTGGATAGCCAAGTGGAGGACGGTTAGCAGCTGGGAAACTAAAGGATGACCATAACTCTGAAATAAGAGACAGCAACTCTTGCAGATATTTTCGAATGTGCTGCACAGCACATTAAACTGATTAGTGATACCCTGGAATATCTCCATTATCATTACATGTATGAAACAATTTAATATCATTATATACCTGACGAACAATTGACACTAGTGTTCCAAGCTTCCATGTTATAAAATCCTTTAAGGCATCATCACATGTACGAACAGTATGAAACAGATCAGGCAAAACCTACAAAAAGAAGCGGTTGAAATCCAGAAGTTTGTATAAGCCCATAGGTTGATTGAGGAAAATCAATCCAAAGACCACAGTATATCAACCTTAATTATACAACATGTGGAACTTGAGAACAGCATGAACAGTTAAAATCCCCATGAAACAAGTAACCTTTCCAAAGACACTTTGGAATTTGTTAATGAATTTGAAGATAGACTTGTATAGAAATGCCGTTCACATGTTATTCTTGTTACACTCCTAAGGCATCTGGCATTCTCTTTTGCCCAAAATTACAAAAGAAAAAAAGATTATATAACAAGATACAACAGGAACGGATAAGCTGATATGCCATTAGTTGCAATTATGAACTTCCAAATGAAAAGAGTAACATCGTCTTGCCTTCCTTTAGGCATTTCTTTTGTTTCTTAACAAAAAAATCCTACAACATTTTAGACAGAAATTCAAATGAAAAGGAACAAATAAACCATCTTAGATCAACCAGGAACGGAAAACATCCAGTCCTTCACACTAAAGAAAGTAAGATGTAAACCATTTAAGACTAACCTTTGGCAAGTATGGAACGCAACCGAGACCCATCGACTAATCTCGCAATCAAAAAGAACAATAATGCAAAATTTTAGACGTCAAAAAGACAAAACATGAATGTGCATAAAGCAAATAAAGAAAAAGGAAGCTGACCTTGAATATGAACATAAGAGATCCAACCACCTTTAGGTGGTAACTAGCAAGTGAAGGGTCCCTAAGTATTCGCATGAGAGAATTGATTGCTACCTGGAGAAGAGATATATATTACACCAAGATCATGCATTATATTGCAAAATATCACTGATGTTAGTGGGACAGTAAGACATAACATTTTACAAGCAAACACAACACGCCCAACACCAATTTGATGTACTACCGTGGAAAAGTAATCTTCAGATGTTGCAAAAGATGGCCAGAGATCCACAGGCAGCTCATCCACAGACTGAAGGTGTTGTCCAGAATCACTGGCAGCGCGAACAACATCTCCATGTGACCCAGGCAGGCTAAGCTGATTTCGTTTATGTGAATGAGGATCCAAAGCACCCATAATCCCAAGAACCTGGTTAAACCCGAGAATAAATTTAGCATAAGAATATCATTAAGCTAAGCAAGCCTTTAACTCTTTTCACTATTTGACTAAGACAAAATAAAATATGTGTTTTAATAAGCAATATAATTCCAGAGAGCCAACCTTTAGTACTTCACGTCTGGTAGACCATGCTAACTCACCATTCAGTAACTTCAAGAGTAAGCCAAGTAACAGTGGATACTCATTATACGGAGTTATGACATACCTGTCATATTTACACAATAAAAATTCTCCTAGAAGGATACAGAAAACTAAACACTGACGAAACTTTCATGTTTCCATTTTAGAGTAAATCAAAACTTCTACTAAAAATACATGAGGTTCATACAATTCAATCAAAAATGAAATGAACGCCAAAGCTAATCAACTTCATTTACAAATATTAAACTCAAATTATTAAAACACAATAAACTTGACCATTGTTGAAGTATAAAAGAGCTATACTCAACATGTCAAGGCTCACATGGAATGAGTGTTAAGTATAAGAACCAATTATGGCCTATATTCTACAAGTTTGAAATGGAAGGTACTTTGAAAGAAAAGTCAAATGAACTGAAACAAAGCCACTCAAAAGCAGATAGGAAGTTGGCCAACAATGAATATCAAGCTTAGACCCTTAGACTGTAGACAGTTTAAAACAAAAAATCAAAGAGCACTAATCTAATCCACAGTTGACACTTGGTTCATGGGAAATTTTAAAAGTCTGAATAAAATTAAAAGTTAAAGATAGCCAGAGAAAAAGGTCACTGATTATCAGATACCTTTATCATACCCTTTTTATAATAATTAGATAACTTATAATGATATCATAGGTAAATAAATGTAAACACACATAATCAAGCAAATGCCGTTTACATTGTTATATTTAGTAAATAACACATGGATATAGAATTCACCTAATGTTGCTCATGCAACAAATTCTAATATGCATACCCCATGAATGTAAAGTTCCAATTTGTTATAAGGGAAACAAAACCAACAGATATTACAAATCTTAAACCAACATCAAAATGTTGCATACCCAGTGCTCTGTACAACTTGACCAAGCGTAGCAACAGCCACTTCACGTTTCATGACAGCTGCTCCATCCAGTAAAGCCTCAACAATTAAAGGCATAAGTTCAGGAATGTATTGCCTCATCTCAAAACCACCCTAAACAAAAACCATAATTATGATTAAACAATTACTGAAAAGAAAAATGGGAAAAGTTTCTTATGGACATCATATAAAATTCTATTAGAAGAATTTATAACAGGAGATCGTATACACAAGTAGGAAAGAAGATTTGAGACTTCAGACCAATGATACCTCAAAAGGGGGACAGGGAGAGAGAGAGACTAAAACAATGATGAACCCCCAATAAGATGACAAAACTCAATCTAAATATTTACAAATAACACTAATGTTGAGCATGTCCCAGATTCAACAACACAGAGAGGATCCATTGATCAGCATTAAAGAGATAAAAAGATCAAGGTATAAAGATTCTCATCTTAGGATTAATGTAGAACATGCAAAGATATAGTAGTTTTTTATTTTAAGAATTCAGAGTCTTTTTCTCTTTTACAGAAAAATTTATTGGAGTTTTAAATTAAAACTACGAGTTAATTTAATTTCTTGATAGATTATATATGTTTTAATCTAGAAATAGGCTTAATTGTTACCCAAATGCTATAATCAATAAACCAACCATTCTACCAAGGGAAAAATAATGAAACTGTACACACCACTCTTGCAAGATCTCCAACTGTCACAAGAACTCCACTAATAATGGCATTATTAGCATTGACGCCATTTCCCTCAAGAAGTCTTGCTACAAGTGCCTGCTCAACCACACAGAAATAATGAGAATGGGGAAAAAATAATCAAAAAGACAGAATCAATATTATTAAGTATTAACTACATAAACTAAATGACTTTAAACCTTGTGTATCGGAGCTATATAAGGACGTATTAATCTTTCACAATTTCGTATTAAACAACCCAGTAACTTTGCACTTTCTTCCCTGCATTTGCTATCTGCACTGCTGACATAGCAAGTAAAGTCAACATTTTTTACAGCCTTGTTATCTGTTTACAATTAACAACCCCAATTACAGGTAGACAAAATTATCTACATTCACAATTAGTAACTTTCACAACACCTTTGCTCCAAGTGTGTGAGTAACTGTATGAGATGGCGACGAAGAGCAGGAAGAACATATGCAGGATTTTTTTCTGACAACCTCCCAGCCAAAGAAATTACGAATTCACGTACATCAAAATCCTGTAACAGATACATAATACTATTACCTTAAAGAAACAAATGGAGCTACAGTATTAAACTAATCAACATATTGCATTTCAGCATAGTATCGTTAACAAATATACCATGAAAAACCATCATAAACTAAGAGAAAGATGACCTCCGCAACCAAAAAATGTGTGCAAACACACACACACGAGGAGATGCAGTGGTCACTTTACAGTAGTAACTGATTCAAACTTATTTGTCAAAAAACACCATAAAGGCACATGACTAAAAGAGAAATGAAGCACCATCCCACAGTAGCAGAGTCTCTTGCAAAAGAAAATGTAAAACAAGGAATTTGGTCGGACACTATTGGAAGCATAGTGCAAAACAACCTCTTATTTTGTCAAGGAAAAAGCTACTAAATTTACAGGAAAGTTACAAAGGACGAATAGTTCTTCCTAAACTAACAAGGTTGTACCAAAAAAAAAAAACAACCATGACATACGAAAATAGGAAGAAGATTAATCCTTAAAAACACTCATCCATTCCCACAAATTTGAGCATTTGGAAAATACAATAATGTAAAACTGAAGCCTGTAATAAAGAAAATACATTCTTGGGTTTGAGATTTTTCTGTTTTTCCTGTCAACACATGCTATTGTTTCTTTCAATCAAAACATATGTTCATTTACCTATATTGGCTAACTTTCATCATTTTCCAGTTTTTTATAGAAACTTACATTCTATTATTTATGTAAACAATCTATTTGAATGCCAGTGGGTGGTCAATCTAATCAAATTCTAACAAAAACAATATCCAAGGGATGGACCAACTTGACATTATTCCATAGTGAAAGGGTGAAATTTGCTTCAAAAAAATAATAATGAATATAGGACATAAAATTGAAACACTGAACAATAGTACAAAGGATTTTTTTTGCAATTTTTCCTTCTTTATAAAATAACATAAACTAAATAAATAATACAACTATACAAGAAGATCCTCAAAAGTACTCTTTTTTTCCAGTACTATCCTTCAATGCTCCAATTCCACAGGCCCCAAATTGCTGGTTTTAAAATGCCAAGTGTTAAAAAGTCCTTTGGTGGGCTAAGACGCTCTATGAGATGGTGTGTAAAGCATCAAGGTTTTTTTATTTCTTCAATGTTTGTGAAAAAAGTTGAATATGTATTGGTGAAAAATTTTTAGAACATATTAAAGAACTATCAGGAAACTTCTCCAAAAAAAACCATAGAATAAGAAAAATTTATACCACAAAATTTATAATTCTAGGAAACAATGACTTAATTGCTTACATAAACAAATAATTATAAATATAATTTATACTTGAGAACTATAGTGACCTCCAAGTTATAATCTGAGTCACAATAGCTTAATGCATCAATGAGATCAATCACACAAGATTATGACATCTTCTTTCATGTTAAGCCTATATTAAACAACTGATTTTTCTGAAAAGAGTTAAAAAATTTCTGAACTGTTTCCACAGAACAAGATACCCATTAGAAGTCAAATGCTGTCTCTCTCTACCACACTGCCAATATTGTAAGTAATGATCTGAAATCATAGATATATGGGAAAAACTGTTTTCCGTAATAGCATCCTACTAATTATAAGGCACCAAGTGATGTAAGAAGGTTTATTAACAAATGAGGGCACTTGAAACTGAAAAACATGGTCATTTAAAACAAATCATACTTAAACCACATGATAATTACAGTAAAAAAAAATGCACAGACACACTGTGGATTCTTAGTTGAGAATTTATTATGCATTTATACCAACAACAAGCATTAATCAAAATTACAAGGAAATTTATTCACAAAAGAACCAACACAGGAAAAGCACATGAATATGGAACGAGCAAGATGACAAGGCCGCAAGTTTATCCATTAGTGTACAAATAATGGGAAAAAGAATAATGAGCACTTGCTAGACACCAAATATTTTTGGGATATGGCTTAGTTAATTTTGCTTAAACATATCATTTGCAAGTCGCATCGACTAAAAAGGTTATACAGTTAATATGAAATCTCCAAATTAAGCATAACTCTACAATTATTAGAAATCTTACCTCATCATTTAAAGCAGCAAAAACTGCAGTCAGACTATCAGCCTGTGCCAAAAAATCATCAAAACCTCTATTTCCATGCAGAGAGGAAAAGATTGAATGGCGAACAGTCATGTCAGCATCTGCAACGGCTGCAATTAGAAGCTTTTCAACAAGCTGCAGAAAGCAAGACATTAGTTAACAAACATATATGTGAACAAAATAAAGATCCAAAATATATCAGGACAATGAAACTCAAATAACATTACAGAGAAATAAAAAGAGATTCGGTACCCCCAAGAAAACCTATCAGTGTAACATAGAATCTACATATTTTGGAACTCAATACAGACCAAATAAGAAAATTGTGGGAAACAGTAAACAAAATTGAAGATGCAGGCTGTTGGATATCATAAACAAGAAGGGAGTAAAAAGAAATATAGTGATATGGGGGTCAGAGGGGATCGTTGCAAGCCAAACCTCCTCGATGAGACGCCTACGTTTTCCCCCAGTTCGATTGGATCTACTTGATCCAAATTGTGAACATGCTAAACCAGAAAAAGAATTTGCAACTAATCTGCAACAGCACAGGGCAGCGTCTTTTCGTATTGCTCCATCCTCATCATCCAAATATAAAACAACTGATTCTCTAGCAAACTCAAGAAGGTCATGACCCTAAACAGTACATTAGTTTCAGTGAGATTTAATATGTAACTGAGATCCTCATCTGACAAATATATGCTCGCATACAGCACACCTTGAAATTAAAACGAGCTAAAGTCTGCAAAGCAAGTTGCACAAGAGCTGAACCACTAAGATCTGAAACTTGCTGAGGTACATTCATCATATTTCCTCTACCCGCACCTGCAGCTGGCCTCCCTTGAGGATAGTGGGACTTAGAAAGAACCATTGAAATGCAGTCAAGCAGCCGATCTTGAATAATAGGGAGCAAAGAGGGTATACTGAAATAAAAATCAATGTTACAGAGAATAAATCTCCTATGAGAATAAAGGCGAAGAAGAAAATTCATGAAGAACCCTAACCTTGTACTTATTTGCTCAAGGGCCTCAACAAGTGTAGGGGATAGACCAGCAGAGAACATAACATCCAAAAGCCCACGAGCATGAGGTTCCATAGCAGGCCCCATTGCTTTTGCAATGTTTCCAACACAAGCCAAAGCCTCAAGAGAGGGTCTACCTCTACGTGGAGCAATCTATAGAACCAAAAAAAAATGATAATGATCAGAAATACATTAGATATCAAATTGATAACAAAAACCATTAAAATCTCCAAAATACAATGCAATGAAAAGCAGGAAGAGTTATGGTAGACTAATTTCAGTTCACAATCAATCTGACATACCGCGTCACGTAAGTGATTTATTATTGTCGGCAAATAGTTGACCAGTTCTCCATCCAAAGCACCAGCCATCTCCCCAAGGGCAATAAACCCACTGGCACGTTCAGCTGGTATTCTAAGAACTGCAAGGATATGATTCATGCATATCTGCAATAAAATGCAACCCATTTACATATTTAGCATGTCATAACATCATAACAGTAAATAAGTTAAAAGAGCATTCACATGAGACATTTTGCCTACTAGCTACAATAGCAAAATAGAACAAAGAAGCACCAAAGACCAACCGTTAAGTAATTTGTAACAAATCGATCACGCAGAAAATGAGCAATCCTAGGTAGAAGTGAAGTTATGCTCAGGCGAACAAGACGATCGCGATGCTCTAGATAACGAAGAACAATGTCAGCAACCTCTCTGTACCTTGACATCATGAATTCACCCGTATTCCTGTCCAAGTGAAATTGAACTAGATAATATTATGTGTCTGTAAAATGTACCCAATTCCCAGCATGTATATGATTACCACCTACACATATTCAACACAAACAATATTCCAGCCACAAAATACTCAACACAATGCTTATGACTGCAAAAATCCTTCAAATCCAATTCCAGTCAAAAGGGTGAATTTATAGGAATAATTTGACAGTGAACTTGAAGATCATGATTTTGAAGTCCCAGACAACAAATGTTGAATTAAATGAGCAAACAAGCTTACTTGCAACAGTTGCACAACAAAAGCATGCACTAGACGGCAAAACATGCTAGGAAAAAAACCAAAATTATCAAGTTGTTGAATAGCTTGATTTAATGTTAATAAAATCATTCTCTATTAAAGAGAAAGTGGGCAGAAATCATAAGTACTGTCCAATTATTCAGAAAGGAAACAAATTAACCAAACTGTTCTAATTCCCCATTAAAGGGAAAGCAGGGGAGTGATCATAAGCATTTTCCAAATTGTTCTGAAAGGAAATAAATGAATCAATTGTCGGAGCTTCTTAAACCTAAAGGTAGATATAAAATTGCCTCCACTGACTACCGTATGCAACTCATCAACTTCATTATTCACCAATGCAGGGTTCACATAAAATGATATCCATCCAGCACATTTTCACACGTATCAAATGAAACTACCAACAAAGTTATCTTTCATAGTTTCTAAGACTTGTGTCAATATTCACTACAAAATGGCATTGTGTCTTCTAAAACTAACATACTAAAGCTTTAATGAATATTAATACATATAAAATAAAATATCTCTATAAACCTCAAAAGCTCTCCCACTGCAAGTAAAGAACCATGTATGCTGTGTACAGGAGCATTTCTACCCAATCCATCTTGTGTAGCCTCAAACATACGATAATACCTGCCAATAACACAAATTTCAGATAGAGCTTACTACCACCAAATGAGCAGCTAGCTTAATGCTAGAGTTCTTTCAAAGTTCTTTACAGTATGATCAAGTAATAACAGTTATGAAGTATGGACTAACCACTGCACACGCCAACGCGTCTCACGCTTCTCGATAACACGAAGGCAAGCACGCAGTGCATCCACAGCTCGCTCTCGAACATCCAATCTTGGATCTCTCAGAGCAACCCAGATAGCATCAACAAATTCAGGTACATGAACATTGAACACTGTTGAAGCATTTTCTGCCATTTCCTAAAATGGCAAAGCATAATCAGAGAAGAAAAAACATTTTCAAACAACAACTCCTACGGAAATTATATAAAATCAAAGCTTTAAGGTAGTCTTCTAATGTGCATATGGAGAAACATGAATCACAAAATTTTGGTCTATTCCTTTTTTAGAAACAGAGGAATAGCGATGAAAATAAAATTTCCATGTAACCTGTAAATTTTATGGTGATCACCCAGACAGTAAAATAATAAAAAGTACCACTTACTTTTAAGATTAAGACAGCAGCAAAACGGCGATACTCTACTCTATCTCCACGTAGCCAATCAAGTGCAATTTTTACCTAAGAAAACAAGTTATGTAAGATACTTACTAGTCCATAACCCAGCTACCATTGGAGTAAAATGCAAAATACCTGTCGTTCCACTTCATCTGCAGTCATTGCTCCACCAGCCCTGGCTAGATGACCCAGAACCCTACTGGCTAGAACTAAAATTTCAGGATCACGTTTTAACTCAAACACATTCCTCATGTAGTTGGAAAATTTTGAAACCTTGGACGCATTCTCTCCAAGTGCAACATCTATCAATTCATCAATGGCTCTTAAAGCTCCCAAGTTTTCCGCCACATCATTACTATCTAAAAGACAAGAAATCCGTTCATACAATTGATCCATGAAACGGGAAAAAGCTTCTCCAGTAAGATCACGAGCTTCTTCTTCCAAATGTTTCTTTAAAGCTAGAGAAGCACCCTCCTGAAAGCAATAAAGTTTAATTCCAGATAAATCTAGGAAACATGCGAAAGGTACCAAAACATAAAGTAGATTTGCAGAAAGTCACATCAAGCAGCACAAAGAGTAGAACCCTAACTTCCATATCTTAGATCCCTATGCTGACAACTGAAAGTCAGAAAAATGATTGGAGGCCCTTGAGGAAGTGCTACGCTTATTGTTTCTCTTAAAGAGTAGATACAACTTAACAAAGTAGTTTATTGGTGCATGAACAACCTTTTCTTTTAGAATCAACAAACTGGATACGATATGAATAAACTTAGTACATTAGAGAAGATACCCAAAACGTTGAAAAACCCTAAGCTACCTATAAACACTGGAGACCACAGGGGAGTTAATATATTAAAATTTGTAGAACAATATACTAGCTTTACTTAAGGAAAGTCTCTATGATTAACTTTAAAAAAGCAATCAATACTCAATTAATTCCATATTGAGAAAGTTTCTCCCAAGTCTAAAATACACATCGTTTCTCCCAAGTCTAAAATACACATCGTTCTTAATCAGTAAGTTTGTCAGCACTCGGTAATCACTTTTTGGTTTCTATAGGGCAGTCACTCAATGGCCAAACGCAAACTGCTTCCATTAATATTGTCCTTACTTGATAACCAAAAGAACACAAATTTATAACAAAACAAAGCGAGAGAGATGGATAAACACACAAAAATCACATCTCACCACATTTCACCTTTCATTTTCAATTTCTACTCGAGAACTACACAAAAATTTAAGCTTTCAAATAATCCAAAAACGAAAAAGAAGAATAAAAATCATTCGAAGCCGTCCGTACCTTGGGGCTGCCCCGGGTGCAGAGGTCGGCAAGGATGCGATTGAGCGCATCAGAGCTGCCGCCAATAGCTCCGCCGGAGACCGGTGGTCCACAGTAGCGGAGGGACTGCGCCGAGGCTGCCATCTGGCTTCCCCAAACCCTAAACCCCCAATCTTGTACCTCTGTGTACTTTGTATCACTCCCAGTCTCAGATCCTCCTTCCTTCTAAGGCATAACGACCAGCCCTTGACGATAAAAACAAAAAATAAAAATAAAATAAATACTTGGATAAAATGGATATTATAGATTTTTTTTTTTTTTATGAATATGGATATTGTAGACTTGCTACGCTCATACTCACACATAATTTTTTTTTGGTTTTTGGTTACGCGTTAAACTTGCGAATTAGGATTATGACAAATCAAAGTACGGACAATTTTTTGTCTATGGACTATATTTTTCATGTAATAAAACGATTTTTCCATTTAATTAATATAATTTTTTTTATAAATAAAAAAGAATGTCAACGTGTATTCATCATCTCAGCAGAATTATATTAATAGATAAGATTTTTTTACTATTTCAGCTTTATAATTTTTTTAGAGTTTAAAATAGTTGGCTCCCACCTCTAATCGATCCCATCTACTGTTGAATCAAACAAAGCTTGAGTACACCTAAAATAATAATAAAGTTTATCAAGACTCGAATTATAATTCTTATAAACAAGTGTGAGTTTTCTTTTTACTAGGTGACACCTCATATGCATTTAATTAATATAGTTAATTGAGAGCAAAAACAACATTATTATCTTTTCTTTTTTTCCTTTTTCTTTATATATATATATATATATATTGACAGCACAGTACGTTTATTAACTTTTTTACTTCTTAATTACCTTCACATTTTTTTTTGTAAGCAAAGTACAACCTTGACTTTAAATAATGTTTGAGTATCTTTAAACTTGTTTTAGAATATCAAAACAGAAAAATTCTTTATAAATTTATATTGATGTTTTGCTTGAAGAAAATATATATTATGTGGTATAGTATAGTCTTCTTCGCCATTTTTCTTTCTTTTTATTTTTTTTTTCTTTTTGGTTATGTAATGCAGTCATTTAAGTTATAGCAAGTACTTTTAAAATTTAACTAGATGTACATAAATTAAATGAATTACACAGTAGAGATGGATTATATAAAATATGTTGAATGTCTAATTTGTAAAAAAAAGAAATGCAATAAATTGTGTGTGTATAAATAATATATAGGTATATAACTAAGGGCAATAAATTTGGATTTTCTAGTTTGAAATTAGTTTATTAGTTTCATTTTGGATTGCTGTTGTGACTAAAAGGACAATAGCCTTGCACTGATAAGCACCCAAAATCTGAACATTTGCCTGTTATATTTTTAGACCCTCACTTCAACTGCCTTGAGGCATAGGAACAAAATCAAATGCATCAGTGGCAACACTATACAATCAAAAACAATGCCAGCATTGGTGTTAAAGTTATTGGTTTTTTTTTTACACCTGGGGGTGTGGCCTAGTGGAAAGGAAGCCGGAGGGAATTCTCTCACATTCACTTGCGAGAGTTGCGGTTCGAGTCTTGGCAGCCAGTATTGCCTCGTGTGTACTTTGCGCCAGGTGGAGGGATCTGTTGGGGTCGAGTCACCGCTTTACACTCCTACAATTACAAAGTTAGCAGAAAGGCTCTACCCACTAACAGAATCCTGAGCTAATGAGATCCATAACGAAGCCCTTTTTTTTCTGTCAAAAAAAAAAGTTATTGGTTTTTCTTTTTTTCTTTTTTGGTGATTTTTCCAAACTTGTAATTTGTTCCCTTTATAAAGTAAAAACTCTTGCAATCTTGCATTTGTACCTAATATATACTTGCTTTCAGTTTTGAGTTATGAAGACAGACTTCAGCAAACCTCACTCTTAACTAATTGTTGCTGCCATCAACCAAAGACTAGAGCTTCATTCAGCTTGCTTGATTGCAGTTGTAGCAATGTAATATTGTTTCCTCATTCTTTAAATAAAAAATTAATTGCTCGTATTTCAGTTCAGGTTTCAGTTTCTCCATGAAGTACACCACCTTAGCCATGTCCATCACTCTGAACCAGTCGCCTGCAATTAGTGTTTCAGCAGGCATTTGTACATCAGGCATTGCACTTGGCATGGAAGTGAAGTACATGGCCAATTACAAGCTGTTTTTTAATGAACGATGTCGGTATTCACATGATAAAGCAGAATTGCAATGCTTCATTTATATTGTAGGGGTTTTCACACTAAGCAAAACCCACATCATCCATTCATATATATGCATTATAGGTGAGCAAAATGTTTGCTACTTACTTCATAACCTTAAATGCCTTTTTTATTTGTAACATTTTCAGGACCAACAATGGTGAATTGCTGACAGCATCATATGTACATTTTCTTGATCAAGAATAGAAGATTTCTGCAGTGGTAGAAATCGCCTGAAATTTACACCACATAAGCACCTTCAAACAGATTGGAGGATCATTTGCAGTTGACAGTCTGACAGTTTCAATGGCAAGACTTGAGAATTATAGAAAGCTTGAAATTATAGTACGTCATAAAATAAAAACTAAGGCATATTTTACCATCCGCTGAATTAGACACCAAGGACTTCAACAAGATTCTTAAAATTGGGTTTGTCCTTGCTCTTGTGCATTGACAGGTTACGATATTTGCATATCCACCTGACAAATTTTGCTACTAATATTTTTCCATAGCCACGAGTTAATTTAGAGTAGGAACAGTATTATTTTAAAGAAAATGATTTTCAATTAGAACTATTATTAGATTGTCTAATGATTTTCTTCTTGTAAATAGGTTCCTCGTCAAAAACCCATACAAGTCATAAGAAGAGGAACTGTATGTCACAATTATTCAGAATAATAAGTAACTTCTTGTATGCTTTCTGGAATTTACAATGGCTCTCTCAACACTCTTATGTTCCAGCTCAATCAAGAGGCTAAGAAATACACCAATCAAAACCAATTTGATTTCCTTACTAATGATTGGTTATTCTAGTATACAAAAATTCATCTGTAGTGTTCAGCAAAATTATTCAAATTTTTCACTTCAAAGACTTCAACCTGGTGCACCATTTTACGAAAAGCTCTTCAACATGACTTGAAAATTCCAAAGCTTCAAAAATCGAAGCCATCCATGATCCTAAGCAATCATTGGGTTCCAATGCCGAGCCAAATTCGTTACCAGAGACTGTTGCCAGACTCCCATTGAAGCTTTTGAGCAAGATGGAAATCAGAGTGCTCTTGCCTTTCCTCAACAAAATTTGGTGGCAATTCTATCCCACATATTGAACACTTGTCATTCACCCATAAATATAGCTCTCTCTGATTGGATGAAGAAGCTGCCTCCCCTCTAAGAGCTGTGTTTCACTCTTCACACTGACCAAGCAATTGCCTTCCACAGGGGGAGAAAAATCTACTTCCAACAGTTGTGCCACTCCATGTTTTGTATTGTCCTCATTCTGCATTGGGAATGAGACCAGTGATCAGGCCTTGAAGTTTGTCGCAAGAGTGCACACTTACTTAGATATGGCTGGCTGTGTTACAATATATTTAGTAGCTTCTCCAAAATATCAAGTTTCCACCATGTCATCATATCCTTTCCGAGTCATTATTGGTTTTACCTTCACTACATGCCTATATCTATTCTCTATACCATCTCTTATTCTTTTAAGGCTATCATCCAGCAAATTGGTTTCCCATGCTGAAATCAGTGCATCAAACTACTTTATAGGTATGTTCTCTATGGTATCGAGTCTCCTTCAACCAACTCAAGAAGAGACTTCCAAGCCTCCAACACCCTTTTCGATTCACAGAGACCATGAACAATACCATTTTCTTTCATAACCAAAAAATTAAAAAATAAAAATAAAAAATTAATATTTATATACAAAAAAAAGAAGAAGTTTGTGTCGTCATCACATGATCCAACAGCTCCAGCCTTTTTGCGCATCACCTTTTCATATTTAACATTCAATTATTTTTATCCCAACGGTCGAATCCCCCGCATTTAAATCTCTTCCCAAAGTTTGAATACTAGCCGTTACCGCCTACTTTCAGGAAACCGATCAAGCTCTCAAGATTTTTAATCAAATCCGTACAATCTTCTTCCTTAATTTGTTTTCTCTTTCCTCTTTAACGCTGTTTTTGAATTTCCTAGCGTTCTTTGTTCATCTCTAGCTTCGAATCCATGGCTTTGCCTTCGAACAGGTCATCGTCTTCACCAATTTCAGGAAGAGTAAACCCAAATGCTAGAAACTCGAAAATTGGGAACCCTATCAGAAGGAGCTTCGCTGGGAACCCCTTTACTAAACCTTCCATTGTCCCGAATCTAAGAGGTTTCAACCCGAATACTCCAGTCAATAGCCCTTCAGGTTCGCCACTCTTTACTTTTGGTTTAAAAATAAATATATTTTTCCATCCGGTACTCTGTTTGGCTACAAAGAAAGTAAGAGAAACATGAAAGCCAAGGGTAGTGAAATAAGATTTTTGTTTTTACTTATCTTGTATTTATCTTTCTGCTTCTGATTTCTATTTATACCGCTGTTGTTGAGATTGCAGAGCATCCGCGAAGAAACTCCATGGGCAGAGACCCCATTGTTACTCTCCGTGATTATGAGGACAAAGAAAATGGGAAGGATCAGAATTGGAAGCCTATAAAAGTTCGATCACCAATCGATTCAAAGGACATAAAGAATTTCATGTCTCTGACAATTTCAACTGCTTCCAAGATCAGTCCATCACCAAGAAAGAAAATTTTGGTGGAGAGAAATGAACCGCTTAGCACATCAGTCTCGTTCTCTGTCTCCAAAATTCCATATTTCAGTCAAGTAGTTGGTCATTCGGATCTCAAGGAGAAAGGTCCAACATCTCCTGTAAATTCCAAAGCTTCAAAAATCGAAGCAATCCATGATTCTGAGCAATTATTGGGTTCCAATACCGAACCAGATTCGTTACCGAAGACTGTTACCGAGGAACCTCATAGTTTCAATGTCATTGAGGAACCAGATTCTGTGAACCTTGATCCCAGTTTCAAGATTAGTCCTCCTGCGTCTTCTTCGTTTCCCATCATTGCTCCTCTGGATTCAGACCTGATGCCTCCTTATGATCCTAAAACCAATTACATCTGCCTAAGGCCTCAGTTTCTTCACTACAGACCAAACACTCGAGTCAAGTTTTATCTCGAAAAGGAAAATGAAGGAAAACGGATTGAGGACAGCTTAATCTCTGAAACCTTTTCTGATATTGATGCAACTGAAGAAACCCCGCCTGAATATTCGCAGAAAGAGTTTGAAGATGTTTCTTCAGGTGAAGTGATAAACACAGAAGACAAACCAGAAGAATAAGAAAAAGAGCTTTACGTTTCTAAACCAATGCCTGCAATTTTTTCAGAGGAGATGTCAAAAGGGCAATCTAAGCCACGCTTCTTTTGGAGGAAAAAGCTCATCTTTTCGCTTATGGTTCTGTCATTTGCTTGTTTGTCAATCTCAGCTATTCATTCCCCCGTCATTGATCCTTCTATGTTTGAGGGAGCAACATTCTCAAAGCTGTACGATCATTCTGAAATAGCTGGTCTTTTGAGAGCAAGTTTTAATGGGTTTGATCAAAACCTCTGGGTATGGTCTGCAAAGGCTGTCTCTTTCATTTCTGAGTTGATTACCAATCTCAGAGGAGAACCAAATTTGGGGACCTTGCATTACTGCAACTTGACTGCTTGGCTTGAAGATGTTCAGAATAGTAATGAGTATATGGTGTTTGATCACTGTGGTAAAAGAACAGAAGGAAACAGTGAAATGAATAAGTTCGGAGCTAGAAGAGGAATAGAGGTCTATATTGAAAATTTAGAAGAAAAGGGTCTGTTAGATATTGGATATTCTGTGGAATTTGTAGATGCATCTTCAGAAATACATGCTTTTCCAAAATATGAAGAACAGGTGCATCAGGAAGCTGAACCATCTGTTGAGAACATTAACCCAGATTCTGAAGAAGTGAGCCAACCTTCAGAGCTTGAGGTAATTGAAAACCAAGAACAAGTGCCACAAGAGGCTGAACCAGATTCTGAACAAGTGCAACAAGCCCCTGAAGCTGAGGTATTTGAACCCCAAGAAACTGATAATTCTGGTCACCTCTCAATGCAGACATGAAGCATGACAGAGATAAACGATGAGCCAGTTATGCTTTTATAGGCTGATGAAGTACAGCCCGAAGTTTTAGAAGTTGGGAAACTCCAAGGTCAAAGTGAAATGAGTTCTGGTGGTGAAGTGGAGCTTCCCAAAGAAGATTTTTTTTGTTCAGAAAACCCTGAAGTAGATGATGTTTTGCACAAGAATGCTCCAACAATAGAAGTGGTGGAACTTAAAGTCAATGGAAGTCCTGAAAATACATTCTCCATAGCGAGTGTACTTGGAATTGCCTCCTTGTTTGTGTCTCTAATTGTAGGCACAACCTTCATCTATGTGAATAGAAGGAAGAACTCGACCTTGAATGCTTCAAACTCTGCATGTCAACCATTGGCGACGAAGAAATTGGACTCCATTTCAACCATCCCAATTCACACTTTCCAGGAGAAACCAGCTTCTTGGAACTGGGTTGAAGTGTCATATCCTTCTGAAATGAGTAGCTTCAATAACAGCGGCTCTTCTTACAGAAAAAAACCATTGAAGGGTTTGAATGAAGCTGAGAGCCAAGAGAGAAAGTCAAGGAAGAACAGCCACCATATGAGAGAATCCCTGGCTTCTTCCTCCTTGGATTCCTCAATGGGTTCACCATCTTATGGAAGTTTCACCACGTATGAGAAAATTCCAAGTAAGCATGTAAGTATATCTTAATGAACTCTGTCAATTCATTTAGTAAGTTTACTTTTACTTATAAACAATAACTGTTTCTGATTATTTTTTTTGTTCTTCCATTGGTTTTATTGGTGTTATAGGGTTATGGAGATGAAGAGACTGTTACTCCTGTTAGGCACTCCAGTAGAATAAAAAACCAAGTCACTTCTCCATGATGATGGTTTTAGATTTAGCAAGTTTATTTTTACTTATAAACCATGATTGTTTCGGATTGATTTTCTTTGTTATTCCATTGGTTTAATTGGTGTTAGGCGCTCCAGTAGATCAGAAACCAAGTCACTTCCCTATGATGATGGTTCTCAAGATTGGCTATTTCCCGCACTAATTTTATTTTAGCTTTTGGTTGCTTGGAGTTGTAGGTTGACACTTTGTATTGGAAGCTGTCTCTGCTAACACTTGTCAGATCTCATTCTTATTAATATTCTTTTTCCTTTCACATTGTTTTTATTATATACTATTCTAATTATGTGAATTTTTTTTTTGGTGAATTAGTTATATGAATTGTATTCCAAAAAAAAAATCAATTATGTTTTATTCTTTGTATTATTATTATTATTATTGTATATTAACTTCATATGTCTATTATAGTCATTTATTGTAATTTTGTGAGAACGTTATGAATAACCTACTACCAAGACGATATACTTTTTTTTACCATCAATTTTTTTTTAAGACAGGTATATATTTATTTTTAGGCTATTTCTACTTGTATAACTATAATTTATATAATATTCAAGTTTGTATATATTGCAACCATTCATCGTATTTTTACACTTGTAAATAAGTGAGACATTGATTTTGCATTTGCATCTCATCTGGCTGTTGAGTGTGAAGCCCCATTCCTTAGCAAATGTCTATGGTCTCGGGCCTAAGAGTGTTAGATCCTAGGGAGGCCCAAGTGAGCAACCGGATTGATCTCTCAAACTTGATGACCGTTGGCTTTTCATCTCAACCATTGACTGTAGGGCATCATTGAATTCTCTAATCTCTGTCGTTGATTCATTTCTTGAAGCTGAGCTACTTAACTTCAGTTTCATCAATCTATGTGTCGCAAGTTTCAAGCAAGGATTAGGGGTTTTCTGAGTTTAAGGTTTTCCTCTGGTTTCTCTTGTAATTTCTTTTGTTTGGGTTCAAATTTATTGTTTGGGTGTAATAGTTTGGAGATCCGGGTTGGGAATTACATGTATTAACAATGAGGGTGTGTTTCTTCTCTTTGAGGGTGTACAGACTTGGCTGAACTAGTGAAGTGAGCTCTCCTTGCCTGAGCTCCGTGGATGTAGTAAACCATGTAAAACTCTGTTGTGTGCTGCTGTTTCTTCTCTCTTCTCTATTTATTTCCAAAATTGTTCTTTTAGTTAGACCGTTTTAGACCTAGATCTGTAAAAGGGATTAAGCTTAAAATCTCTACACTAACAAATGTTGAATCTCCAATACAAGCGGAATTGAAAGCCATAGAATGGGCTTTTGAGACAGCAACGGAGAAGCACTGGAGTAAGGTCATAAAGTCCACTGATGCACAGGCTGCTATCAAGGAAGTGCTATCTGTTGAGATCCATGTGCTTGGGATACAAGGTATTTAGTTATTAACTGCAGGAATTTACTGAGGAACAAAGAGTGGCAATTGGAATGAAGTGTCAATCTAGCTGCAGACTCTATTGCAAAACTCTCTTTTAGTAGTAATGTTAATTTGTCGTCTAATCAGCTTGATGTTTCTTTTTCTGGTCTGTCAAAAGACTTTGTAGACATCATTTTACTTGACCAGGTTAGTACTGTTTTGGTGTAATCCCTTTATGGTTTTCTTTTGTGCTCAATGCAACTTTTATTGATAAAAAAAAGTGAGACATTGATTTGATCATATCTCTAAATAATATGTCCAACATTTTGCTGAATAAAATTATATCATTAAATGTATTTTTATTTTAAAATAATAATTTTAAAATTATTATTAATGACTCATCTCAATTATTTGATCCTCACAATTAACAACACAGTCAAATGGATAGCAGGGAGACGACATTGTCAAATACAATCCAGGCTACAGTTGCTGGAGACCCGGTGTGCTACAAAGTTGACTATGTGCACGGCGGGAATGGGGCCTACTAAACGATGCAAATGTGGAGTACGCGGAAATTAAATATAATTATAGGGTTATATTTTCTTCTGTATTTTTTTTTATTTGTTGTAATTGCTATTCAAATTGCAGATATGGTTTTGGTTTCTACTCTTACCCGTCGTGGATTTCGCTCGCTTTTTTATGTTTAATTTGTAATAATTAGTTGAAACGGTCTTTTATCAAAAGCTGATTAATTTCGACTCTGAGAACTAAGAGCATCTCCAATAGGTGTAAGGTCGGTTTTGAAATTTTATAAGTTCAATTAAGGGCTTTATAAATATTTTTAAAATATATATACATATATATACAGAAATCACAATAATAATTTATATTAAATAAAAATATTTGAAATTATAAAAAAATATGATTCTATAACTTTCAAAATTAAATTTAGTATTTATTTTTTTATATAAAAAACAATAATTATACTATTATAATTTATATATAAATTAAATCTAGTATTTATTTTTTTGATAGAGAACAATAATTATATTATTATAATATATATTTTTTAAAATTTATTTTCTAGAAGAGTAAATATATAAATCTCATTTTTTATTTTTTATAAAATTTTATCATCATAAAATTATAATTTTACGATTAATTAAAAAATTTATTTAAAAAATAATAAAATCACTAAAATTACGAGGATCATTTTGAAAGGAAATAAAAATATAATATATATGAAAACATATTATTTTAGTCAAATGCATAAAATTATGATCGTCAAAGATGTATTAAAATTATGAAGTAACATGACAATATATATATTAGAAATTTTTTTTATAACAAATTAAATACAAAAAATAAATATGCATATAAAATGAAATAACAATAAAAGGGAAAAAAAAACTAAAACAACGTAAACAATGTAATAATAAAACTAAAAAAAATAAAAATAAAAAAGATTAAAATTTGAAAGAGAAATTCGGTAGAAATAGAAAAATAAATAATAACAGGCCACACTTTGTACAAATACTTTATTTAATAAAAATTAATTATAAATATTTATTTTATTATTTATAAATATATTTAATAAATATATATGTAATAATAAATATTTTTTGGGCCTTTATCATAGGTAGGACCTCAGACGATCACCAGCTTCTCCTATAGGAAAAAAACTTTGATATTTCCGAAGTATATACTCCTTTACTATTTAAACAATATCATATAATGTTCTATTAATATTTATGTTTATGCGGCATAATTTTAATAGTGAGAGAGTATATACTTCAGGAGTACCAAAGTTTTTTTCCCTCCTCTAGTCAAGTTTGCCTTACCAATTGGGTGCTAAAAGTGGATTGTCATTCACTTTTTGATAAGAATAATATTTTTATAAAAAATCATAACAATGTTAACCACAAACTTACAGTATTATAATATAAAAATCAATGCAAATAACCTCATTCCTTTATACATATAAAAAAAATTCAAATAATAAAAAAATTGTATAAAATAATATTTAATTATCTCCTTTTACAAAAAATAATTTCAAGTTTATATTTAGAAAAAAAATAATTATAAGTCCTATAGTTAAATTAATGAAGTGTTTTAACAACAATATATCTTCTTCTTTTTTCTTTTTTTTTTGGTTTTAACAGCAATATATGCTTCTTGTTCTTGTTATTCTTTTTTTTTTGTGGATTTATCAAAATTAAATGAAAATTAACAAAGTATGTAAAAAATATGGTAGATGAAATTATATATACATGCGTACACACAATAGGCCTTTTTTATTTTTTCTAAACAATATTACCTTTCGAATAAAAGATATGTATATATTATAATATTATATACTAAGTAGAAATATGATATCTATTCCATTATAAAAATATTTAAAACAATTTTTGTTCTATAATATCTTTTGATGAAAATGTTCTACAAAAATTAAATCTTACAATATATATAAATTCTTAAAATATAATAAATTAATAAACTTGACTAACAAATTAAGATAAATTTTAAAATAATATTGAAAAAGTGTTTTAAAAATATTATTTACCATTGTTATATTTTTAACATAGTCTATTGAAATGCTAGCATTAGCATTTTAATTTATAAAGATAACATATCAATATTAAAAATTTAAAAATGATAATGCTATACTAAAGTATTTCCTTCTAGAAATGATCTGTTCTCTAACAAAGGTTGACTTGACAATAGGCGGTGTAGGTTTGCCTAAGACCCAATAAAAAAATATATTATCATATATAAAAATATATTTCTAAATAAGATAAAAAAAATTAATATGTAACTTATTTACTAAAAATTGTGGGTGGCCGGGTTTTATGGCCGTACAACAAAATGTGAATCAATATTAGCAAAATAATTATTTTATTTTTAAATTATCTATCATAGTAAAAGTGTATTTTTGGATATTGTGCATTTACTTTCGTATCATTCTCTCTTTTAATATTCAAATTTCACATGTGTATTTATTTTTTTGTCGCTATTAACTACCAAACTATCTCATTCAATTTATTACTGTAATTAACCTTTATTTATTTAAATCTCTCTCATATAACTTGTATAATATCTCACAGTTGTAAAATTTTAAACTGTAAAACTCAAAATTTTGTTTAAAATTCTTATCTCCCAAACTTAGAATTCTGTCAAAATTTAAACTTATTACCATGATTCAACTAGATATATCCATTTGACAATCGGATCTAGTTGGATCCCATAGATCAACCATTTGACGGTCAAATCCAACTATTGGACGGTCAGATTTGGTTGGATCTTCCAACCATTTAACGATTATATCCCTAAAATCCGACCATCAAATGGTCAAATTTGATCAGATTCTCTAAATGTCGTCATTTAATGATCGGATCTAACCATCGACGGTCGGATCTGGTTGGATCTCCAAGATCCAACCATCAAATGGTTAGATTATAAATACTTTTAAGGATGATCATGTATGTTTGTCCTTAAAAGTTATTGTAATTAATAATCATTAGTCAATTAATAATTGATGCTTCTTTTTATTTTTAATACTTTTATGGACGGTCATTTATATCCATCCTTAAACGTTATTTTAGTTAAGAACCATTAGTCAATTGATAACCGATGCTTCTTTTTATTTTTAATTAAAATAACTTTTAAAGATGATCATGTTAATATTCAAATTTAAGGTGAATTTTATTTATTTATTTATATATATTAAGCATATTTATTCAAATTTATTAAATAAAAAATATAAAAGAAATTCATATATGTATATATATATTAATAATTATTTGTCTAAATAATTGTTTATATTCATATATATATATATATATATATTAATAATAATTTTTAAAATATAATGTTCCAAATAATGAATTTTTTTTATTTTTAAATATTCAAATTTTAAGACTTTTTTATTTAAAATTCATATTAATTGAATAAAAATATAAACTTATATTACTTACATTAAATAATTACTTTAACATATTAAAAAAAATAAAAAATTATAATTATAATTATAATCACTTTATATTATAAAGTGAAAAAATATACAATATTATGATTTTTTGTGTTTCTATATATATATATATATATATATATATTTTACGTCCTTTTTACTCGTTTCACAAATCTTTGGGCCCAATAATTTTGATAATGTATTTCTCACTTTATTTTTATTTTTTATTTCATTAGTCTATACTGCTGGTCTGCACATTAATCATGCTATCTATTGAAAAAGAAAAGTTTTAAAATAGATTAATTATAATAGTATAATTTATAGTAATTGCTAATTTTTTAGTAAAAAAATGCTAGAAGTAAAAATTTAATTTATGCTTTTGAGAGTTTTAGATTATTATTTCTTTAACTTTGAATATTTTTTATTTAATAAAATTTATTATTTTTTGAATTTTGTTTATAAATATTTATATAGACCCCAATTTTGAATTTGGCTAGGACCTCTAAAATGTCAGTAACGCTCCGATTGGAAGAGCACAATCAACTTTCATTTTCTTATTTTGTAGAAAAAAATGTGTACTGCAAAAAATATTTGAAAAAAAAAAAATTTAATAGAAAGTAATCCCATGTCTACAATCTTCTCTTTTGTTTTTCTTTCCCTATTTCTTCTAATTTGTCGAATAATTGATGAATGAGTAAATATAATACACGCCATTCATTCAACCCTAATTTGGGGTCCAAAAAGTTTGGGTTTTTGGGTAAAATAACCACTAAAATAACAGTATTTGGAAAAATACCCACCAATCTATATTTCTTGTAAAATCTAGACAGTATACCAAATTTACCCTTCACTAACTCTCTTATACACAAGAACTGATTCTACGTTAATTCATCTGACACTTTGTTCTTTCCATCTATGTACATTAAGTTGTGGGTTTCTTTTAAAAGTTCAGTCTTCTTCTTTCTTCTTCTATCTACCTCCGCAATTTGTTCTTTGTTCTTATTAATTTATTTTTCTTGAGACTTCTTTATTTTTCTTTTTCCCATTAAATCTCATCACCGTAAAAAAGGTAATAACAAATTGTAATTTATTCGATACTTTGTTATGTTTAGTTAATATGCTTGAGGAAGGTAATAAGTAATAAGTATGTATATTTGCTTTTGATTTTGTGGTTTTGATGTATTGTGTTTGGAATGCATGAGTTTTGGAAAAAATGGCGAGATCCGAAAGAAATTATGCTTGGTAGGGATCATCCTCAGGTTGGCATAGGGCCTCCAACGCCATGGTGCATTAATTGGCTTTGTGGTGCGCTTCCTCGAATTGGCATAGGGACCTAAGCCCAGGTCAATCTACCTAGAAAGCATAAATGGTCTTCCCCGGGTTGGGTATGGACTCGGCAGGGCTTAGAGTCCCATGCCATTAGGAATACCATTTGTGCTTTCTCTGCAGATCGGCTGGGGCTGGCAGGCCTGCCAGGCCCAGTCAATATGCCGTCTTCTTAGAGTTTCTATGCCAATTTGGGGAATACCATTTTATGCTTTCTCGTGATTGTAGGCCTAGCGGTCGAGGCCCTAGGTCAATCTATCGGGCCGAGTCCCTATGCCAATTTGTCGAGGAATATCATTTTATGCTTTCCTCGGATTAGCTAGGGCTAGGCAAGTCCCGAGTCCCTATGTCAATTTGCTGAGCCAACTTGGAGGCAAGAATTATTTTTGATTTCATAAAATAAAAGTTGGAAAAAAGTAAACTATATAATTTTGTATTTGTAGGTTGTTGATGCAAGAAACAACTATAGTTATGATTGTGATGGAATGTTTGAGATGGATCCGAAAGAAATTGGACTTATGTGGATGGGAAGACGAAAGCAAGACTCATACACACCTACATATAATGAGTTATTAGAAATAGCATATGAAAACAAGTTTAAATCCTAACCAATTTCGTGATCAAAATGAAGTTTATAGTTCGATCATGTTATAAATTGGATCCCATGAGATTGAAAATGATGGAGATGTGAAGTGTTTCTTCAAAGAGCATTTTCGTGTGGATACAATGCATACATCTCCACTATTTATCGAGGTTGGTAGCTGAGATACTCCTCCGATACAAATGCGGTTGGAGAAAGAGATTTCGATCCTGCGATTCCATTTGCCTCGAGTGGTAGAATAGACTTTCAACGTCGATACCAATAGTGGATGTGAATGTTAATGGCGAGTGGAATTGAAATGAAGATTATTCAATCCCACATAATGAAATTGAGGAAAATATTGCATTTAATTTGAACAAGGGATGACATTACGGTGGTGATCGCGTGTTGCCTACAATAGATGAATATGATAGGTTGTATAACCTTTACAATTATGATTTAGAGTGTGATGATGATATGAATGCGGTAATGCAAGAAGATGATATTGCATTGGATGATGATATCAAGTCAATGGTACATTTGAAGTTCCATTGAAGCAAATTGTGATGCTCATTTTGTATCGGATCGGTATAGATGACGGTGTTCTCATTCCACCTATTCGTAATGAAAGTAATTCGCAAACAATAAGAGTAAGTGAAAGGGTAAGTGCATCTCAATTTTTAGTCATCCTTCATCACAACAATTGAACCGAGTTCAAGTAATGATTATTCACTATCCAAGCGATGCACCGGTTGGTCAAATATACGCCAACAAAAGAGTTGCAGAGTTGGCCATGTATGATGAAGGAAAATTTTCAATTTAAGGTCATGAAGTCTTGTTCACAAAGGTTCGAGGTAGGATGTACCTCCGACAATTGTACATGGCGTACATGCCACTAGGGTCCCTAATGTAGAGTTGTAAAATAAGGTAGTCTTTAAATATCACAATTGAAACTTCGAGCGATGTCAACCGGATCATCGACAAGCAAGCAAAGAAATATATAGGGAATCATATTAGATCTAAGTACCAAGTTACTTGGTGCCAATATAGACCAAAAGAGATTATCTTGGATGTTGCATGAAGGGGTCCGTATAACATATGACAAGGTATGGAGAGCGAGAAAATGCATTAAATAAGATCGAGGCACCCGCGAGGAGTCATATCAAACATTGTCCGTGTGGTGTTCAATGTTGGAGGCAAAGAATCTAGGTACCATAACTCATATTAAGGCGGATGATGACAACTGCTTCCATATTTATTCATGGCCTTAGGCAAAGTATTGTCTGATTTCATAAAGTTAGGCCTTGTAGTACGTGGATGGGACCCATCTAAAAGGAAAATACAATGGTACTTTAATTATTGCATCATGCTTGATGGGAATGGCAGATATACCCTCAGCCTTTGGTATTGTGGATACCGAGAATGAAACATCATACACTCGTTCTTTGAAAAGTTTAAGGAGGCTACGGTGAGGTTAATGATTTAGCATTTATTACCGATAGACATAAGGGTTTGGAAAGGGCTATTGCCTCGTATATCCCAACGCTTATCATGGAAATTGCATGTATCATCTAAGTTCGCAATGTGAAACTGCATTTTGGAAAAAATAAACATATCCATATGGCTTTTTCAGCAGTTAAAGCTTATTTGCACGTAGACTTTGAAATGCAAATGCGAAAGCTAGAGGCCATTAATATCTGAGCATATCAATATGTCATGGAAGCTAGTCCCGATAAGTGGGCAAGAGCTTTTTCCGCAATAGATACGATAATGACAACTAATATAGCCGAGTGTATGAATGCAGTCTTAAGAGATGCTAGGTCACTTCCGCAGTACCTCTACCGAGGCAATAAGGTCTTTGTTAAATGGTTTTATGGCGTCGAAATGAATCTACAGTACCTCCACACGGTTACTCCATGGATTGAAAAGATATTAACAAAGAGGCTAAATGAATGTGAGATTCACGTAATCCCTTTGAGTTTGTATGAATTTGAAGTTCAGACTTTGAATTCGTTACCACGCTTAACTTGGAAGCTAAAACATGCTCGTGTGGCTTTCAAATGGATGGGTATCCATGTATACATGCAATTCTGCATGTCGATTTAGAAATTTAACGCCTACGACTTTTGTTCTAAATATTACGTGTTTCTTCATGGAGGAAATGCTACGCATGACTATATATCCTCAGATGATAGGCGCTTCGCATGTATCCCGTAATTGATCGGATCGCTCCTCCAATAGTTAAGCGTGCTCGGAAGACTAGGACTCGAAGGATTACGTCCCGAGGAGAAGACCACCACATCGTAAATGTAGCGGATGTGGGGCGGTTGGTCAACAAACAAACATGCCGTAATATGCCATTATAGATATTCATTTTATTGTGGTATTGTATTAATTGGGTTGTAAGTTAAACCCAAATTTTGTAAAAAACAAAATCCCTATGTCAAACGAAATACTCGGCTAACACTCTACCTTATGCCGAGTGCCTCAAGATATCGGTAGGTGTCGCTGTAAGGACTACTTAGGCGAAATGCCGAGGCACTTCGAAAATGGCCGAGTGAAATTCGGCAAGTTAATGGCTTCGGAATTTCACTCGTCACTATGCCAGTGCCTCGCATATAAGCCAGTGTGTCGTTGTAAAGGACTACTTCGGCGAAATGCCGAACTTCTATAATGGCGAGTGAAATTCCAGCAAGGTACTAACTTGCTGGAATTTCCTTACTACTGAGTGCCTCGGCATATCGCCGAGTGTGCTTTATAAAGGACTACGGCCCAGCAGAACTTCGTAGTAGCCGAGTGAAATTCCGCAAGCTAACTAACTTTGGAATTTCACTTTCTGCCGTGCCTCGGTATATCGGCCAGTGTGCCTTTATAAAGGACTACTGGCAAAGCGAGCACTTCGGCATAGTAGCCAGAGTGAAATTCCGCAAGCTACTCTGGAATTTCACTTATCCACTTTAGAGTGCTGCATTAGCCAGTATTTCGCTTGAGTTTGTTTTAAACAAGTTATTTTGAAATTGTTGGTGCGGTACATTTGTTTACTTACAATTTTGAAGTTCATAAATGAATCAATTGATAGTTTTTACCATTAATAAATTTATATTCATTACAATATTGACTAAACTAATAGGTACTTTACATCTCATTGTGAAAAATTTCCACAAATATTTCTCCCTAAATAAAGCAATGTATTCTTTGAAGTCAAATGGCCTCAAAGAACGAGGTATTCTATATACTTCAATGCATAAACACCGCAATCACCAGAAAAACACATTGGAATTGGTTAAGTAAATAATAAGATATATTGATACCCTAAAAATGTGTAAATGAGTATTGAAGAAATTACTCGCTTATTTCTCGTGGGAGTGAGGAATCCTCTTCCGGTCATTCGAATGGAGTTAAGTCCAGTTTGATCCGGATGATGAGTGTAGTATTAGTTGACCATCAGAAATACGGAACAAAACCGCCATGGTCTTGCATTCTTTATTTGAAACCATGACTTGGTGTCATTTTAATTGCCGAAGTCATAGGGTAATATGCTACTAATATCAACCTTTCAACCCAATGCGCACGCATTGTTATTCAGGATATATACCTACACCAATTTGGAAAAACTAAAATTTGTAAGTAAAATTAATTACAATTAGTTACAATAACATTGAAAAATATAAAATGGTTAATACTCACAATGTCCGTGTGCTCAAGATGATGATCCGTTTTTGCATAATAATCACCGAAGGTATCGTTCATCTCATTCGAATCAATGTTCTCTTCAAATTGGTCCATGTCCTCATCAACATGTGGATCCCAACCACATGCTTATTATAACGCCTTGCATTGAGGCCTATTATTCACGGACCCAAACAAATATATTGTGTTAGTGTGTACACAATTATTATATTTTGATAATTGAAAACATATACATAAAACGTACCCAAAAGAAGCATCGGTTATGATCACGCTCGATGGAAATAGTCCGAGTTACTATCGATCCTCTTCTAATGAAATATAGGACAACATCCATTCCCTACAAAACAATTATAATAGTGAAGTTTGGGTTTTGCCCGCAAAAGTAGTTACAACTTGCTTAATTAAAACTATACTTACATCATTATTTAACCACCTCCATGGCTAAGAATATATTATAAACTTCTTTACTTATCTTATCAAAACCGAATAGTAGACAATTTACTTTTTCTATCCTTAGAAATTTAGACAATGCAGCTTTTTCTTTTTGTCTGGTTTAAAGGATCCCAAACCACATGAATTGGATAATGTGGTTCCCGCTCGGTTTGGGGATGGTGGTGGCGATAAGCTACTATTTGCTACATAATATACCAAAATAATCATTAGTTCAATTAAGTAAACCATTAATCGATAAAAGTAAAATTAAACAAATAATCAATGCAAATTAAAAAATAAACACGTTGTTTATGATCTTTAATAACCGCCCACCATTGTCTTCAACTCTCGTATATCATTTTTGTTGCTAATTGAAGTCCAAAGTCACCGCATATTTGCAAAATCTTCCCGCAACTCATTTATCATGCCTTCAAGATATTGCGAATGAGCACCCTGTTGAGATTGTGTCTAGTGTAGTATACCGGCTCTTTTCTGTTCCGGCTCGGTATGATGAGGGGATACATGTACAACCTGGTGGCCCAACATATTGTTTGTCGCGTCCTTACCCGTTGATCATGTAAGTCTTCTGAACTCCTCCTCGATGGGAATAAGCTCATTATTCACGATATACTACTGAACGAAAATACAATTGAAATAAATCATACAACCGATCATAAAAATACACATGAAAATTCAACTTGGGTTGAACTTACTTGTTTTTGTTGAAGACGTCGTTGGCTGACTATTATAGTGTAGGATGTTAGGGAATTGGTATCCTAGCATCCTTGGATATCTGACACCGAGAAAGGCTCCGAGCGATGTCATGGTGGGAACCATGGGTATCACATGAAAGCCCCACATCTACACAAAAAGTCATAATGAATTTGATAAGAGCATAATTATAAAATATAAACACAATGACGTTTATGTAATATAATGTCACCAAATGCAAGAGGAAATCAGAAAGGCGTAGGATGTCTTGTGTTTCCCCTCATCTTCGATCGGAGACGAAAATCGTAAGATCATAGCATAAGTTCCCCACGGGTACTTTTCTAGCAAATTATCATTTTCAATGATTGTAAAGTTATTTTTCTTCACTAATCTTAATCGATCGGTAGGAGAAGCACGGTCTAAGAAAAGAACATGCAAAGATTTGACATTGTCCCATATTTCTTGATCATTGTCGTACTTGAATTCAATGTTCTTGAGCCTGATCAACTCGTTTGTGTCATTGGACCCGATTCACCAAAGTACTTGGTCCATGGTATAAGATAAATTCCTCATCTCCGTTTCCTTGGAATTTACCACGCTTTAACCCAAAGAACATGGCAAAGGCCTTCCTATCAAACCTTGCTCCAACTCCATTGAATTGAACTTCGATCACGTGTGGTCATCGTTGTATAGTTGTCTCGATAGCAGTGGTGCACAATCCACCACAAAATTGTATTGTCTTCATCCTCGTGAAATCACCAAAAATTGAAGCCTCAAATTGATCTATCCCCTTCTCGTAGCTTTATCAGATAACTTTGAGTGCCACTGCAGGTTGGATATGACAGATGAGCAATATCCCCTGCCTGAATAATTCTTCGTGAAACCTATAACACAAAACATATCAAAATAATCAAAACCTATTAACAAAACCAATCACGTGCATTTTCAATTGAAACTAACAACAATAGTATGTATGTATAAGTATATATGTGTGAAGTGTATGAATTTCGGTGTAATTGCATTCATAACTTTTATCGGTATTTCACTCGGCCAATTGCCTAGTCCCCGATTATATGGCCGAGTGAAACACTAGTGTAAATGAAAAGCAACCTCGCCAAGTTTGAGGCATCGGCCAAATTGGCGGGGTGCCCTCCTTATTATATCGGATACTGGCCAATTTGAGAGCATCGGCCAACCGGGGGAGCCTCTGTTATATCACGGATACCGCTTGCATCGCCAATTTGGCGAGGGTGCTCTTGTTATATACGTGAAACCCCTGCCAAATTTGCCGATGCTTTTAAATTTGGCCGGGGTATCCGTATATAATAGGAGGCACCACCGACAATTGATTCCCCACATTTGGCCGGGGTATCCGTATATAACAGGGGCACCCTCGCCAAATTGGCCATACGCTCACCTTTGGCCGGGGTATCCGTGATATAACAGAGGGCTCCCCGCCAATTTGGCCGATGCCCTGTAAATTTGGTAGTATCCTAAATTGCCGCCTATACAAATTGTATATGCATACACAATACTCATTCAAATAGAATACTTATATATATAAAAATTCTTTATTTTTTCATAAATTTGTTCATACCGGAGTGCATTAGAGGATTCCTCAACCTCGGCTCCTCTTCGTGGCGGCTGGCTTGATTCTTGTTGTTGCATGGATTTGTCACTAGCCTTCCTCAATCTCTTCAACGAGCCATTGTTGTGGTGATGGAAGAAGGCGGTGAGATTGTGGTCAAGCGGCGGCGACGTGGAAAAGTTTGACGGTAGGGTTTTAGGAGAATAGGGTTTCTAGAGAGTTAGTGAAGGGTAAATTCGGTATACTGTCTAGATTTTACAAGAAATATAGATTGGTGGGTAGTTTTCCAAATACTGTTATTTTAGTGGTTATTTTACCCAAAAACCCAAAAAGTTTTCACCAACTATATATCAATACTTTGATATTTTACGTATCCTACTACCAATTCTAAGTCGTGATACGAATACAGCATGATTTGGTTTGAAATCGGACTTAGATGTTATGAAGTTATTATGATGAATTTCCTGAACAGAAAGTACAGAAACATTGTTACTCAACAAAATTTCTATGAATGATTTTTTTTTTTAATATAGTAAGTTATTATTGATTAATTACCTCAGCATATCCTGAAAATTTACTTCTCACACCAAATTGTTTCACACAGGTAATAGCTGTTAGCTATTTGCTACGTCCTTTTTATAAACAGAGTGAAAAAATCTCAAAATAAAAACCATTAAAAATGGTTTCAATTTGGCATTTAACGAAATAGCTAAAAGAGTATTTCACTATCTATGACATGTTTAATGAATCTTAAACCTCATTTAAGATAGCTTTAATGAAAAAATAAAAGATATTTGTTTAATATTTAGTTTGGTGAAAAATATTTGTTATGGCAATATTAATAAAAAAAATGTTAAATTATTTTTTGTAGGATTTTTTTGACCGAATAATATTGTCAAGTTTGTGGGCAAAAACACACCCTTTACTATATTTAATTATTTATAATTAATCATGTACTATAATTAATTATATATTAATTAATATATTAGAAAAATTCTAAGAGTTAAAAAGTAAGCCGAGACAGTTAGGATTTTATAAGTATAATGCCCTCCATGGATACTATAAGACACAATTACATAGTCTATACTCTCTATATTTAAAAATTAATTTCAACATCAAAAGTTCTATTTTTAGCCAGAAACATCCATCAGTCCAAAGGCTACTGACATTTGTTTTCTTATTTATTAGTAAGATCTCAGATATCAGTTTTTTAACTGTGAAGATTTTTACATAAACATCAAACACAATTTTTAAGTTCAAATTTTTTTTTCTTTTTAATTAATGTGCATTTTATTAAACAAAGGTAAATTAGTGACTGTTTATGTTTAATATGTTAAACTAAAATAAAAAATAGAATGTGAAGGGACTATATATAATTTTCCAAATATGTTGGTAATTTTTCAAAAACATCAAAATATATGGGATTATTCTGAAAGTTACCCAATTTAAAATTTATAAAAGAAGATTTTTACATATATATATATATATATATTTTATTTATAGTAAATGTAATTATGACCTTAATATTGACAAATATTTGACCAAATCCACGTTACATTCCAAGTCACAAAAGCAATCTCTTTTTAGGGGTTTTATGACCGTACAGTCAATTGTACATTCAAAATTAGCAAAATAATCATTCACATTTTGATTTATATGACGTAGCCAAAGTGTGCTTTTATAATTTGTGCATTTACTTCCCTAATCTTCATCCTTTTAACACCCTAATTCGAACTCTGTATTTTTTTTCTCGTATATCTATGCATTTGTTCTTCTCATTTTATTGCACACACATATATATCCGACCCATTTTGTATTCTCATTTGAAACCTTGGCTCTTGTTTCTTGATTTTCTTCTTTGTAATTTTTTTTTCACTGAAGATAAGAATAGACCAGATTCGACCATTAAATCGTTGGATCCCACCATCCTAGGGTCGGATTGGGTCAGATCCGACCAGATTAGGTCCATATCTAACCGAATTCAGTCAAATTCAACTAGATTAGGCCTATATTCGATCGGATTCGGTTAGATTCAACCGGATTTAACCAACCTGTCGCTGAATCTTCCTTTATATGCCAATTAGATGCTCCATCAAATGGTCAGATCTATTCTGATAATCTTTATTCAACTATTAGACTGATGGATCCTACCTCCCTGACGGTACAAAATTAACAAAATAACTATATAAGTGTTAAAAATTTAAATATATGTATATTTTTTGATGAGTGCAGTTTGAGAGATGAATTTAAAAGGATAATTTGATAATATATTTTTATAAAAAAATTTCATATGAGAGTTTTATATAAAAGAGTTTTACAGTTTAAAATTTTACAGGTGAGAGATTCCATTAAGTTATATTGGTTGAAATAAAAATTAATTATTAAAATAAATTTGATAATAAATAGTTTTTTAAATTAAATAAAAATAGTAAAGTAAATGCATAAGTTATAAAAATACACTTTAACAGCGTAGATAAATAAAAAAAATAAATAATTATTTTATTAATTTTAAATATACAATTGCTTTACAACCATAAAACCCTCTTTTTAGTGACTTGGATTTCAACCGTCATCCATGTTGCACGTGCTTGCGTTGTTCACACGGATTCTCTAATCCTCAAGGCTTAAACCCTCACTTTCCAGGGGCCGTTCTTTTAGCTATCCTCGAGCTTTTCTCAGTCACAGAAGCCATTACCATGACCTTCCTCTTCAGAGCCTTCCCTCTCATATCCTTCCGTCCCAAACCCCCTTTCCTTCTGTCATTCCACAGCGTTCTCTTCAGACCCTTTTTCCCAAAGGCACTTCCTCTTCCTTTAAAGAGAGCCGTTTTCTCTGTTTCTTCTGCTTCATCTTCTCCTTCTTCTTCCTCCACTGAAACTCTTATTCCCACTCCTAAACATACAATTCCCCTCGACGACACACTTCATTGGGTCGGCCGAAGCGGGTTTTGCGGCGAATTGTCTGTTGACGATGTGGGCAAATGGGTCCGTCTCTGCGGGTGGGTCGCGCTCCATCGGGTCCATGGTGGCCTCACTTTTCTCAATCTTAGAGACCACACCGGTACTGTTCAGGTATGCAATGTTCTTTTGGTCTTTTTTCATTTGGATTTTGTTATTTTTCCCGGGGAGACTTTTTGCAAAACTTTGTTTTTTTGGTTTCTGTGTTCGTTAAATTCTAAGGTTACGACACTTCCGGATGAGTTTCCTGATGCCCATTCTATTATTAACGACTTAAGGCTTGAGTATGTGATTGCCGTGGAAGGTGTTGTTAGGTCGCGCCCAACCGAGTCCATCAACAAGAAAATGAAAACCGGACTCATAGAGGTCTAAACGTTCCGTATACATATATATTAAAAACACACACGTTGTTGATACTTGATACTCTGTTTCCTTCATGCCATCTCAATTTTCTTTGGAATTTCTGTATGTTGTGCCAGATTGCAGCTGAACAAGTTCAAGTTCTCAATACTGTGAAACTAAAGTTGCCATTCTTGGTTACCACTGCGGATGACGCAAAAGATACTGTTAAAGAGGAGATCCGCTTAAGGTATTTGGGCTTGGGATTTACCTTCGTGTTTGTCTAACGTTAGTGGTTTGTCTACAAGATCAAATCTTTCACCAATGCTGGCTCTTTCTTTGAGCTACCAATAAGGGTATTTAGTGTTACTACAAATATTTAAATGTGGGTGTAGATAATGGTTAAGTAGGCTTTGATTATCGTAGTAGGACAATACTTCTGATACACCCTAATGTACCTAACTCTCTCAACTTCATATTTTTTCATTTTAATATTTAACTGTATTTTCGTTTGGACACTAGATATCAGTATGTTTTTGGTTTTCCTTTATGATCTTTTGCAATTTACAGAGGGCTCATTTTTTAATAGATATTCAAGCTGTATCAGTTTTTGATATTTTTTAGATATTCAGCTGAAATTATTTGATATATTTTGATAGACATCGGTATCTTGATCTACGCCGCCGACAAATGAATTTCAACATAATGCTTCGTCATAAAGTTGTGAAACTCATTCGACGATACCTAGAGGATGTACATGGTTTTGTGGAGGTATCATATCGTGAATTGTTTACTGTTCAATTATCACAAATCATCTTCTCTTTCTCAAAATGATTAATAAGTTCTTTAATAGTATGATCCTTAACTTTGCTCATGGTTATAAGGTAGATTGAAACTCCAGTACTCTCTAGATCTACTCCTGAAGGTGCCCGGGATTATTTGGTGCCCTCAAGGATTCAGGTACTTTATGTTTATTCAGCTGCCGTTTACTTTGAGACTTCTCTTTGGTCTGCTTTCTTTAACTCACAAAACCTATTATTCAACTGTTTGGGATTTACTCTGAATCATAGAAGTATCCACCACGTGTCCATTGTTACACAGTTAAGTTCAAAGATGCTTTTCATAATAACATAATTATGATTGAACTTTAAATTTTTAACTTTGTATAATCTAATATTATTCAGAAGAATGGTAAAAATGCTGCCATAAGTGCTGTTAACTTCCTTATAATTTTGAGTAATATAATGCTTTTCTTATCTTCAGTTTATTAGAATTTTCAAATATGCTCAACAAGTGAATTTATTGTTTAGTCAAACATATCAAATCGAAATTGAAAGATTAGTTCTGCAGCAAATGTGGAACATCTGGTCTAGTTTTTGGATGCATTTAGAAATCTGGTTATATCTCAATTAAATATTAGGTCACTATTATTGGCAAGTAAATTAGTGCAATTTGTTCGAAACATAACTCTTCCTATTAGCATTTCCTATGGGCTAGTTACTTTAATATCACTTGGAGATCTGATTCTCTCTACTATGTAATTTGAAGCCAGGAACATTTTATGCTTTGCCTCAAAGTCCGCAATTGTTCAAGCAAATGTTAATGGTTTCTGGTTTTGATAAATACTACCAAGTAGCTAGGTAAGTTTGCACTGACATGCTATATTAGCTTGTTCTGATTCTATTGTTAATTGGTTTGTCTCAGATCTGACCTGAGGTTTCTGCTTTCCTCCAAATAAACTCATTGCTTTATGCAGTTTATAATTGATTTTCATTCTTTCTTCCAAAACTAAAAAAATTTGATCTGATTAGCTTTTGAGTTTGCTTACTATGATTTTATTTTGTATTTTGTGGAGACACTTTTCATATGGTCTTTAGGAAGTAAAAAAGAATGTATTCTTTATTCAGACCTTCAACCAAACATTGTTATTCAAGTTCAAGTTTCTCTTATCTTTTTAAGATGTTTTCGGGATGAAGATCTTAGAGCGGATAGACAACCTGAGTTCACACAGCTTGATATGGAACTTGCTTTCACTCCTATGGAGGACATGCTGAGACTCAATGAGGATTTGATTAGAAAGGTAAGTGCTTTTGGCTTATGGCAAAATGAAAAACCTCTTGGGCTCTCTGCGAGTGTTTTCAATATTTTAATGTGAAAACTATCTTTATGATGTCATTATTACCATTCCTTGAGCCTAATTGTTACAAGACATTGTATTGTCTAAAAGTCTAAGCAAAACCCTAAGCCACTGTTCAAAAATAGTAATTTGTCTGTATTGTTGCTTGAATCATAAGTAAATTAAGCTGGGTGTTTAACTTTCTGATTATTCCTAGTTTAGTCCAACAGAATAGATCATGGTAATGAACCAACCCAGGCCTTTGTTATCCCCAGAGGACTGTGGAGACATCTTAATGATCAGGCTTCTGTCATTATAATTTTTATCGTTCTCTGGTTCAGGCAATTCCAGTCAGTTTACTATCAGTTAGAGGGCTTTAATTTTTGTATTGCGCATCTGCATTGTTTTGAAGGTATTGAATATATCTAGCTTTTCTCTAATATCTGCTCATTTCTGGTTGTGTTTTGAATATTATATCCGTGGCAGGTTTTTCTAGAGATTAACGGTGTAGATCTACCAAACCCTTTTCCTCGGCTTACATATACTGAGGCGATGAGTCAATATGGTACAGACAGGCCAGACACTAGATTTGAACTTGAGTTGAAAGACGTAATAATCTCTCCCTTGACTTCTAAATAATGACTTCGTAGACAATGTATAAAATCTTATAAGATATATTATTTAAACGGTTCAAAAAAAAAATTTTTTTTTTTGAGAGCTAAATTTCCATATTTCTGTACACATTACCTTGCATTCATTGATGTAGTATTTTAGGCATGTTATATTCCTCTGTTTAGGTCAAATTTTTATGCTTGTTCTGTTCTTGTTAATTGATCTGGGAAGAAAGTGTTCGTAATGCCTCATGTAACATAAAGTTTAATCTTGGTCTTTTCTTTTGAGTAGTATGTTGCTTAACTAATTATTCTTGCTTTAACCTCATAGGGATGATGGAAATACGTTTACTGGCTTTATAAATTTGGTTTTATATGAGTTGGAGATAAACTTTTCTCTATATAATGAAAGAAGAAGGATTATTGCAGTTCAAGTACATCTTAGTAATACTCAAAAACAAAAGTTCTTTGTTTTGAAATGCTTGGGTACTGTTCCTGTAGATTTATCTGAATGATGTTCTAAGTTTTTTTTATGTTCTTCACAAATGCATTGGGTTCTTTTCTTCTTCATTTTTTCAGTTATTTTACCTTTTATAAACGGTTACTAAAGATTTAAGTATTTATTGGAGCTTCAGGTGTCCGACATATTTGCAGATTCCCCCTTCAGGGTTTTTTCAGATACGTTGAGAGATGGGGGAATTATCAAAGTGCTATGTGTGCCCTCAGGTGCTAAAAAGTATTCAAACACGGCTCTGAAGAAAGGTGATATTTACAATGAAGCAATCAAATCTGGAGCAAAAGGTTTACCTTTCCTGAAGTTTTCGAATGATGGTAAAAAAAGTGGTTTTGTTTCTTTGGTTTTGACATTGAAAAGATATTGAGAATTGGTAATTCATTATTGATGGTTTTAAATTTTACTTGTAGGAGAACTTGAGGGAATTCCTGCATTAGTATCTAGTTTGGATCCAAATAAAAAAGAGATATTGGTGAGGCGTTGCTCTGCTGGATCAGATGACCTTCTTTTGTTTGCAGTGGGCCATCATGCATCAGTTAATAAAACTCTGGACAGACTTAGGTTATTCGTCGCAAATGCGCTTGGTTTGGTTGACAATGTGAGTCTGGATCTTCTTTCCATGTAAATGATTATAATCTTAACTTTTCTTATTTTCTGATTATTTTGTGGCAAATGTTTCTTATTTCTAGTCCAGGCATTCAATTCTATGGGTGACTGATTTCCCAATGTTCGAGTGGAATGATTCAGAGCAGAGGCTTGAGGTTTGTCTCTTGTAATTCAAGTGAAACAAGTGTTATTGTATTCTCTTATTAAAAAAGAAGGTGGTGTTATTATATTCTATTCATGGTAAGGTTCACTGTGAATGGTTACAACTTATGTGGTTTTGTCATAAGCTTGTATGCATGAAAAATCAGTCCTATTTGATATGTAAATTTGAAGGTTTGATACAAAGTTATACTTGGACTTTTAGGTGGCTTCATGAAGGTCCAGTCACTATGAAATCTAACTTTTAAAAGAGAAAGTTGCCATTGATAAAAGAAATAGTAGCATTCCATTCAATTGGACAAAACGAAAAAGAATCAATATGGGAACATTCTTTCGCATATAACAGTAAATTATGCATAGGCATTAATAATCCTCATAGAGTCAAGAATTTTTTATTTTTTTCTTGCCTGTGCTTGGTGTGTGCTGGGTGGGGATCTCTCCCGGCCCATGTTGAGACAACAAACTGAAAGGTTATTGTTATTAATTTGTTATGGTTTATTGATTTTTTAACTTTTATCGTGGATTGCTTATTATAGATTCTTGAGTATTAAGGATAAGTGAAAAAAATATAAAATATAATGTTTTGGACATTTTTTGTTCATGTTATTCATTCTTTGATTTGTTGTAATGGTATTTGCAGTCTGTTAGTTGACCTGGTAATTTTATTTGCAGTGGGTGAAAATTGTTAATAAGAGACATTGAACAAATAATAGCACTTTTAATTTTACGGCCTTTTTTTTTGGGTGGCTTGGGTACAAATTTTAGTTAAAATTATAGCAAGTCTCATCCTTTATTGCATTTATTTTTATATATCTGTAAGTATGACTATAATCGTTACTGATTTGCAGGCCTTACATCATCCTTTCACTGCCCCAAATCCTGAAGACATGAAAGATCTTTCATCTGCTCGTGCCTTAGCTTATGACATGGTTTATAATGGAGTTGAGGTATTAATGTTTGTTAGCCCTCAGGCAGCTTGGAGTCTGAAACATCTGCTAATATTTTCCTGATCTAATAAATTTGTTCTCACTTTTCTCTCTATGGTGCTGTTAGATTGGTGGGGGAAGCTTGAGAATATATAAACGAGAAGTGCAACAAAAGGTTTTGGAAATTGTTGGCATCTCCTCTGAAGAGGTGAGTAGAGCCTCATCTACTTTGCAATTTACAATTTGGACTGTATCACTCCTGTTGTTTGATTTTACACGTTTCCCTTAATTCTGATATCTACTGCAAGTCTATTTTGTGTAGGTGGAGACTGTTTGAAATAAAGATTATCTCTGTAGTAGCGTTGTTTAGGTCTTCAAGTCTTTGATACAAAAACCATTTTATTTTGTGGGTCAAGATGATTCATAGCACTTTATATACTGTTGTGCAATAGACCATTGATCCTACCAAGAGAGATAACAGCTTAACATTCAGAATTATGGAATAAGGTCAATATTATTTGCTCATATTTTTATAGGATGAAATCCATGATTAATCTTGTAAAAATGTATTCTACTAGAGTGACCTATAATATAAGATATGCATGGTAGTTTGACTTGTATGGGTCTAACCAAAACCTCAAGTTGGTACTATGGTAATTAGACCTTTTTTAAGAATTTGTAACCTTAATACCAACAAAAACTAAATTACCTAGGTGGAAACCTCCCATAAGTGCAAACCTCTGGAGAAGTATGCCAGCTGCTAGTGCCTTAAACCTGATTGCAGTTTCACCGGTGACCACTGTGGAACTGCTTCGACTAGTTTTTATTTTTTTCGTAAGAAAAAAGAAAAAGAAAATTCCGTGGTACATAACTTCTGGATTGTGATTTGATCTTTTTGCTCAAAATATTATGTATTTTCTTGCATTAAGTTAGGTTTTAAGGTCCATAATTTGTAATTGTGTTCTTCACAGGCTGAGGGAAAGTTCGGCTATCTTCTAGAGGCATTAGATATGGGTGCTCCTCCACATGGTATAAAAATCTACTCCTTGTCCATTGGCCAAAATTATTATCATTATTATTTATTTCCAAGTGGAAAATTAGATCTCATTACTTGCATTCATATATGATTATCAATCTGGTGCACAAACATATTGGCCAATCTATGTAGCTGATATAGGTGAAAATGTCATGGTTACCTCTCACCATGCATTAATTATTCTTGTTCTGAAAACTTTAGATAGGCTCTCACTAACCAATTAGATGGCTTGCCTTTTAGTATGTCAATTCAAATCCTCTAATGAAAGATACTTGATTTAATTTGGTTTTTCTGTGTGATTTATCTGAAGCAATAGAAAGAAATAATAGCATAAAAAATGGCCGCCATCTCTGGCATTGAAGCAGAATATATTATTGCTGTATTTCTTTCTCTTCCCATTCCCATAAGTACCTCCTTTGTTCATCAGGTTTGCCACCATCCCTCGCATTATAGGATTGTGATAGCGATGTTCAGTTGTTGATCTGAAAGCACAACCAAACCACCACTTTTGCTTTTAGTTCAAAAGTAATCAAGTAAGGTTTCTAATTTTTATCATTGCAGGAGGAATTGCTTATGGATTGGATCGATTAGTTATGTTGTTGGCTGGTGCTAATTCTATTAGAGATGTCATAGCTTTCCCAAAGACAACAACTGCACAATGCGCCCTCACTCGCGCACCTTCAGAGGTCGATCCTCAACAACTTAAAGATCTGTCTTTTTAAAAAGGGCTCCTGAGTTTGCTATTTGCTGCTGTTCATTGTTTTTGACTCGAAAATGAATTACAAGAGTTTATTTTTTTTATTTGTTAGGAAATAGCAATATAAGAAAATAAGTGTTGTTTGAATAACATGCTTGTCTTTCCATTTCATTTCACTAGTTGCCCACTTGTCCAAATTTATTTCATTTAGCCATTTTTTTAATCCTTCCCATAATGATGGAATTAGTCTCTAGCTTATGATTTATGAGTCATTTTTTCATATATGGTGGAAGCTAACTCACAGTAGATGCTTTTTGTGGTATGTTGAAAGAAAAATGGATTACCTTCCAGCATGGATCCATTAGGACCGATAAAACAGCTCCGTCTTTTCCTTAAATGGAAATTAAGGAGATATAGGAACTAGATTAAAGAAGGTAATTTGTGATAACCCTTTTAATGGTCCAGTTGGAGACTCATCAGACCAGAGGGTAGTGGGTACAAACCCTTCAACAAAACTCCCCAATCTTGTTATGGTAAGGCAGGGAGACATTGGTTCAAGTTTTGTAATCCCATTTTCACTTCCCAATCTCCTACTTTTACTATATATATATATATAATGTGTTTAATTAATCAAATTGTCACCCATAATAACCACACACACACACACATATATATCAACCTATCACTTCTAAAAGAAAAAAACTAAATCTCGATTACCTTAATTATACTTCAAAATTAAAACAGCACTTAACCAGGAGAAAAAGAAAAAGTTTCATAACGCTGTCATGTGATTAGTTGTCGAAACTATTTCTTCTGGATTCTCCACAACAAAACAAATAAAATTAATCACAATTAAGAGTATTATCACGCCTTGCTCATATACAACACACACTAATTTCATGACTTAAAATACAATGTGCCTAGACTGATTGTGTTATTACTCATCAAGTCCATACCCAAAACGCTAAAAACAAAAAGATTTTAAAACCTCCAAAACAAGCATATAGTTAACTACAGGCCAAACTAAGTAAACAAATGTGACAGCAAAATAATAAAAATCTTTGTCTTATATAAACCTAAACCCACTCCCATATATGGATCATTCTTTCTGTGACTACAGGCCACCATTTTTTAACCATGGAGAGGAGGATCAGCAGAGGCCGCCAGAAGGTGGCCATGGTGAAGATGAGCAACGACAGCAACCTCCAAGTCACATTCTCGAAACGCCGGTCCGGCCTCTTCAAGAAAGCCAGCGAGCTCTGCACGCTGTGCGGTGCCGACGTGGCCATCGTCGTCTTCTCTCCGGGGAGAAAGGTGTTCTCCTTCGGCCACCCTTGCGTGGAGGCCGTGGTGGACCGGTTCCTGACCCGAAACCCGCCGCAGAACTCAGGCACTATGCAGCTCATCGAAGCTCACAGGAACGCCAGCGTCCGGGAGCTGAACGTGCAGCTGACACAGGTGACCAACCAGTTGGAGGTGGAGAAGAGACGAGGCGAGGAGCTGAATCGGATGAGGAAGGCGAGCCGAGCACAGTGCTGGTGGGAGGGACCGGTGGAGGAGATGGAGCTGACGCAGCTGGAGCAATTGAAGGCTTCCATGGAGGAGCTGAAGAAGAATGTGAGTAAGCAAGCTGATAGGGTTTTGATTCAGAGTTCCAACCCTGCTCCGTTTTTCGGTGCAGGGTCGTCTGGTTCGACCCAAGGGACGTCCACCATGATTAATAACAATGGCGGGCTTGGTGGGAATGTGATGAATCCTCATAATCATCATCCTCACCATCCATACAATCTTGGATATGGTGCTCGTGGTTTCTTCTAAATTTTTTTTATGGGGTTTCTTACAGATGTACCTGTCTTTTATTTATATATATTATTTTATATAGATTTAAACACAGATCAATAATGTTAATAAATAATAAATTATATAATCTGTTAGTGTCTTGGAATTGTTCTATTTTGTTTGGTTTAATGGTGCATCCTTGTAGTTATACATATGTATACATGTTGACGTAGAGTTTGCTTTTGTTTTATGCACTATGAAGATGATCAATGTAGAAGTAATGTGTGTGTGTATTTTCCTTCTGTTTTTAACATATATGTACGTATATACTTATATATAAGCTCTGTATTGTCATACTGTTTTCACTTTTTGTCTAAAAAAAAAATACTTTTTTCATTTTTGCTTTAAAGACTTATTGGTGAACAAATAAAGGAAAAGAGAAAAATCAAGCAAATCAATTTTAATTATAGTTAACTTTTTTTCCCGGAAAATGTAGATAAAATAGGTTTTGTTTTTTTCCTTTTTTGCCACGGAAAAAATTGATCAGTTTATTTTTCATTTTATGGAAAATATAAAATGAGTTTGGTCACGTACATAGTTTATATATGTATGTATATATATGCTGCTAAATATTGAAATAAACAAGTTATACTAACAAAAATGCTTCTAAAGGAACACAGTATTGGTCTCAATCACAACAATCAAATTAAAATAATAAATACTCATATTGAAGGGTAACATTTATGATTTGGTTGTGCAAAACAAATGTACAACCAACTCCTTAGATATTATTAATTTCATGAAGAACAACTAAGAATAATAATTGCAAAAAATACATTTTCTTGCTACATGAAGGACACATATAAGAATGATTAATGAAGGGGTGAAGCTAGAATCCCCAGAATATTATATGCCAGAGTAAATTAATTAATTAGGCCTTATAATTAATATTATTTACAAGGCTATCAAGTTAACAATTTAGCCCAATTAATATTAATTGTGTGGATTAAGATATATAAAACGTCCAAGACATATTATTGTGTTCCAACTATCAATTAATCCAATCGTTAAATGATTATTTTTATTATTATTTGTAACTCAAGTAATAATTAATATAAGTATATGTAAGGATCATAATTAATTGGAACCGCCATTTCTGGAAAATTAGGGGTTTTTTATTCTTAAAGGGAAAGCAAATTTTATTTAGATAAAGTAAAATCTAGCCAGGCTGGGGCCTTATTAAGTTTCTTAAGCACTAAGACTGAAAGTACAAGAAGCAAATTTAACAATCATACTGCTAATATCATACAACAAAGCTTCCACATTCCAGTGACAAAACAATGGTTCCTCCAAAATACTCTTATAAAGGACTTCATAATCAGTTTCTACAATAATTAACAGTACAAAATCCTATTTAAAAAGTAGTGAAATAGTCCATGACCATAAAAATCCCATTTAATACCAAATGTTAATAAGATTTAACATTTTTATTGTCCTTTATCTGTGATCTGGCCACTACCATATATTTAAGAGTCTCCAAACAGACTAGAATAATGCATTGTATGGCAGACAAACTTAGAGGAATACGATATGCAGCTATAGCTTATTCTGCCTGCTTTAATTTCTTTCCAAGTAAATTTGACAAATATAATATATATTCTATATATACATATTCTAAAGGAAAAATTAAAGACTATTTTTTTTATTATTATTCTTTAAAAGTTGATTATTATTATTGTTATTATGCGAGACACCCATTAATATCACGATTAACAAATTAATTTATTTCCCAAGGTCAAATACTTCACATAATTATAAAATGCCTGCTAGTGAATGTATATATATAATAAAGTTTCATATTGACCATTATATAAAATTAAGATTCTGTAACTTACAAGAAATCTTTGCTTAATTACGTACAGCAATACAAAATTAAGATTAATTCCCACAATTACAGTCTATAAAAACCATATCTCTATATTTCCCTCCTAGCAAAACTTCCACAAAGTTCCCAACAAACCCATAGAAAAAGAAGCTTTATCGATCATCAGCTACTTTTTCCTCTCTACTATTTTCTCTCTTGCCAATCAATATATATGGCAAAGAAACCAATTAGCCAAGGCAGGAAAAAGATAACAATGGCCAAAATACCAAAGAAAAACAACCTGCAAGTCACCTTCTCAAAACGCCGCTCTGGTATTTTCAAGAAAGCCAGTGAGCTCTGCACGCTCTGTGGGGTCGAAATCGCCATCGTAGTCTTCTCTCCAGCCAAGAAGCCCTTCTCTTTCGGCCACCCGGAAGTCGAGTCCATCATCAACCGGTTTCTTAGTCCAAGAAGCAGCTCATCAGCATCGTTGACGTCGCTGATGGCCAACTCCGGTTTGAATAACCAGCGAGTGCTAGTCCAAGAACTGAACGTTGAGCTCACACAGCTTCTGAACCAATTGGAAACCGAGAAAAAGAGAGAAGGAGAGTTGGAGAAAATGAGAGAAGCTGGGAGAAGCCAGAGGTGGTGGGAAAACCCCATTGATAAGATGGGTTTGGAGGAGGTGGAGCTGTTGAAATCGTCAATGGAGGAGCTGAAGAAGAATGTGACCACTCAAGCTTACCAGCTTATGAAAGTGTATAGTTTTGGTTATGGCCATGCAGGGCTTTTCTGAATTTTCTTTTCCATCATTATTATTATCGTTATTATTATTTTAAGTAGCAGTTCACTACTAAAATAATATCTCATAAAATTTGTAAGTATTTTCAGTTTTGATTTACCAAAAAAAAAAGTATTTTTCAGTTTTGTTATATTGAATAATATTAATTTAAGGATTTGCAATGTATTTATATATACTACTTATATTTTACTATTTATATGAGATTTATAACTGTTGGTATATATATCTAATTGGTATTGACAGTCCATGAGAATTCCAGCGGAGGATTATCCAAGTTTTATTACATTTGAAGGTTAATTAATTATGACAATATTATTTTGTAATAATTAAATTTGGGATCATGAACAAATTCGGTTTTCGATTAATCGTTGTGTCAGTAAATTAATACACGTCACCAATTTGTGTGTTTTTTTAAATAAAAAATTTAAATAACAAGTACTGTGAATAAAATTTTAAAAGCGAGTTAAAAAAATGAATTGAAATTGATGCTTATAATAATTAATATAAATTGATAATTCCATCACCTTTGAAGAACGTTACAAAAATGCAATGGGAACTCAACTAAGCTTACACCACCTACAAAAAAAAAATTTAGCCAGTTTTCTAAATATTAAATATTTCAATAATTTATTTTGAAAAAGCCCTTGAATATATATATTTTTTTTGATGAATAAATGCCCTTGAATATGAATATGTAGAAAGGCACGATTATCACCGGATAAGAAAAAGAAGCCGAAGCCAAAGCCAACTGAAGCACACCGAATGAAGCTTTTCTCTTTTTGTAGATGAGCCTTTTCTCTCTTTTTCTTCGGTCAATCTTTTATTTCTTTATTAAAAAATAAATCTTTGTTACTTCTTTCACTGGGATCGGTCCTGAGGTGCTTGCCAAGTCCCATTTTGGTTCCAATGCTGCAGAAACAGGTATTGTCGCACACTCTTTTTGATGATGGCCGTCCCAATCCAAGGAAGGAGAGGGGAATACTAAAAAACTAAAAGATCTTAGTCCTCTTCACACAACCGAATTGGTCGAGGGAAGGAAATGTTAAATTTGTTCCTTTTGAAATTTGAGATTTTTTTTTTTTTTTTTCATTGGAGAGTATTCGGTGTCCATCGAAATGGTTTGGTGCATCAAATGTTTCTTCCCTGTTTATATATATTTTAAAAAAATTTATGGCCTGCAATTTGCTCGGAGCATTGCGATGTGCAGTGAAGTTTACTTCCTTTAAATACTTTTCTTTAAAAAAATTTACAGGTGCAACTTGGCAGACTTCGGTTCAAGTCCATGGATATCGGTGCAAGTCGATGGACTTCGGTTCAGTTCATTAGGTTAACGGCATTAACATCTCTTCAAACTTTCATGGGCTTTCATTAAAATTGAGGTCACAACGGCAATAGATATGATCAATGTGTCAAAAAGACAATGGATGAATCAGCCATAGTAGCAGCGGTTTCAGCAGCAATCTCTGTCCCAAGATGGTTCTCATCGATTTGCAACATTTTTGTTGTTTGTATGTTTTCTGATCTCAACCATTATCTTGTATTGGTTCACCCACCAAACATTTATGTTTTCTAGTCTCACCCAACATTTTTCTAGTTGGTTTCCTTTTCCTCTTAATTCAAAATTGTACAGGTTTGAATGGTGAACTGATTGTTTCTCATCTATTGATCGTTTTAGTTTAACCTTTTCATTTTAATATTCTTTAGTTTAACTTTTTCATTTTAATATTCCTTTCATGTCTTCTATTGATTTAGCTGATGTTGTTTTGGACTAGAACAATTCAAATGCTAAAATAATGAAATTAGCAAATCTAGAGTTGGAAAGTTCACCGTGGGTGACAAAAGCCAACTAGGGTTGATAGTTGGGTGGGCGGATAAGAGATGGCCAGGAGTGGTTTTGGTTTTTCATTGTGAAAGTTAGGATAAAATTTTAATTTTAGAAAAAATTGAATAAAGTAGTTTAGTTGATTGTTGAATGGGACACGACATTAAAAAATCCTAATTTGTACACCGCAATTACATTAAATTATAAATTAAAATTATATTGCAGTTTTTACTTCTCTTTGGTCCAAAAGGATAAACTAATGATTTCATTAGCAATCAATCCCCAACCCTCGATATATATATATATATATATATATTATATTTCAATACATAAAGATACTATATATATGAGTGTTCTTTTTCATTTTTTAAATAAATTTTTTATAAAAAATATAAAAGTGTAAAACGGACAGGCCAACACGGATACGATATGATAAAAATCATACTATATCTAGTATAAAGTACATAACGAGCCATATTTGGGCCTTTAAAGTTGGCCCATTATGTTAGGCATGATATGAGGCCATGATAGCTAAGCACAATACGAACTTGTATTAGGCCTAACACAGTATGGGCTCGTTATAGGCTAAGCATGGTATAAATCTATAACAGGCTAAACACGACACAAACCCATGATAGGTAAGGAATGGTAAGAGCCTTGGACAAATTAAACACCGAATAAAAAATTATCATAGCATTGGACTCTTTATCATTTAACATTTTAATATTTTTTTCTTTACCATCTTAAAATACAATTAATGTTAACACATCTTTTTCTTTACCATCTTAAAATACAATTAATATTAACATGTATATATAATTTTTAACATTGTTTTGTAATAAATAATGTCATATATAATTATAAATTAACACGTGAATATTATTTTAAATATTACTCTATAACAAATATATCTCTAAATTAGCATAAATAATTAGATAATATATATATATATATATTTTGAATGTCAGCTGGTCTATTCAGCTTGGACAATCAAACTTGGTCGATCTCAAACTTGGTCGATCTCCAACTGGTGGAATATAGACCCTCAATGTTTTACTGCTAGGCCAAGCAACTGGTGTGTAAATAATTAGATAATCTATTTTAACCAAACTAGCAAATAATAATATTAGTCAGAGAATTTTTCAGGTGCACTACAGTGCCTATATGATACACGATGGTAACGTGACATATTTTTAATTTGTTTTTGTTTAGCTTTTCATTTAATCACTCCAAGCGCGTCTTTTCACCTCCCCTTTATTTTTGTTCTTTTTTTTTTGTTAGGGTTTACCAGCATTCTTTCACCTCCCCTATATTTTTGTTCTTTTTATATTTAGGGTTCACCAACATCTTTCACCACCCCTCTATTTTTTTTTAATTTTTTACGATTTACCAGAGTTGGGTTGACTAGTGTTGTTCAACAACATTATCCCCTCTCTACCTTTGTTCAAGCATCTACATGCGCTTTTTATTCGGTCTTCCCAGTTTCAAGTTTGCTTTTCACAAAGTTAGCAAGTTTTCGTTCATGCCTTTGCGTCTCTTCAGGTAGAGGCTTATTTTGGTACGTTTGATGTGCAAAGTTTTTTTTTTACTATTATGAAGTTTAAAATAAATTATAAATATTATTCGACTGGTGAGATGGGATTTTTTAAAGCTTTTTAATTAATTTCGTTCATGTCATTTATTTTTAATTACGAAATTTTACTTTTTGGAGCTTGCCATGGAATATATGTAATACAAAAAGGTTCATATATATTCTCTCAAAGCATGATATGATAAGAAGGATGTAAAGAGAATTATAATTCTTAATTATTTTTTTGCATGATTGGGCTACATTAATTTGCCCACTAAAAGACCCTTATATATATATATATATATGTATATATATATATATATACTCACACTTGCATATGGAACTACCCCCTCTCTACCGTACCGTGTCTCCAATTCTCATTCGGTCTTTTTCATTGCCTTGGCGATTATGTTGTCTCTTTTAAGGAAAGATCATTCTGTCTTCTCTTTTAACCATAGACCTTGTGCTATTGCTCGGGCAAATTTTTCATTCTACAAGCTTTTAGGAGGGGCTGTTGTGAGGAGGTATTATTTCTTCCTCCACACCTTTTTTTTGTTTGTGTTTTAATTTTGAATGAATGCTAAAAAAATAAACCTTTAGAATAAGGGATCAGTATATTATTACTTAAATTTGAAGCATGGTCAATTCAATATATGTTGTGTAGATAAATGCTATGTGGGTTGGATCATTAATTTGTTGATTGTAAAACCAATGTGTGATATTGCTAATCTTTTCAGGCTTCAGGACTCACCCTCTATAAGTGATTAAATTATCATCTATTCTATGATATATGATAACTATAATATTAATTATTCAGGCCAATTGAATTAAAACTGTGACAATTATGTTTGATTATGGAAAAGTAAAATAGTAAGTGTAGTTTCTCATACATAATCCTGATCTCATTTATATCTTTCTATATTATTTACATTTATCTATATACCATTATATATGGATTAAGTGGAACTTTTTATGTCTGAATTGTTTGGTTGGTTACTATCTTTGAATCAATTGCATTAGTTTGTGCGCTTCAACAATTTATTATATCTTAGGAAGCATCTTCAAATCGACTTCATGTTTTTATAAGTTGAATAACACTACTATGAAGTATATATAGTTGATTAACATTCATTACAAAATTCTCTATCCTAACATTTATTAATTTACTACTTTATATATATATGTAAAATCATGCTATGTATTAGTAAAATAGTTTTTTCTTGTTCAAACATATTATTAGATTTATAGTGGTTTATTTTTATTGTTTAGTATGGAGGAAAAACCATCAATTCAAGCATTCGAACCTCAAGTCGCAGTAGATAGAAAAACTAAGTTGGTCAAGAGTTTAAAATAGTTGAAGGAATTTTATAATTCACAAGCTAAACAAGAAAATTTTAGTGCTAGAATGGGTGAGAGAAGGAAGAAGCCAAACTTAGATAAATATATTTGGAAACAATTTATTTGCTACAAAGAAGAAGAAACAAATGATAATTACCAGAAAAAATTAGAGCATGAGCAATGGAGTTGTAAAAGGACTGATGGAATTGTCCTTGTGGGTTGTAAGGCTAAAATGAGTTTAGTTAAATGGAAATCTTTAATAAATTGGATGTGAGTAATTTTGCGGAGGCTTATAATCATGTGCTTACAACTCCAAGAAGAGTCCATTTGTTGAGATCTTATCATTAGGTATAAAAGCAGAAAAATGTTTTAGTTAAATAATTATATGAAGCAAATGTACCAACAAGTCAACAAATCGGTGCTTAGGAATAAAAGCAGAAAAATGTTTTAGTTCAATAATTATATGAAGCAAATGTACCAACAAGTCAACAAATCGGTGTAATGAAGATTGAATATGATGGTCTTAAAAATATTGAATGTACAGGAAAAAAATATTAGAAGCTATGAGAGAGATCTTAAATATGAGATTAAAGAAATTGATGTAGAGGCATTCATTGACTTTTAACTTTAGAAAGGAAAAAAAAAAACTAGGGGTTTTATCTTAATTTGGATAAGGACAATGAAGATAGATTGGCTAAATATTTTTGGACTGATTCTTACTCAAGAAGATCATATATTTTTTTGGTAACTATTTTTTTTGTAATTATCAAATACTATATTTGTGTCGATCGAAGCCATATGGGAATCACAATCAAAGTTTTTTTTTTGTTTTTTTTTCTTGATTGTGTTTATTATTATTTAGTATTCTAATAATTCATCTAAATGTGAATCATATTTGTCCATGATTATTTTCTCTTTGAGCGACTCCTATCTTTCCATCATTTCTTGATGATAAAACCCATAATTTCACAGAAAAATGACTTAGTAAGAGAAGTATCATAGTTAAATCAAATCAAAGGTAATACAAGTATTTAAATCACTTAAACACTTGAATGGTTTTTTAGACGGCATCTACATGAGGAAACTAGAATGATTCATAAAGAAATGTCAAGAATCCATGAGAAGCAAGTTGTAAAGGTCCATTTGTGGATTGAAGCAAGCTTTCCTATTGTACAAAAGATCTTAAGCCTAAAGATAATTTTTTCTAATTTCTTTACATAGGTGACATCTTTGTTGTTTAGAATTGACATAGATGAATTGTCAAATGTAAGGAGATGTTTATAAAACAGTTTAACATAAAGAACTTGAGAGAAGTCAATTATAATATTAGAATCACACTTTTGTGAGACTGAAAGAATAAGTTACTGGCATCATCCTAAGTTTCATAATTTTATAAATTATTGCTAGGTTTAACATGGAGAGTTCCAAGAAGTGAGCACTACCTTTCAAATGTGGAATTTATTATTCTAAAGATAATTCTTAAGTAGAAAAATAAGTGAGTAGAATATCTTATGCTTTAGCAAAAGATAATCTCATGTGTACCATGTTGTGTTCTAGGTTGGATATCTACCACTTAATTGGAGTAGTGAGCTGGTACAAATCAAATCCTAGAGAAGAAGACTGAATTGTAGTAATAGCGTATACTCAAGTATCGAAGGAAAACATAAATTATATGTTAATTTATTTTAGTGGGAGTTCAAAAACTAATAATTACAGACTCAGACTTCTAAAAGATTGTGGACATAAGAAAATCTATCTCTAGATATGTGTTTACCTTAATAGGTGGAGTTATTTATTAGATGAGTGTTATATAAGTTTTGTATAGTTGACTTTACTATTTAGGCTAAATGTGGTTTTTTTAAGCAACAAAGGAAGCTAGACGGCTAAAGAAGTTCCTAGTGGATCTTCAAGTGTTTTTGAGTGCAAGTTGATCTAGTACCTCTATTAAAATAGTGGTGAGACGGTAGCACAGTCAAAAGGAAACAAGGCTTTACTAGAAGGGGAAACACATAGAGAGAAAGTATTATTTAATTTGTGAGACAATCGAGAGAGAAAAGACATTGGTTACTATGATAACTATTAGAAAGAATCCAATAGACTTGGTTTTAAAGATTCTATTTGTACGAGTGTTCTCATAAAATATGTAAATTATATGAGTGTTAGGAGTTTCCTAGACTTATTTTAGAGCAAGTGAGAGTTTTGTTTATTTGAACTCTTAGAGCTAGGCAAATAAATTGTCTTTTCTGAGTTTAATTAAATTTTGAAGTATTTTTGTGCACAATGGTATTTTATATATAAAGGTTTTGGATTAATTGTGGAATATATGATCATATGGATTCGTCCAAAGAAGACAAGATTATAAGTGTTCATAATTAATGAATAAGATCACAGTTATTAAATAAAATTGGACACTTTAATTATACTGTAACATTTTACAAAATAACATGTCTTGATTATTATAAAATATTGATACAAATTATGTTTGCATTGATAAGATCGAAGTGAGATTTAATTAAAGTTTGAATTTTTCTCAAAGGAATTAAATCTCAAAGTAATATTGTTATATTTCTCTAAATCCTGAATTTATTTTAAATAGTTATTTAAATGATTACTGTCTTTTGAGTTATCAATAACTGATGTCTTTTTATATGACTAATACCTTGATGATTTAGGGACATGATTATTTAAACTATCAGTATTTATGAAATAAATAAAATAAAATTTATATAAAATATCCTCTTTTATATGTTGCAGTACGTGGATGTAATAAGTCATGACCAATGAATTTGATTCATTATAGAAACTATCAAATAAAGAGAATAAATAATTAATTGATTGATAAAAAATATTATCAATTAATTATTGATATTTTACAAAGGGAAAATTCATATTAATATTAAATATTATTAATCTTGAAGTTCAATTATGGATTTTTAGTGTAGTACCAGATTAGATAATTGCATAACAATTATGAAAAGCCTTGATTAGGTATAGTTGATAATATGGTTAAATAGAAATTTTTTGACTTAATTGGTTGATTGTATCATTAACTATTTCTTTTTTTTTTATGCGAGGAACTTATCATGAATCCACTAATTTCTGCCGCTTCCGTTATTGCTGCTGGATTGGCCGTGGGGCTTGCTTCTATTGGACCCGGGGTTGGTCAAGGTACTGTTGCATGCCAAGCTGTAGAAGGGATTGCCAGACAACTAGAAGCAAAAGGAAAAATACGAGGCACTATAGTAAGTGGGAGATTATTGGGCTTGTGCTTAAGTGTAAGTCTAATGAACACAAGATAAGGGCCCATACATGAATTTGAATTCTAAGATGTAGAGGTCCAATGACTAATTATCCATCCAACGTTGTTAAGAATATATATTTCTAACCGTAGAGTTTCTTGAGTCAGTTTATGTATAGACTGTAATGCTCAAATTTAAAGACAGATATTGTCTCTCTGATGAGACAATATTAGAGTTTTAACTAGAGAAAAATCAATGAACTTTTCCTAATTCTATATTTGATTTTTCTGTTTAATCTTATATTTTTTCTATATATTATTTAAAGTGTCCACACACTACTATATTATTTTGAAATATATTCTGAAAGATCTAATAGTGTAGATCGACGGTGTATAATAAAAATCACTGAGTTATAAAAGCAATTAAAAGATTTGCACATCATTAATATATTTATATTGAATTTTCAATTTAGTTTCATATTTAATGTTCAAAATCCATATCCACAATAATCAAATTAAATCGGGCTGATTTCTGACAATATTTAATTATTGAACCAAATTACTCCATGAATTCGGTCTTGTTGGCCGCCCTTCCTGCAAAAACAGCACTTGCTGGCCATGCTTAAAAGTTAAAATTACCATTTGTAAAATCCACTTCTCATTCTATCAATCACTAAAAAAAATAATTCAAAAAAAAAAAGTGGCACACAAAATCCGAATGTGAGAAAAAAGTGAATGCACGTGCAACGAGCAAACATCTAATTTTATTTATTTATTTTTTGTGCCAAGGAACAAAATGGACAAATAAGAGTTGCAAAAGGCGGACGCTGACAAAAGCTGAGGTGGCAGTTATTAACCTTACGCGATCAACGGAGGGTGGCGGCCAGTTAATTAGTTTTGTGGGCCCCACTTAATCGGACGGTCTACGTGTGGTGGTGATGGATTGAAAATGGTGGGTGGGACCCAATCTGGATGAAAGGTTGGTCAGACTCAGACTAGCGTCCAACGCCGGATCATCTCTCTGGCTTTAGAGAGAGAGAGAGAGAGAGAGTTGGACACAGCTGGCTGAAGTTGTTGGAGCCCCGACAGGGCTCGTATGGATCGCTCTGTTGTTGTGGCTGTGATGCAATCCGTACGTGGACTACCACAAACCGACAAAACCCGTCCTCCGATCCGAATAATAATAATACGATTAAACAAAAAAAAAACTTTTAATTTTTTAAAATTTCAATTTAAAAAAAATAAAAATAAATAAATATTTGGAGTCTCGGATTCTCCTTCCTAGCTGGCAACGATAGTTGTACGTGCGTATTGTGATCCAGCTCAATCCCTCTTCACGGCTACCACAGCCAAACACACCCCCACGCCTTGCGTTTTATTCAAAATTGGTAGATTTTGTTGTCTGCTTCCATGAGCCCCATGAGCTCACAATTAGGACCCCACTCAAAAATTTCTTCTGCTATTATTTCAAGTTAGGTATCTCACCACCACCTGTTGATTGATTCCACCAGCTTATAACACACTCAATATTGGACCAAAACAAAACAAAAAAAAGCTACACTATTCAAAGACAAATGTACCTTAATTGATTAAATAATAGACTTACCTTATATGATGGTTATGCTTTTTCCTTTTTGTTCACTAACTTTGTCATAATTTTAGCAATAATGAAAATGGGCTGTTATATGAAATGAATAATAATATATATGGAAATAATAAAATTTGCCTTGACCTACCGATTTTGTAGTTTTTTAATTTTTTTTTTAATTATAAGGACATTATCTTAAATCTTGTTCTCTTACAATGTATTTTAAAATAATTTTTTGTAATTCCTTAAAAAATATAGTAATTTATCTGTAAAATCTATAAATAAAAAGAATAATTGTTAATATATATATATATATATATATATATTTTTCTCATTAAGAATTTTAAATGACGATGAACATTGATTTAATTGCATTTGAGACACCTTCTTGTGACTGAATTGATTAATATTGATGTTGATAAAACACTTGCGTATTGTTTAATCGACAACTCATCAATACCTGATGATCTATTCTTTTCACAAACTCAAACTCAATGGATCATTGATACTATAATTCTGAGTATGTTTTTTAGTGGAAATAACCACAAATTTCCATTTTGCTATTTGTGTGGCTATATAAACAATCTAAGGAGATTGTGAGTGAGAATTGGATAAATTGCTTTAAATATAAGTTTATAAATTTCTATTTGTAATTTTGGGTCAATGTAGTAAGAATTGGACATTGAGTGTGCAATTATAAAAAAATATTTTTTAACGCAATTTGTCATTTTTCACAAATAATTTGATATAATCTCACATATTGAGAATCTATTCAAATGATAAAGATATTTTGAATTGAAGTTTATTTAGCTAATGATAATACACCATGTCACTTATAACCAATACAAATTGTAATAAATAACACTTTTATTCGCAATTTTATCCTTAAATTTTTTATTATTCAATTTCCTATATAGCATTATTAGCGTAATACTTATTATTATTAATTTTGTTTTTTTGTTTTTTTCCAATTTTGGTATGCCTTTAGTACAAGACGTCATATATAAAAATGTCAATTTTTAAAATTTTAAACAAAAATGTGAAACGATACAAATTCACAGCAACACTAGAAATCACCCCATGACCACTAATCATTTTCATCAAATGATGATCATAATATGTAATTCGTATTCAACTAAATTGACTAATTTCTTCAAATGATAATAGCAAGTAACAATAATAAATTTCACAATATTAATATTTTACCCTCTTGGTAGTCAGCTTGACTAATAATTATATAATATATATAAACTTCATGCCTTAAATGAGCAAAAAATTCCATTTTTATTTTCTCATAAAACTAATATAATAGTAATATTATCCATATTGAGTAAAAAATATATTGGAGTCAACCTCTAAGGAAGAAAAAGACGGAGAATAAAAAAAAGAAGAGTGAGAAAGATAAAGCGAGCTCACACATACCTGTGGTGTGGTCGGTCCCATCGTAACCCTACTCATATCCGAAAGAACCCAGCTGGGTTACAGGCTGTTGCACCTTCCGTATCCCAATCTCCTTCTTCCTTTTATGTCTCTCACTCTCTCTTCCTTCTTCTTCAATGGCTTCCACTCTGTTGTCTCATATATCTCACACAATCTTTTAATCTCTTCAAAACCCTAACTGGTTCTCAGTCAGAGGTCTCCATCACAAACACTGATTTGCCCCATAAACCATGGATCCGTGCCCTTTTGTGCGGATCCTAATAGGAGACTTAGCCCTCAAGTTCCCGGTCGCTTCTAAACCCTCATTCTCCGGCATCCACCCGTCGTCGTCTCCGTGCTTCTGTAAAATCAAGCTGAAGAATTTTCCCACACAGTTGGCCACCATACCTCTGATCCCACAAGAGAGCAGGAGTAGTAGTACGGAAACCAACTCTCATACCCTCGCCGGCTGTTTCAATTTGAACAAGACCCACGTAGAGAAACTTGTCGGGAAGCAACCGTGCTTGAAGATTTCGATCTTCACGGGTCGGAGAGGGACGTCGTGTGGGTTCAACGCTGCGAGGTTGCTTGGTAGGGTTTTGGTGCCATTGGATCTGAGCGCGGCGGAATCGAGGCCGGCTTGTGTGTTTCAGAATGGTTGGGTTGGTATCGGAGAGAACAAGAAGGGGTCGTCCGCGCAGTTGCATTTGAATGTTCGTGCAGAGCCCGACCCGAGATTCGTTTTCCAGTTTGATGGCGAGCCCGAGTGTAGTCCACAGGTTTTTCAGGTCCAAGGGAATGTTAAACAGCCCGTTTTCACTTGCAAGTTCGGTTTCCGAAACTCCAGCGATCTCAAATCAAGGTTAGTTTTCCATTTCAATTTTCCTTGATGCATTTATACTTGTTTGTTTGCCAAGAAAATTTGGAAGAAAATGATTAGGAGTATAAAAAATCTCTGTGCGTCTCTCTCTTTCAATCGATTTGTTGTACTTTTCCAAAATAGTAAACCAGTAGTACTCTCACTCTGTATAAACCAAAATTTCCGCGAATTCAAAAGTTCAAACTATGAACTTTCAAATACAAAACTTTTAAATGCCCAAATCTCTTTTACCATGATATTAAATTCAAGTTTTCCAAAATCCTCGTTCTCTGCGCTAAATCATCAAACACCGTTACTGTTTCAGGTCTATGTCTGAGCCTAGTACACCGAGAAATTGGATACCATCTCTGCGAACCCAGAAGGACCACTGTACGAAGGAACGAAAGGGGTGGTCAATAACCATTCACGACCTTTCTGGCTCACCTGTGGCCGTCGCATCTATGGTCACCCCCTTCGTTGCATCAACAGGCTCACATCTCGTTAGCCGGTCGAATCCAGGGGCTTGGCTCATTCTACGCCCCGGGGAAGGCACATGGAAGCCGTGGGGCCGGCTCGAGGCTTGGCGTGAGCGCGGCGGCTCCGACTCAGTCGGCTACAAATTCGAGCTCCTGAGCGACACCGTGGCTTCGGCGACGCTAGCGAACTCCGTCATCAGCGCGACCAATGGCGGGAAGTTCGTCATCGACGTGACGAACAATGTGTCTCCGGTGAACAGCCCACACAGCAGCTGCGACTTCGGAGTTGGGTCCACAAGCGGGTCGAGGTCGGGGTCTGGATCCGGGTCGGATTTCGGGTTCGGTTTTTCGACGACTCAGTACTCTTACAGAGGGTTCGTGATGTCGTCGACGGTGGAGGGTGTGGGCAAGTGCAGTAAGCCGGAGGTGGAGGTGGGTGTGCAGCACGTGACATGCGCCGAGGACGCCGCTGCGTTTGTGGCTTTGGCGGCAGCCATGGATCTGAGCATGGATGCTTGCAGGCTGTTTTCTCAGAAGCTCCCAAAGGAGTTGAGGCAGTAGATGGAGAGAGACAGAGTTAGGAAATTGCCGTTTCGTGTGGTTGGATTGTCGTTTTGGATTTTGGATTTTTTTTGGCTGATAATTACTGACAGCACATTTTTAGCTGGGATTTTTTTTTCGCTGGAGAGTTTGACACTGTACAGTGAGGAATGACTAAGCAGGGAAATATTTTTTTATTTTGTTTTTTAAAATTTGATAATTTTCTTGTGATTTGTGTATTTTGTCGATTTCTTATTATTAATTTTTGAAAATAGAGGATATATTGTACATATATGATTGATGTTTATATTGTGTGCTGGAATTTGCTGTAAAGCTGTGAGCAACTGGGGAATCCTATGTTAGTGGAATTGTCAAAAAATTCTGTGCATTCATTGGCATTTGAAATTAATTAATTAATTTAACTTTGTTAGTGATGAGGCAAATTAATTTGTAATCTTAAAAAGTTACTTTTGAAAACTGTAAATTTTAATAGTATTGTCTAAGTTCTAATTATTGTCTAATTGTGACTAAGTTTGATCTTTATTTTGGATTTTTAAATAAAATGGCGATCAAATAAATCTAAATTTAAAGATTGCCTGCCATTTTGTATTATATACAAAATATAAACAAATTATTATTATTATTTTTCATTTTGACTTTTCTGATTCCAAACTCTATCATTATCTTTCTCATTCTTCTTCTCCATCACACTAGCCACACTCACCGAGAAAATCAAGAAGAAGCATTTTGTAGAAGATTTTGATTTTGAGTAGTCATTATATATTTTGTTTGCACTGCAAAAAAATCATGAAATCTGAAATTTTTTTTATCATATATATGCTTCCTTAGCAAGGTCGCTAGCTCAGTAAGACTACTTAAGCTCTTGGTAGTCTTGCCAAGGGATTATACACGTGTTTAACATATATGCCTTTGGCAAGACTGTTTAATCCCTTGGCAGTTTTACTAAGGGGCATACATGCGTACTCACATGTATGCTTTATTAGTAAGACTGCCTAGGCCGTCGATATTCCTACTAATGTACGCTTCCTTGGTAGAACTATCTAGGCTCTTAGTAGTCTAACCGAGGGAACCACACTGTGATTACACAATGTACAGAGAGGAAAAAGAATGAAGAAAATAAAAGAAGAAAATAAGAAAGAAAGATTAACATACATTGATGAAAGAAGAAAGTGTTAGAAAGAAAAAATAAAGTGAGTAGATTAGGTTAGCGAGTCTATTAATTAAAGAGGAAAAATTCTATATTTTGATAACCTTTTATAAGAATTATGTGTGGATGAATATATTTTCAAATAACATCATTTTGATGGTCATTTAACCCAAAAACCCTTTTATTTTTTTATTTTTTTGATAAAACCCTTTCAAATTTTTAGTAGTGCTAGGTTTGGAAATTTTATTTACCAATTAATAAGTTATCGATTAGCAATTTAGTATACGAAATAAGTGAACCTTAATTTAAGTGAAACTTAATTCAAAGTTGTAATGTCATTTGTCATGTGAGTTGGTAAAATAAAGTTCTTAAACCTAGTATTATTGTTAATTTTATATATATACGAAAAGTGGATAGTTAAAGTTTTTGATTTAATGTTTGGTTTTAAAAAAAAAATACAAGAAACGTAAAATTTTCTTTTTGAAGAAAATGATTATATTTTTGATTTAATGTTTGGTATTGAAAAAATTACAAGTAACATTATAGTTTTCCTTTTTTTAAAAAATGATTATAAACTTTGGGTATAAGTTACAGTATTTGTGGAGTGGAGAGTAATATAGTTATATATTTATCAAAAAAAGAAAAAAAAGAGAGGAGAGTAATGTAGTTAAATCTCAGAAAAATATATTTATTTAAAGACTTTGGATCGTGGAGACATTATTATTATTTATTTATTTTTGTATATTTTAGTCTATGTTGAGAAAGACAGGTACATTTTACATGTGGCATATATTATTTTATTATCTTTTTTTCTTCTAAGATAATTTGTTAGATGCCCTTCACTCTATTTTATATATTGAATAACTAATTTAATAATTTTGGTTACATAAATATAAATTTTATGTTTTGGTTTATCATAAATGTGGTGTTGAACCAATGAAGCTCCAACACCTGTACTTTGACTGTCGTTTGAGGCATGCGACATACTTTGGATGGCCTTTTACAAAATCGGCAACCAAGTGTGTTGTTTCATTAATATCTATTGCTGTGTTTTATATTGATGATCAATTTGGATCCTTGATTCAAATTGAAGAGTTGATATCTACCATTACTTCTTCAATTTCCCTCTGGTATAAATACCAAATGTTGCCTTGAAAATTGATAGGTCTTTATCGTCATTCTTTGTTCTCTCCATCTTCTTTGCCTTTCCTTTTATGTTTATTTCTTTGTGACCTTCCTTGTTTTAATCTTAAACCATAATTTGGAATTGGGGACTTGGTAATATGGGTTGAAGGTCATATGTCTATAATAGAGAGGGTGTGTTTATGTAATTTGAGTGTGTGACAAAAATCATAAACTTAGTGTAGTAAGCTCTTTCCATTTGTTGGAGCTCAAGTGGATGTAGTTCATATATTCTGAGTGAACTACTAAAATTTCTTGTGTTATATATTTACTTTCATGCTTTTATTTGCTTTGCTGCATCCAGATCTCTTAGTTTTTGTGTATTTTAGCTTCAATATGCCTTTGTTATGTTTATTAGATTAGGATTTAGGTGTTAAATTCTCATAGTAGTATCAGAGCCATTAGGTTTGAGTGTTATTAGGGTTAAATCGAAGTATGTGTTAGAAACTTGAGTGTAGTGTTTTAAAACCTCTTAAATATTGCAGAAGATGAGTTTATCGCGATTGGAGATGAGTGTGTTCAATGACAAAGGAGACTATGGAAGCTAGAAAAAGAGGATGCAAGTTTATCTCTCATAACATAAGGTCCTGATTGCACTAGAGGAGGATGAGAACATGTGGCTTGTAGAATATAAGGCTAAGACTTCTGAAATTCAAGAAGAAGCCTTCAACCTTATTTTCTTAGACCTCCTAATTCTATAATTTGCAAGGTGGATGGTATGGAAACCCCTCTATCTCTCTATAAAAGGTTGGATTTTTTGTTTTCTATTGTGGTTGCTCCCAATTTGGTTTATCTGAAAGGCATGTTGTTCAATTTTGAAATGGATCATACTAAAAATATGGATGAGGACATTGATGAATTCACTAAAATGACATTAATGTTGAAAGGAACTAATTAGACTTTAGATGATCATACTGAGGTTATGATTTTATTGAATTCTATTCCTGCTAAATATCATATTTAAAAATGCATTGCAATATACTAGAATCGTGCCTAAATTTGACTTGATTATTTCTGGTGTTAAAACTAGGGAGTTTGAGCTTAATTATAGTAAAAGGACTATAAATAATTTGTATGTAAATGGTCGGATAAAAAAGAAAGATAATTCACATGTGCATGATCAATCATGTTGGTCTAGTTCTAAAGGAAAAAAGAAAGATAAAAAAGGTAAATAAGAACCAAAATAGAAGTGTTATCATTGTAGTAAAGAAGGACACATTAAAAAGTATTACTATGATTCTATTAGAAAACAAAAACTAGAGGGTAGTGCCACTAATAGAAATTGAAGTGTTAATTGTCTCTAGTAGTACTATGTTGAATGAATGGATTTTAGATTCTGACTGCTCATTTCATATGTGCCCAAACATAAACTGGTTTAAAAATTTTAATGGAAATAAATTTGGCAATGTTTATATAGGAAATCTAAATGCTTGTAAAGTCAAAGGGATAAGTGACATTTCTCTCAAACTGCATGATGGTAAAATTAAACTTTTAACTATTATTAGATTTGTGTCTGAGTTTAAAAGAAACTTAATGTCATTTGGAACTTTGGATGTGATTGGTTTATGTTATAAGGCACAAAATGGTTGCATGCATGTTTATAAGAATGATTGCTTTGTTTTGATTGGTACTAAAAGAAATGGATTGTATAAACTTGATAATGTGTTTCATGTTACTACTTAATCAGGTTCTGCTCTTGTATCTAGTCATAATGAAACACAACTATGACACTTGAAATTAGGCCATATTAGCCAGAAGGGTGTGCAGATTTTGAGGTAGCAACTTTTGCTTGGCAAGACCCTAGTTGCTACACTTGAATTTTTCCAAATGTGTGTCCTAGCAAACAACATAGAATGAGTTTCCTAAAAGGAAGTCATAATATAAAGGCATCCTTATAGTATATAATGCAGATTTGTATGGCTATACTAAAGTAAACACTTAAGGTGGTAACATCTATTTTTTTTTATATCAAGTATTGATGATTTTAGTAGAAAAGTATGAGTTTATTTGCTTAACACTAAATACCAAACCTTAGAGTGTTTTAAAACTTGAAAAACTCTTGTTGAAAATCAAACTGAAAGGAATGCCAAATGTCTTATGACTGATAATGGTTTAGAATTTTATAATATTACTTTTGATGATTTCTGTAAGAAGTTTGGTATACTTAGGCAAAAGATACTCTCCAATACACTCCTAATAAAATGGGGCAGCTGATAGAATGAACCGTACCTTACAAGATAAAGTTAGGTGTATATTGTTCACTTTTAGGTGACTAAAATGTTTTTTTTGGGAAGTTTTATACTCTATAGTGTCCCTAGTAAATAAAAGCCCTTCTTGTGCTAATGGTTTTATGTGTATTGAAAAAAAAATTGACAGGGAAGAAACATGACTTGAAAAACATGTGATAGTTGCAAGTTTTGTAGGCTATTCATATAAATCTGATGGTAAGTTAGAATTTAAATCAACTAGGCGTGTCTTCTTGGGGTACCAAGAAGGAAGTAAGGGTTATAGATTGTGGAACAAAGATTTATGTGGAATGAAGATCATTGTTAGTAAGGATGTAGTGTTTAATGAATTTGTTTTTCCTTGTAAAACCACTAAGAATGTTGCAGGTACAAGTCAAGCCATTCTTAATGATCTCAATCTCACTAATGGTGCTCAGTTTGAGGTGGATCTTAATGTTGGTTCTCCAAACCTGCATCCTTTAGTCCAAAATATAGAACTAGAACTAGTCCATGATGATCATGTGGATCCAATTCAAGAGGATCAAGTTGTTGGGGAAGCTGTTCAAGAAGATGAACTACAATATGATGATGAACAATAAAAACATTTTCAATAAGAAGAAAATTTGAGAGATTATCAACCCTCAAGGGACAGAGAGAGGAGACAAATAAGGCCTCCAATAGGATATTCTTTTGCTGATTTAGTTTTTAGTGCTTTAGTTGCAGGAACTGAGATCAAGATTAATGAGCCTAACAACTTTGAGGAAGTTATGCAATTTAATGATAGCACAAGGTGGAAGCAAGTTATGGATAAGGAAATGGACTCATTGAGGGTGAATAAGACTTGACAATTGATCTTAAAACCAAACAAGTATAAGCTAGTGGAATATAAGTGGCTTTATAAGCTTAAAGAAAGAATTAATGTATTTGACCCTTTGAGATTCAAGGCAAAACTAGTTACCAAAGAGTACACACAGAGGGAAGGCATTGACTATACTAAAATCTTTTCTCTTGTTGAAAAATTTAAAACTATTCGTATAAGGCTTGCTGTTGTGGTGCATTATTACTTAGAGTTTGAACAATTAGATATTAAAACTGCATTCTTGCATGATGATATTGAAGACCATATATACATGACACAACCTGCTAGTTTCATTGATGTGAATCACCCTGATCATGTTGTTGGAAAAATCATTATATGGTTTAAAATAGTCCCTAGACAATGGTACAAAAGATCTGACATGTTTGTTTTGAGCATAGGTTTTATTAGAAGCAAATTTGATAATTGGTTCTACTTTATGTCATTTGAAAATGTTTATGTTTATCTACTTTTATATGTGGATAATATGTTATCAATTAGTCAAAATCCAAGAATTCTGAATTAAAAACACTTTTAAATTCTAAATTTGGTATGAAAGATTGAGGAAATGGTAAAAAAATTCTTGGTATGATGATAGAAAAGGGATAGGTTACGAAATAAGTTGAAAATTTATCAATTTTCATGTTTACAGAAGTTTATTGCTAAGTTTGAGATGTCAAATTGTAAATTTGTTTATGTTCCTTTAGCTTGTTACTTTATTTTATCTAAATTGTAATGTCTAAAAATTGATTATGAGTTTGTTTAAATGGAAAATGTACCTTATGGAAATACTATTGGAACTCTCATGTATTCTTAGATTAGTACTAGACCAGACTTGTCATATTCAATTTCATTATTAAGTAGATACATGTCTAACCCTAGTAAAGATCATTGGAATGCTTTAAAGTATTTTCTTAGGTACATTAATAGTACATTGCATATTGAATTATGTTATTAAAAGAGGCACAATGCACTTGATCTTGTGGGTTTTGTAGATTCTAATTTTGCAGGAGACATGGACTTTAGAAAATCAACAATTGCTTCCTACTTTACTTTAGGTGGAAACTGCATTAGTTGGAAGTCCCAACTTAACTTCTTATGGCCTTATCCTTTATAGAAGTTGAATATGTGGCAATGATAAATTCTATTAAGGAGGCTCTTTGGTTGAGAGGTAACCTGAATGGAATTAACTTGTTGCATTGTGAAGTTGTGATGGAATCTCATAGTTAAAGTGCATTACATCTCTGCAAGAACCCTGTTTACTACAGAAGAACTAAGCATGTGGATGTTAAATATTATTTTGTGAGGATCAAGTGTCTTCTGGTGCTTTGAAGGTTTATAAAATTCCTACTGAGGATAATCTTATTGATATGAAAACCAAGATTGTAATTATATCTACATACATTGAACTTGTTGCATGTTGGTGTTGACTTATGGAAGGGTCAATTAGAGTTGTTTTAGAAATGAGAATTGAATCATGTTGCACTAGTAATGTGAAAGAGAAAAGGCAAAAGTTGTTAAAGCTTCAAGGTGGAGATTGTTAAATAAGTGAAGCTCTAACACTTGTACTTTGACTGTCATTTCAAACATACAACATACTTTGTATGGCCTTTTGCAAAAATAACAACCAAGTGTGTCGTTACATTAATGGCTATTGCTGTGTCTTATCTTAATGAACAATTTGGACCATTGATTTAAACTGATGAGCTAATCTCTATTGTTGCTTCTTCATTTTACCTCTTGTATAAATACCAAATGGATTGATATGGTTTTTCATTGTTTAGGGCTTTCTCGTCATTTTTTGTTCTCTCCATCATCTTCGCCTTTCCTTTTCTATTTATTCCTCTGTAACCTTTTTTATTTTAATCTCAAGCCCTAATTTGGGATTGGGGACTTGGTGATCTAGGTTTAGGGTAATATGTTTGTAACAAAGTTGGTGTATTTGTGTAATTTGAGTATGTAACAAAAATCTTAAATTTAGTGCAGTGTGCTCTTTTCATATGTTAGAGCTTAAGTGGATGTAATTTAGATATTTTGGGTGAACCACTATAATTCCTACGTGTTATTTGTGTACTTTTATATTTTTATTTACTTTGCTATATCTAGATATCTTAGTTTCTGTATGTGAGCTTTGATATGTCTTTGTTAGGTTTATTGGATTAGGATTTAGGTGTTTCCCTATTGTCTTTCAACTTGATCATTGTAAAACTTATGCCAACACAACACTAGTAAATCAAGTATGAATTAAGACTAAGAACATGCAAGATCAAATGACATTGGTAAAGACAATAAACAAATAAATAGATAAGGGAAGAGAGAAGAAAAAAAATTATTGTGGTTCACTTAAAGACCACAAGGCTACGTCCATGTTGAGCTCCGGTGAGAAAATGTTTGTTGTACTAGCTTAGAGTTCTATACACTTTCAATAATAGTTTACACTCTCACATACAAATATATAGGTTTTTAAACTCAAATCATTATATTTATAGGAGTGTATTTAATTATGATTTATAAGATTTTTATAAACTTAAAAAGTTAAAGATGTATTTAATTAAAACATATTTAGGGGGTGTATTTAATTTGGATTTTAAAATACTTTGATAGACTTTTTTAGTGAGAAACTTTTTGAGATTTTAATAAACTTTTGTAGAATTTATAAAAGTATGAATAACTTTTAATGACTTTTTATTTTTTATTTTTATAGACTTTAAAAGACTTTTATAAACTTTTTTTATTATACAAATTGATATATATATATATATACATATATTTTTTCATTTTTCTCACAAGGCCGCAAATAGGTTTTTTTTTTTTTTTTTTCACAATGATGTCATTAAGAGGAGACCAATAAATAGTGATGTAGGATTTTTATTTTTTAAATTTCACAGTGAAGAGAAAAAGTATGAAGAGAAATAAATATTACTGCGTGGCTATGATATATCATTGAAATTAAAAAATCTTTGAAAGTTTTTAGAAAAGGAAGACAATTTATAAGATTGAATACATATAAAATTTACCAAAAGTCATTAAAAGTCTGCATACATTATTTTTTATAAAAGTAAAGTCTAAATTAAATACCTCTAAACTTTTATGAACTTTAAAAAGTTATAATTAAATATATTAAAATTTTTAATGACTTTTTAAAAATTTATAAAAGTTGAAATTAAATACCTCATTACTTTTAAAAGTCTAAATTTTTTTTAATTAAATACCTCTTAACTTTTTAAATTTACAAAAATCTTATAAAGTCATGATTAAATACACTCCTGTAAGACTTTTAAAAGTAATAAGCTATTTAATTTTAATTTTATTAAACTTTTAAAAAGTTATTAAAAGTTTTGAAGTATTCAATTATAACTTTTTAAAGTTAATAAAAGTTTAAAAATAATTAATTTAGAATTTACTTTTACAAATAATGAATTTATATAGACTTTTATTGACTTTTGGTGAATTTTATATGTATTTAATCTTATAAATTGTTTCTTTTTTTAAAATTTTTAATTTTAATGACACATCGTATCTATATTGTAGTATTTACTTCCATTTATATCTGTTGCTTTCTTTTCATATTTTTTCTCCTCACTATGAAATTATTATATTATGATCTTGTCATTCTCCATCATTTTATCTTATTCTCTTCCTATTGTGTGAAAAATAAAATAAAAAAAATTAATGACATTTTTATAAAAAAAATAAAAATTCTTCATCACTATTTATTAACTTCCTCTTAATAGCATCATTGTGGAAAAAAAAAGAAAAAAATTATTGATGTAAAATGAAAAAAAAATAAACTTGTGCAATGAAAAATTTTATAAATTTTTTTAAAATCTATAAAAATAAAAAATAAAAAATAATTTAAAAATTACTTATATTTTTATAAATTTTATAAAAATTTATTAAAATGGCTAAAACTTTTTAATTAAAAAAGTCTCTTAAAATTTCTTAAAATACAAATTAAATACTAATATGAGAGTGAGACAAAAAAAAGAAAAAAAAGAAAAAAAGAAGAACTTAGAACGTGAACTGAATTCTCACTTTCACATATAAATATATAGGTTTTCAGATCCAGATCACTATCTTCATTGTGATTGTGACAGTGAGACAAAAAACATAGAGAAACCTAAGAGATGAACTAAAGAGAATAATTTTCAAATCAAGACTGATGGAGTCGGCACAGTGATCGAGGCAGCCATCAGGTTTTAATTTAGGGTGCTAGGTGGTACTGTTCAATTTGAACCTGTGACTCAGATTGGGTCTTCAGAACAAGACACACTAATTGATGAAATCACAAGTGAGGCACAGCTGGACGTAGACCATCAGAATCATTGCTGTTTTGGATTAGTCACAAGCCATTTATCAGCTTCACCACTAACAATCACTTATTATATATTTATTTATTTTTTAAAAAAAGTTAATATAAATTGCATCATTTTAAGAAGAAAATATAAAAGTTACATTTAGATTACAAGATTATTTCTTATTTTTTAGTTGAAGATAATTTGATTTCAATTGTAGATAAACTTGATTAATGATTGTGTTTTATTATTATTATTATTATTATTATTTTTATATCAATTTTATAATTTTCTTTTATTTATTTTTTGTAATTGAAAAATAAACTTTCTGTGCTCTAATTAAAATTTCAAAATATCTATAAAAAGTCTTGAAAATGTTAATTTTAATGATTTATTATTAATCAACGGAGCTTACAAGTAAGAGGGCGGGGAGCAAATGGTGGCGAGAAGCGACGGAAAGAGGAGGTGTTGTGTTTGAGAACACATTTATATATATATATATATATATATATATATGCACGCAACTATAGAGACAGTGGGTGTATAGCGAAGGTGTGCACCCAGAAGTTGAAATTTTTTGGAGGTTTGGAAGATCTGCCATTGGAATTTCTTTGGCACTCATAAAAATGAAGGCTTTGAGTTGGTGGTTGATGCTACTGGGTTCACTTCGCCTGGTGTCTGTTTGGTTTGGTTTCTTCGACATCTGGGCTCTTCGTCTCGCCGTCTTCTCCAAATCCGAAAGTACTCCATTCTCACCCTCTTCGTCTTATTATGATCTAACTTGGTGTGGTTCTTGCATTTTTATCCATTATTCGGTTTACTGTTTGGCTAGATTTTTGAAATTGTTTTTAGTGACGGTATTCTGTGTTTGGTTGCTTGTTAAAGTGGAAGAAGAAAAAAAGGATCTAATTTTCTCTAGGCATAGTTGCTACTGGAGAGCAGGAACAATTATAAAAATAATTAAAACCCAAGTGCCAAACAGGATTAAAGATGTGAACTTCATCTCTAATTTTTCAAATTTCTAAAACAAAGAGAAGAAGCTTATGTAAAAATGAAGGTTAGGATATGCCTTTATTAGTCTGAATATGCATGTTGGTGGTGGACCTCTGAAAACTTGATGGTTATGCAGTTGGTCTTTGGATTATGCGTGACTGTTGATGTTTCTTAGGTGAAGGATAGAGAGAAGATCACCTATTTTGTGTCTCGCTGTACTTGGCAGGTTTTATTTTTTTGGTAAGAAGGTGACATAAACCAAACTGTGAATTAATTAAAGAAAAGTTTCATCGTCATGATTTGGGTTTCTTGTCCTAATCCAATTCTGGCCAACTTTAAGCCACTGACTTGCTAGATAATGCGTAGTCATGAGAAAGAAGCTGTCTCTCTGCCTGTGAGCTGTCTCTCTGCCTGTGAGCTGTCTCTCTGTCTGTCAATCAAACTTGTTTCCTCTGCCATCAGGGATAATGAGCTGGAATAGGAAAAATGACCAAGAGTTAGTAGAAAGTACGAGTAGGTTTAAGTTACACTCTTCTTGTCCTATACCCTGTGAGACTTGTAGGAGAGAGGTAGGTTGGGAGAAAGATGATTGAATATATACTCTTAATTGGCTTAAGAAAATTTGAAATTCAGTATGAATAGTGGACTCATAAAACCTTAGATAATTTATTTCAAAAAAAAAAAAAAAAACCTCAGATAATTAAATGCCAGTACTCTAATTAATGGAAATAACTTCTCGTGTTGGGTTCGTTATATGGTAGAGTCCCAATGACCTTGTGGTTGCCTTCTCCTTTTCTGCTTTGTGATAACCTAATTTTGGTTACGGTCTACTTTTAAAGCTTTGAGTTCTAGCTTCTATTGTATCACAGTGATTTCAATGGTTTCTCCACTATTCTGCAAGCAAACAATTTGTTTCGAATATCTAATCAGAAGATTACTTAGAAATTATAGTCTGGCATATATAACCATCTATTTAGATTAAAAAATGTGTGAGAAAGAGAACTTTCGGAGAATGTGGATGAGCAGGGGGCTTCCACAAGGACTGAACAGAATTGGTAGGTTCAGATCATGAATTTATCACTGTCGCAATTTCAAAACCACATATGTATGCATAGTCATAATTGAATAGTTCTTTGATGATGAATGAATGAAGCTTGGTGTACTCAATTGGAAACTGTTTTTCAGCTCGACTGTTTTTTTTTTTTTTTATATAGTTGAGTTCCATTGTTAACATAAGCTTTTATACATGCATAATTATTTGCCTATATAGATAGGTTTACTGACATCCACTCCATTTCTACCTACTGATTGTATTATTATTTTTTAAACTTTTTAAAACTGTTTTAACATGCTTATGTGATGGAACACAAGCTTTATATTTTGTTCTTTCCTCACATTTACTTCATTCCCTTTGACTGTTTTCCATTGTTTTTCCAATTTTCAACAGTGACTGAAGTTCATGGAAGAACATTTGGTGTGTGGACTCTTCTGACTTGCACACTCTGCTTTCTCTGTGCGTTTAACCTTGAAAACAAACCACTGTACCTTGCTACCTTTTTATCATTTGTCTATGCACTTGGGCATTTCTTGACTGAGTACCTAATATATCAAACTATGGCTATTGGGAATCTCTCAACTGTCGGCTTTTTTGCAGGTATGAAATTGCTTGACCTGATTTTGTATTTCATGTAATTGAATGCTCATTTGCAATCTCTTTAGATAATTAGTACTTTTAGTTGCAAAGCTTATGACCATGGATTTTACTTGGTACTTTTGGGCATTAAATAATATCTAATATTTGAGCTGCATCCCCCATTTGAGACAAATGGTGAGCTATAAAAAATTCGTATAAAATGATATTAGTTATCTCCTTTAAACTTCAAATGGAATATTCATTGGTAGTTTCTGTCAATGCTTGCTTGAGTGCAGTTGATTGCACATTAGTATATATTACCTCTTCAAAAACCGTTATAGGCCACTGCTAGAAGTGGGTGAAACATGGTCTTTGGATCTCCTGTAAATGCATGTGGCTTTGTCCACTGTGCCGTTTTCTCTCTTTTGGGTGGGTGGGTTGAAGTGGTAGAATTATCAGAGATCTTAGTTCCGTACTTGTGACTTGTGTGGTCGCAAAAAATCTCTCTGGTAAAAGAGAAGTACTGTAGCCAACTGTTTAGTCTACAATGATATTTAAATTGTTTTACTTTGTCTAGTTTTTATTACAGTTAAATTAGTTCTCATTTCTTGATCATCAAATGTTGTTGGAGGTCCTGTCTTTTTACTTGGAATTATAATATCCAATAAGTTATAAGCACCGAGAGTCCAAACTTCTTGTTAATGTTATTCCCAAGATAAATTTTACTGTTCTCTGTTTATTTATCATAGTAGACATAATTTAAATATAATGTTAGAGTTTTGTCTCAAAAATATTTGAACTATAAATCTCAACCATGATAATAAACTAACCAACTTTTCAACTTAAGCACTATCATTCCCTAAAAGGGAGAAAAAAAAAAAAAGAAAGAAAAAATAATTGTGGTGATGGATGCTGTTAGGTGGTAAAGTTAAGCGATGGGGGTTGTTATGGCAAAGATTGGTGAAAATTGTAGTATCCGTGTTGGTGTTGTGATTGGTGATGGTGGCAATTGATGGTAGGTTTGGCGATGTCTGTGTCATGCTATTATTATTGGTGCTGGGTCAGTGATAGTTGTGCTGGTGGCAGAAGCAACCCTCATGGCTATAAATGGTGATTATCTAATGGTGCCTGTTATGTGCCTGGTAGTATATTTGGTGGCAACAATGGCATTGGTAGTGGTAGAGATGGTTATGGGTGATGTTGTGGAGGCAACATCAACAACCGAGGGTAGTGGCAATGGTGATTGTTATGCGGTGATGTTGGCATGATTGTATAATCTAAATTGTTGAGAAAAAGAGAACATAATTTTAATCTTAAACATCACATATTGGAGTTAAAAATAGTAATTATGTTAAAAGTCTTCAAAATCTAATAAAATTTTGATTGCTATTGATACTGCAAAACACCATCTGTTCACTAAAGTCCAACCTTACCAATTTCGACTTGAAAGTAGAGTCCTAGTGTATTAGTTACAAAATGAGATATCAAACCTTTTATGAAAATGATGACTACATGACTACATGTATTTTTGTTATTCTTTTTTTCCTGTCCTGGTATAGATTGCGTTATAAGCATGCGACAGGGACAAGTGAACTCTTGGAGCCCCTGCATACCTTTCCTAAATTTTAAAATTTCCTTTTTTTTATTGGTGCTATACATGGTAAGCTTTGGATTTGAATAAACATATTTGAGTGATAAAATTCTCTTTTAATTTGATCAGGCACATCAATAGTGTGGATGTTGTTGCAGTGGAATTCACATCAACCACGAGCCACTTTGAAAGCAGAGTGAAGTTTTTTGACTGTTTCCCTACCTTTTCTGTCATTCACAACTTAGACTTAGCTTTCCTTGCTTCCCCGTCATTCTACAAAGTTTGATCAAAGACGTTTCGACCCAACTGTATTATCTTAGTTTGTTTCTGTATTGACATGAAATGGCTTGCATATTGTTTGCATGCAAGCGACTTTTGAAGTTGGAAGTGAACATATTGTTTATACAGATACATTATTTGTGCACATTGCAGGTTCAAATTGGCCGAAGTATACGCATTCAGTATATCGAATTTGAGTCGGGTGTAATTTTGTTTTAAAGACATTTTTTCAACCATATCTAATAGTTTTCTTGCGATGTAATTTGGTGAAGTTTAAATTCAGAGAGTAATTACTACCAATGCAGTATGAACTTTGTTTGGAAAGACGCAAATTTTATGTGAAGATCAGGATTTCTTTCTATCACTTTGCATCGTGAGTTTTTATAGTATATATAGAAGTCGCTTTTCGAGGCAAAATAGTAAACCATCTAGAAGATGGATTGAGGTTAAACACGAGCATGAAGAGCTATTGCCATTTCTATTGACTGATTAATATGAACTTTGGATGTGGAAAATACGAACTATAGAATTACACATAGAAAAAACACATTTAGACTGTTTTGTGTATTTGGAGAACAGTGGAAATGATGCTTTTTGTTCTCTACTTTGTTCTTCAGAATTCTTGACATGATTGATGAGTCGACCCAAGGACAAATTTAGAATTTTAAAATTGGATGGACTGCTTTTATTTTATAATTTTTTTTTTTAAAACAAAAACTCGACGGTATAAATATATTTTATTATTAAAATAAAACAGATACATATAACCAAGAAAACATAATGAGTTTTATCTTTATAATGCAAATACAATAAATTACTATCTAAGATGCGCCCTATGCTTTTTTATCGAGTAAAACTTATCAATTATTGATTCATTATTTATGCTACTTGCAAAGTTTTTTTCTATGTGGATGAACATACAATCAGCAAGAAACTCATCCTTAATCTTGTTGCGAAGCTGATTTTTAATGACTTTCATAGATGAAAAAACTCATTTCGTCATTGATGTAGAAACAAGAAGAGTCAATACCAAACAGATCAATCTACTAATCAAGCAGAAATCATCTACCAAGCTTGTTTCAATTAATCAACGATATAATGTAGAAATGAGATTAATATTTTGAAAGTCTGAACGATCCATTGACAACCTAAAATACTCCAACTATATTATCAAAACATACAAATCAGAATGAGTGAAGTCTTCAGGATAGAATTTCTCTGCAAGCTCACATATATTATCAATTTTAAATGATCTAAAAGCATGAGAAGGATCCAATGCTGAGCTAAGATAAAGTAGCTCCACTATATTTGGTGGAAATCTATGATTTAACTCCACCAACTGAAAATCTATTACATTATTAAATAAATTAACTCGATAATGACGCTTAATTGTAATAGAATCTTTTTGTTGACAAGAATGACATGTACTAATTTTATAAGGAGCATTCATATCGGGCATTTCAATATCATATTATGCATAAAAAGATATCACACTTTCAAATAGATTATCCCAACCATCATCTCTCAATCTTCGAAGATGCATTTTTGAATGTGAAATATAATTTAAAGCATTCATAATATCTTGAGTTTTTCTCTGAATTATTTCTGAAAGAAAATCTGTAATTCCCATAACTTTGTTTATCAAGAGTAAGATAAACACAAAGTAAAAAATGTCATGACATGATAATGTTTGAAAGACTCAAAATGAAATTGAGTATTTAGTCCATTTTCACTGATCTCTGAAAGAAATGATTTTATTGTACTAAATAACTCAATTAAACTCCTTATAGAACGAAAGTGAGAACCCTAACGACTTGTTCTAGATCGTTGCAAAGTATAAGCTTGATTTGCTCCTGTACCTGTCTCAAGTTCTCCAGTCATTATCAACTCATTAACTTCATATTGTTGAGTCAATTTCAACTCAGAATTAAGCTTAACAGAAGCAGAAATGTAATTCACAATTTCATTCAACATTGAAAAAAATAGATAAACAAACTTCACTTCTTTAGCTGCACAATTTAAAGCTAATTCTAAGCGATAAGGAAAACAATACACATAATATGCATATGAACAATTTTTGAGAAACAGTGCTTGTAACTCATTCCATGCACCACTCATATTGCTAGAACCATCATATCCTTGACTATGCAAATTTTCAATTAGAAGCTCATGTTGACCAAAAACAGTGGAGATAACATTTTTTAGTGTTGAAGCAACCGTGTCAGGAACACTCACAATATCAAAAAACCATTCTATAATAAATCCATAGTAATCAATATATCTTAGGATAATAGTCATTTTCTCTTTATTAACTTCATCAACTGCTTCATCAACAAGAATACAATATTTGCTATTTTCAACTTCTTAACGAATCAACTTTCTCACTTTATTAGCAAATATATGCAATATCTTATTTTGTATAGATGATGCAATATACTTGGCATTTCTAGGAGCATTATTAAGGATAACATTGTTAATTTCAATGTTACATCTTCCAAAAGCCTTAATAAGCTCAACAAAATTCCCTCGATTGAATAAATCATGAGACTCATCATTACCTATAATAGCCAATCCTTGACTTACTAATAATCTAACACTTTCAATTGTAGTGTTCAGCCTCAATCGACTTTGTGCTATTTGTTGAAAAGATTGTGCATTCATAATTGCATCAATTTATTGAGATGGGTTCCCCAAGCCACACCAATTTACCATAGCGCGTTGATGATGTGAAGATGAATTATGACAAAAAAAGATGCATTGTTTTCTACCAACCCTCTTCCAACTATTAAACCCATCAATAGTGAAAGTCTTTTGCATCTCATTAGAAAAAAGAAGGCAAGGAAAACAAAATGCATGATCTTTAACAATAGAATACTCAAGCCAAGAATGTTGCTTAAACCACTTATATTGAAATCTTTGAGATTGATCCCCATCTGTGTGGCTAGGATATACACTTAAACAAGGTTAATATGGTCCAAGATTAATATATAATCTTCAAATATTATCGTGTTCATTAACCGGATATTCACATATTTGACGACGTAATCCTGGATCACGTTCAAGATATGTGGTGTCAAATGCTTGACCATGATCCTCTCTTTCAGATTCAAATTCTTGTGGCAGCACATTTTCACAATTAAAAGATTCAGAAGACCTCCAAGGTGACCCACTTGATGATCCATCACTTATTTTCTTAAAAAATAATCCAATTCCTTTAAGCTTCTTCGGTTTTTGATCATTACCCGACATTATAAAAATCCTATATTATAAGGCAAGCAATCCAATTTCCAACATCAATTATCAAATAAAAAATTATAACCAATAAGGAATCTAATTTTCAACATCAATATAATTCCAATAAGCAATTTTCAACATCAGTATAATTTCCAACAAGCAATAATATAGCAATTGCATAATTTCCATTTGATTATCACGTATAGTAGTTGCACAATTTCAACTCCAACTCAATATATATATATATATATATATAATGTCACTTACCTTTTTCCCCTTTGCAGAGAATTATCTAGAAGAATCATGTGCAGGTGCAGCACTGTAAATTAAATCAGAGACATGACATCAAACACATATTTATATGGAGATTCTGAATTCACTCTAGTATCAAACCCACTTCATGTTATTATTATTATTTCTATTAAAAATACAAATTTCCATAGACAAAGGGAAAAAAAAGAGAGAGGTAAAATACAAGATCTTCAACAAATTAATAAACCAATTTCCCCCATGATAATGATGAGAAAGAAAAATCAAATTCAACCAAAGAAAACCAAAAATTTAATTAATAAAAAAAGGAAAAAAAGATGATATAGTTGCATTGATAAAAAATTATGTCAAAAAACTAAATAAAAAAAGAAAAGAAAAAGAAGACCTAATAGACCATGGAGACAGGACAAGCTTACCTAATACTTCTTTAATTTGGCATGGTAGACATAGCAGTGGTCCAAGAAATCCTTAAGAATTATTGTGTTATGGCTGCAGACTGCCGGGAAATGAGAATTTTGGGGGTTAGGGACTTAGGGATTGGAAAATGGAAGGAAGGGGGTGAGAAATAAAGGGGCTGGTGGGCTTCAAAATTAAGGCTGGTGGGTTGTGGGTAGAAAATGTAGGAAAAAAAAATTTAATTAAGAAAAAAACTACCCGGCTATAGCCCGGGTAGCCCCTGACGTAGATTCGTCCCTGAGTTGACCCGAATTTAGGTCCTAATTAAATATTACGGGGCTTGTAGAAATTTTTCTTTTAGCAAATTTCAGCGGCACAAAAAAAATATAATAGTTGAAAAATAAATACACATTTAATTTGGAGAAATAGTGAGTCCACCTTTCAATATGCATATATTAACAATTCATAAATTTAAAAAGAAAAGACAAAAAAATACATAAAATATCAAAAATTTAAAAAGAAAAGACAAAGTAAACAAAAATATATATAATATGAATATAATAAAACACTATTTAATAATATGCAATGCATGACTGAGTGGTAATTTAAACTTGGAATATGATTTGGCGTAACGTCATCACTATTTTGATTGAAATAATTATTAGTGGCTGATTTAGAATTAATAGACTATTAGGCCTATAAGGCTGTGTTTGACAATCATGATCGGGTTGCATTTGACACGCATGACCGGACATGATTAATTTTTAGACCGGACTGAGACTAGGTTGGTTTGGATTAAGACTAAGACAATTAGTACTGTCCTATCTTTTCAGATAAAATTATGAACATATTCTATATTTGGTGTGTGCCGGACTGAAATAATAATTTTATTTTAAAATATATATCATATATATTTTTATTAAATTTATATTTAAAAAATGAAGTTTTTTTAGGGTTTCAACTATAAATAATATGTAATTTTTTTAGTTTAGTTATTTTAAATAATTTATATAAATAAAGTTATAGAATAAAGATAGAAAAATTTATTCCATATTTCTTTTTCATATAACTAACATTCAGCCATCCATTGAAAGATAATTAAATAAGCCACCACATTATTTCTAGACAGGTAAAGGAATGTTTGTTGTTTGTCAACCTATTTGAAATGCCAAAAAAATACCACCTCAATTAACAACATTAAAAAAAATAGAAAAATCACAACTTTCGAACAAGAGAACAAACAATTGGAACTTCAATTATTAACTTCTTATTTTAAAAACCCAAAAAAAGAGAATTATAATAGTTTGTTGTAAATTACAGATTCTCCAAACTAATCAAAAGTAGAAGCACAAGCAATTCAATTTAGGGTTTTTAGATGCCATATCCGGGCACAATGACATTTGAATTCTTTTGACCCATTTTTTTAAAATAATTATTTTATCCTAAAATTACAATAGCATCCTTGGATGATGAATTATTTTTTTAGCTTTATTTTTATAATTCATCAAAATATTTTTTTAATTATATATTCAAAATTTTAGACAGTTATAAAAAAAAAAAAGAAAAAAAAATAAATTGGGATTAAAAGTCATATTAAACTTTGATGGATGGAAAAGTTTATAAAAATTAAAATTTCTAAAAAAGTTTTAATAATAAATCATCATGAATTTACTTCGTCACTAAAAGTCACTTTATGATAAAATTCGTAGCTAAAGTCTACTTTATCAGTGACGAAGTCCTTCATCATCGAATTTCACATCGTCGCTAAAAGTCACTTCGTCACTAAAGCTCACTTTGTTAGCGACGAATTTTACGTTGTTGCTAAGAGTCTCTTCGTTATTGACGAATTTTATTTCGTTGCTAGAAGTCACTTCGTCGCTAAAGTTCATTTCGTCAGCGACGAAATACTTCATTAGCGATAAATTTTATTTCGCCGTTAAAAGTCACTTCGTCACTAAAGTTCATTTCGTCAGCGACGAAGTCCTTCATAAGTGACGAAATACTTTATCAGCTATGAATTTCATTTCATCACTAAAAGTTACTTCGTCGTTAAAGTTCATTTCGTCACTTTGTCACTAAAAGTCATTTCATCGCTAAAGTTTACTTCGTCAACGACGAAGTCCTACAAATATTAAAGGGTATATTCGACTTTATGTTAAAAAACTGGCCAAAATAATAATTTTAAGAGAAGTTGATTAAAAAAATTTATATGGATCCCAAGGGTAATATGGCATAAAAAACCCTTCAATTTGGAAAAGACACAAAAATGGAAAAGCTAAAATAGAATCAGGTCGAGGAGTATATGTGACCTCCTTGGCAACACTGTCACATTTGTTGTAAAATATCTCCAATGTCACCATCTCAAGCAAAGCGTATCCCAAATTAAGGAGTATATCTCTGGCATCTCCATTTAAATCCTCCACAAGCAACTATGATGTCTCTAAGATGGAGTGTGCTGCATGGCTACTACCTAGTATTATAGAAAAGCCCAAATCACCAATTTTCACATGCAGAGAGGAATAATAGTAGTTCAAAATATCAGTTTTAATGGAAGTCCAAGTAAAAAGAAAAAGAGCCTTATATCCTATCTATATTTACTATATTTACTTGTGTGTGTACAGTTTAAGAGATTTTGAGATTTTAATTTAAAAATTCCAAATACAATCACCATATTGCATGAATAATCTATTGATGATGTCTATAGACAATGGGATTTAGCATGTAAATTACACTCCTTCAACAAGTCAAATTGATAATGTTAAGACATGTGGAGGCAAAGATAAGGCTTAGTACCTCGATAATACATAGTACCACAAAAAATTGAAGAAAGAAAAGGAAAGAAAAAACAAGAAAAACTGAATAGACTTTGCATCATATTCCATTGATTTAACGTGGTAATGGGGACATCATACTCTACTAAAGTCAAACAATTAAATTTGTCTCAATTAAGTGAAGTTTATCAGTTTCACATTTCAAGTTTATGAAATGCATAAGTCCTAAATATTTGATTTCTATTACTGTTCAATTTTCTTTGGAAACCAAGTTGCATATGAGGATTAGTTAAATTGATTAATATGCTAAGTTTATAAAATTTTCTTTTTTCCTAGTTAATGACAACGTTGTCCCAAATATTTGATCAACTTTGTCTACCTGGTAAATTTTTAGATGATTAACTACCATTTGAAACTATCAATAGCAAAAAAAATCTTAGGCATCAACATCATTTTAGATTATCAGTACCTATGTACTTAATAAAAAAATAATAACTTGTAGCTACACTATAATTGTTAAAAATCAATATCACAACTATTTCAACTACATCATTTTCTCCAAACAAAACTCTAGTTTCATAGAAACTATGGGTGATGAACTCACATAAAAATTATTAGCATACATAATGGAGTCAGATAATATCTATTACTGTGAAGTGATAAGTATAATATTTGTATATCTGTATTAGTTACGTAGAGTTTTGTACCACTCAGTCATGTGTATATAATATTGTCAAAGTTAATGAGATTTGACAGTTTTTTTGCCAAAAGTTTCTCTCTCATTAGTTTTTCTTCTTTACTTAAACACTTTCATGGTATCAGAACTTTAGACTCACATCACTATGTCAAGACTCACGTCACTATGTCAAGTTCTTCTTTTTCTTATGTTTCTTCTTCCAATATTCTTCAAGTTTCACTGCCTAATTACAATTTTCCCTTCAAATTAGAACAGGATAATTATGTGTTATGGAAAGCCCAGATCTTGCCGGCTATAATTGGCAGCAACATAGAGCAGTTCATTCTGACTGACACAACCCCACCAGAGAAGATGATTAAAGACACTTTTTCAATGTCTAAAGAAGAACAGGTGGTAAATCCTATTTATCTTGATTGGCGTCGGTGTGATCAAGCCTTACTTGGTTGGATTATATTGTCAATCACCAAGGAAATTCTAACCCAGATTAACAAAGTTTGTTTTCCCCTCACATCTGCTGCTCTATGGAGTTCCTTGAAAAAGTTTTCTGGCCGGTAATCAAAGGCCAAAATCATGTAGTAGAAAACCTAGTTCCAAACAACAAAAAAGGAGGATCTCTCTGTGATGTTTTATTTTTATAAGTTGAAGGAAATTTCAAATAATCTCGCCTTGGCTAGTTACCTAAATTTTTATTTAGTTTTCATTTTACAATTGTTATATGGTCTCCCTCTAGAATTTGATGTGGTTGTTGCTAATATAAATTCTTCTCATGATGATTTGGATATAGAAGATGTTCTGTATGTGTTAATGAATTAGGAATCATGTATCTTACAATCTACCTCTGATGTTACACCTATGGCTAATGTTGCTGCCCGGGAGGACAAAAAGGCAGATTCTAATGGTGGAGGCCGCGACTTCAATTTTTCTCCTCGTGGTGGTTCTTCCGGCTGTGGTCGTGGTAGAGGTCAGGGTCACAATTCTTTGAATAATAATCGGCCTTACTGTTAGATTTATGGTAGACTAAGTCATCTAGCCTACAAGTGCTGTAACAAGTTTGACCAAAAGTTTCAAGGTCCATTATCCAACCCCAACAATGTATTTTTTGCTTCTCCTGACACTCTCGGTAACACATCTGAATTACTCATGGATAGTGGAGTGACGAATCATGTTACAATGATCACAACAACATTCAACAATGTTCTGAGTACAATGAAGGTGAAATGTTGCATATAGGCAATGGACAAGGTTTGGCTATTCATAATGTTGGTTCATCTATTTATGGTCCCATGAATTTACAAAATATGTTGCATGTACCGACCATTAAGAAGAATCTGCTAAGTATTTCATGTTTAACTTGTGATAATAATTTGATTCTCGGTTTATGTTTGTAAAGGACAAGGCTTCGAGGAAGGTGCTACTCCAAGGCTTTCTTAAAGATGGTCTTTATAGAATTTTTTTCTCAGGTTCGAACCCAATTTCATCTAAGAGTCACAGTAAGTCTTCTTTACTCACTCTCTTCGACAAGGAGAAAAATCCAGTTCACTGTTTTATTTCCAAATTATTTGTTAATCAGTTATGGCATTATCGGTTAGGTCATCCATCCTCTTTAGTTATGAATAAAGTTTTCCAACAATGTAATAAATCACTTTCAGTTAACACTGGTTGTACTTCATTTTGTTCTCCCTGTCAACTTGGAAAGGTTCATAATTTATTTGTACCTTTATCTATCATAAAAAGCACACAACCTTTATAATTGATTTTCTCTGATGTTTGGGGGTCGGCCCCTGTAACGTCTAAGGAAGGCTTCAAATATTATATAACCTTTGAAGATAATTATTCTAGGTTTATATGGCTTTACCCAATGAAATATAAGTCAGAAGTACTAAAAATATTTTTGCAATTTCAAGCTATGATTGAAAATTTAATTGGGAAAAAGATTAAAGTATTTCAATCCAATTAGTGTGGTGAATACCATCCCCTACAACACGTTCTTGCAACTACTGGAATAATCTTCCAACATTCATGTCCACACACTCACAACCAAAATGGAAAAGTTGAGCGTAAGCATAGACACATCTCTAAAACAGCCTTAGCCTTACTCGCTCAAAGCTCACTTCCATTCACCCATTGGTGGGATGCAACAACCACTGCCTCTTTTTTGATCAATCGTCTTCCCACTAAAACACTTAACTTTATTTCTCCTATCCAAAAATTATTTAAATCATACCTTTGATTATTCATTTTTAAAGTGTTTTGGATGTGAGTGCTATCCTTTTCTGCATCCTTATCGTCAACAAAAATTTTCATACCATTCTAAAAAATGCGTGTTTATTAGGTACAGTCCCTCTAACAAAGGGTACAAATGTTTAAGCATGTCTACGAGTAAAGACTATATAACGCCTAATGTAATATTTAATGAAGAAGCCTTTTCTTTCTCCATTAAAGCCGACACCCATACTTCCACTATTAAAAGCAATAGTCACTCTATTATCCCAATGTATGTTCCATTTTTTCAGGTTTCTCCTAGCTGTGTCCTATCATCTAATCCAGCTACCTTGGTTCATCTTCCTTATGCCACGTCCAACACTTCTTCAAGTGAGAATCAATGTATGCTATCTTCGATCACTCCATGGATTCTATATCCTAATAATTCTTATGCAGACCGTGGCCAATCTTCATATGCGACTACATTGCCAACCTCCTCCAATTCTCATACTTCTCATGCAAACAGTGGTCATGACTCCCATGCAGATACGTCGCCCACCTCTTCTAGTTCCTATTCAAATTTTCAACAGAAGCTTGCAGCTTGGCAACATCATTCCTCATCTTTCCCGTCACCCAATCTGCCCACCTCACCTAACATTCAACTTGATGCCCACATACCTGTGCGTCAATCACAATATGTTCACCCCATGATCACTCGATCAAAAGTAGGTATCTTCAAACCCAAGTTGTACTCTACTACACTTGATACTAACAACATTGAACCCATTAGTGTTGCTCAAGTGTTAGAATCTCTAACGTGGTTCAATGCTATGAATGAAGAAATTGCAGTTTTAAATCGGAATCACACGTGGTTACTTGTACCACCACTTCCCAATCGTAAAGTTATTCGCAACAAATGGGTTTTTAAAATCAAACGAAACCCAGATGGTTCGGTTCTACATCATAAAGCTCATTTGGTTGCTAAGGGGTTTCTTCAAATAGCTGGTATTGATTTTATTGACACCTTCAGCCTAGTTATCAAGCCGTCAACCATCCATGTTGTATTATGGCTTGCCATTTCGAATAATTGGCCTATTCATTAACTTGATATAAATAATGCTTTCTTGAATGGGATCTTGAATGAAGACATATTTATGGTCCAACCTGAAGGCTTCCTTGATCCTTCCAAACTAGATTATGTTTGTCAACTCCACCGTTCTTTATATAGTCTTCAACAAGCTCATCGGGCTTGGTATGATTAGTTTCATCGTACTTTATGCATATGGGGTTTCAAAAATTGTAGAATAGACTCTTCTTTATTTATTTTGCAACGACCTCTTGGTGTTGTGTGAGTGTTAGTTTATGTTGATGACATTTTGATCACAAGAAGTAGTCAAGCTCTTATCGATAGGTTTATCTCTCAACTTGATTTCTCCTTTTTCTCTCAAAGAGCTTGGACCGATCTCTTATTTCTTAGGCATTAAAGTTGTCCGTACTTCCTCTGGCCTCTATTTGTCACAAGCTGATTATATTACAGAAGTACTCCATCGTGCACATATGGTTGATTGTAAACCAAGTCTGTCTCCCGCTAGCACAACCATACAACTCAGCCAAACAAGTGGTGCTCCCTTCATTGATCCTCTTCTTTACCAAAGTATAATTGGTGCACTCCAATATGTCACCCTCACCATACTAGAAATCTCCTTTGTTGTTATTAAACTTAGTTAGTATATGCATGCTCCCACAGATATGCATTGGACTACTTGTAAATGCATCCTGCGGTATTTTCTAATCCTGTGTTTCATGCTCGAACTAAATACATTGAAATAGACATTCATTTTGTTCGTGATAAGGTGTTGCAAAAGTCGTTGGAGGTTCGATTTGTTCCTAGTTTAGATCAAGTTGACATTTTGACCAAAGTACTTTAGACATCGCGATTTTAGTTTCTGAGTGGCAAGCTCAGTGTTCAAGATTCTCCCTTTCGCTTGAGGGGGATGTTAGCATACATAATGGAGTCAGATACTATCTATTACTATGAAGTGATAAATATAATATTTGTATATCTGTACTAGTTGTGTAGAGTTTTATACCACTTAGTGATGTGTTTGTAATATTGCCAAAGTTACTGAGATTTGACAGTTTTTTTGCCAAAAGTTTCTTTTTCATTAGTTTTTCCTTTTTACCTAAACACTTCCAAAAATTGTGAAAAAATATTTTATAAGTGCAACAATTGGGATTTCAGCAAGGTTTAGGTCTCACTAAATAGCCAATATTACATGCATTCCATATAGAGAAAGAAAAAAAAACTTAACACAAAATATATATACTTTTCCCCTAATTAATTCCTAATGGATTAAAGCACTTAGTTTAACACAACCATAATACCCCCAAGTCAATCAAATGCAATTCATCCATATACACAAGTTATATTACCAGAAATAATCAATTATTTTCTTACCAAAATTGGTTTATTTTTTTTGCAAAATACTCAATCATTTTACTTTCCATATATATATATATATCAGGAATGTTATTATGAGCGATGTCGCTCATAATAACGTGCGCGACTGACGGTTCCCGTTTATGCCTACGTTAGTTTATTTTTGACACACTAGCATGTTTATTCTTTTTAATCGCGTTTGTTTCTTTTTACGATCTGCGTAGCCCTTATCCCAGTGAACACCTTTCTCCTCATTCTCTGGTCCACAATCCATCTTCTCTGGTCTTCTCCTTCTTTGATTTGCATAGCCCTTAACCCAGTTTGTCTATAGCTCGCGCGTTGCCTAGCTACTTACCAGTAGCTAATACCCACTTAATAGACAAAGTTTTTTGTGGGTTTTTTATTTTCCCCTCTTTTCTTGCAAGAGAAACCCAGTAGCAGCACAAGAGCAGCCTGTAAAGCATTTTGTATGCAGATCTGATCCAAACAAAGTTTTGCTCCTATAGCTCTCCTCTCTGGTTGGCCAAAGGTACACACTTCTCTTTTTGTAATTTATGTATTCCATACACAAATCTTGGTTTTCACTATTTTGTCTTTTAAATTTTTTTTTTAGGGTTTTTTTTTTCCCTCTTTTCTTGCAACTGAAACCCAGTAGCAGAACAAGAGTAGCCCGCAGAGCATTTTGTTTTGTTTGAGCGTAAATAGACACGATCTTCGTTCATTCGGCTTGCGTCCACTCCAAACAAACTCCTATAGCTCTCCTCTCTGGTTGGTCAAGGGCAACACACTTCTCTTTTTTTTCTTTTTACGATCGTCTCTTTTTTTTTTTTTAATCTGGTTTGTCTTTTTTTTTTTTGTTTCCTAGTGGTCGTTTTTGTTGTTTCTTTGGAGTCTAACTTCATAGTCAAAATGAATTAAATGACAAAACCTAGTTTGCAAAATTTTTTATATAATACTTTGAAAGAACCATTGAGGACCTTTCAGAACACAAGGAGAAGAAACTAGTGCCACTAAAAACTTAATCAAATACAAAATACTGATTTTCCTTAAATTCTCACTGGCAATTCTTCCACCAATTGTATTGTATTATTCCTCAACGTATTTATGTGAGATTAATAGTTATTTTGTCTTTCCAAAAGAAATTTGCACAATGAAATATCCCAAGTTCATATTACTTTTTTTTGCTTACCATGCTTTTATTATCATCGTAATTCTTACAAAATACTCTCTCAACCAATGATAATATGTATTCAAGAAAAATGCAAAAAAAATAAAATAATGAGTTAATTGGAGCTGTGTTTGAACTTTAAAAGGTACTTAATTGGAAAGTGCAAGGATGTTTAGAAAGATAGATGTGCTAAGTCATGGTAATACTGTGAGATCCACCCTTGAATGATCTTCACCTCCTGTTTCCTCACGTCTTAAAGCCATTTTGGATCTTCCTTGGTGGAAAAGCTTAGATCTACGTGGTGGGCACCTATTAAAATGAGGCAAAATGAAAAAGAAATTAAGCATGGTTATATTAGAAAACAATCTAAAACACTAAATTTAATTTATTTTTGAACTAGTTAAGGGTATAATCATATTTATACTGTTGGTTGCTGGCCAAACAAAGTCTTGCTCCTATAGCTCTCCTCTCTGGTTGGTCAAGGGTACACACTTCTTTTTTTTTTTTTAATTTATGTATTCCATTCTCGATGATCTTGTCCTGCTAAACACAAATCTTGCTTTTTATTTTTTTAATTTATGTATTCCATTTTTGTAAGATTTTCGTGATGATTAATTATTGCCTTGCTACTTGAAGAAGTAATCTAACTAGGTGCTTGTTAATTTATGAAATTAATTAGTACTCCTCAATGCAAATAATGAGTATAGATTTTATTTATTTTTTATATGGTAATTGACAATTTTGTTACCCTATTAGTTTGATATTTATTTATTTTTTGTAACCGTTATTTGGTTTTTTAAATTTGTGATATGTATAGATTTGTTTTCTCTAAATTATGTGTGTATTATCTTTTATATTAACAGAAACATATATGTTACCTCTTCAAGTGGCATTTTTACTCCACAAATTTCGGAGGAAAAAAAATTCAAAGTTTGTATGGAATTTCAATTAATTGAAGAAACTTTTAATTTCTACAATATATATGCATGAGATTGTGGATTGAGTGCAAGGATGAGCAATAGTAAGAAGAATAAGGAAACCAATGAATTAGTATGGAAACAGTTTGTTTGTTTTAAGAAAGAAAAAACATATGACTCTTTTGGAACAAAGTTAAAAGATTCCATCCCACAGACATATGAAAGGAGTAGAGGAGTAGTTCGATCAGGTTGTAAGGCAAAGATAATATTGGTGAAGCGACACTCGAATTGGGTAGTTAGTAAGTTTGTAGAGGAGTATAATCATAATCTTACCACTCTTACAAAGGTACATTTACTAAGGTCACATAGGAGTGTATCGGTTGCAAAAAAAGCTTTAAATCAACAACTCTCGGCTGCAAACATACCAACATGCCAACAAATTCGAATTAGGGAGATTGAAGCTGGTGGTCCACAAAATATTAGTTGCACTAAAAGGGATTTTAGGAATTATAATATTAAAAAATGATGGAAGATGAAAGGGAGTTTGATGCAAACAACTTAGTAGAATTGTTTTCTTTTGAGAAAGAAAAAAATTCTTCATTTTTTATGACTAGGAGCTTGATGAAGCAAATAGGCTTGTGAGATGCTTTTAGGCAGATTCTATTAGAAGGAGAGCATATGCTACTTTTGGTGATATTGTAGTGTTTGATACAACATATAACACAAATAAGTATGGTATGATTTTTGCTCCATTCACAGGAGTAAATGATTAAGGTCAAACTATCATTTTTGGGTATGCTTTTCTAAGTGATGAAAAAGTAGAATCTTTTATTTAGTTATTCAATAAGTTATTGGATGTTATATCAAGTTGTGCACCTCAAGTGATTATTACCGATCAAAATCCCGCAATGGCGAAGGCTATAGCTCATGTTTTTCCATCAACTGTTCATCGTTATTGTATATGACACATTTTCACAAAGTTTTCTATAAAAATTGACTCAGTAGTGTACCGAGACAATTACCATTCATTCAAAGATATTATATTTAACTCTGAGACAGCGGAAGAATTTGAAACATGTTGGGTGGATTTGATAAGTAAAACTAAATTGCAAGATAATAAATGGTTGGGTGAATTGTATGCGATTCGTGAGAAATGGTTTCCTGAATATGTCAATAAATGTTTTAGTACTGGAATGTCAAGTAGTCAAAGAGCTGAAAGTTCACATTTGTTTTTCAAGAAATACATTTCCAGCAGAAATTCATTAATGGGTTTTATTAACCATTTTAATAGAGCTCTTTGTCATCAGCGACATGAGGAGTTAGTTGCAGATTATGTCGATCTAAATAAGAAACCAAAGCTGAAATATTTATGGGCTATGGAGAAACAAATGATGGAAGTATATACAAAGAGGAATTTCATACTTTTCCAAAAGAAGGTTTTTGAAAGTACTGCTTACATTATAAATAACACATATGAGGATGATGAGACTATTGTTTATAGTGTACAGAGGCCTAATGAGCAATATTCAACAACAAGATGTAGAAATGTTCATTTCAACAAGCAATCAGATTTTGTTTCTTGCAGTTGCATACAATTTGAATTCAAGGGAATCCTTTGTAGGCATATGTTTGTATTTTTTCATTTTAGACAAGTCACACACCTACCAAGTCAATATATTTTGAAGAGGTGGACAAAAAATACCAAAATTGGAGTGTTGGATAACTATGGCTAAGAAATGAATGATCCAGATGGTGTGCCATTGATGACACGACGTGCAAGTCTATTTCTTTTAGCTTATACTTTAATTGATAATGCATGTCTCATTGGTGAAGGCTCTAGTCTCCTATTCAATGAGCTGAAAGTAATACATAAAAAAATTAAGAAAATTAATGGAAGTAGGAATGTTGTGCTACAATCAATTAGCACAAGTAGTAAACAGCCTACAAATATTACCAATCCTTTATAGGTGAGAGCAAAAGAATGTAGAAAAAGAATTAAATCTGGAAAAGAGATTGCAATTTCAAAGATGAGACTTTGTCAGGGATGTGGACTTTTTGGGCCAGCACACAATAAAAAAAATTGTCCTAAGTTGATTGAAAGGTAATTTTATAAATTTTGAAACCAATTCACTTGAGAAAAACATAGGAGAGTGGAATTAGTATTATAAAACTTGTCTTCCTTTATGCATAAATATGAAATTTTTTTATTTTTTATAGGTCTATAGCAGATTGTAATAGTATTGGTTCAAAATCATCAAGTGACGATGAATTAGCATCTCAAGCTGGTAATTGTCTTAATATTGGCGTAAATATGTTATATTACACTACTTTTGTTTAATTATTATAATTGATTTCATTTGTAGGATCAACCAGACATGGAACCCCATTTTCAATGTAAACCTTCTTATAAGACTTTGAGGATCCAACCTGATGCCTCTGAATCTGATGTGAAGAAGGCCTTCACAAAGGTTGTTGTCCAAGTTAAATTTAATATTTTTTTTCTTTCATCTCTGTTTTATCAGACTTGGAAAAACTGGGTTGATATGTGAATGTAAATTTGGGGCTTCTTTTTTTATTTATTTATTTTTTCTAATGATTCAGTTGATTAGCAGCTTATGTGTTAAATTTTTCATCTTTTTCCCAATGACGCTTTCAGACAGCTTGCCTTGCTGCTTTCCATTTCTTATGTTGTTTGAAATTTATTTAGTGGAATTTGTCAAATTGCAATATTAACTTTTTTAGTGGTTATTTCTACTGAAAATGAGTATTGAAACTTCTTTAGAATCCTTCTCAAAACATATGTTTCAAGTAGAAAGTATAAAGGTTAGCAGTAATAGATGATTAGATTAAGAGTGGCTGTTATTGGACTGTCACAAGTTCTTCTACTATTATTATAATAAGAAAACTTCAGTTGCAATTTTGGTTAAAAAAACATGAAGTTTTTTAACTTTCCTTATGCACTCTATGCAGGTCTTTTCATTTGGCTCAGCTCCACTAAAAACCTATCTTCTAGATGGGGATATTGATTTGACTACACTCAGCCATCAAAATGGGGACGAGGATTTAGCCAGAAATGTATGTAGTATCCTCAAAGGTCAAGAGAACTTTGAATTCGAAGTTAAAGACGTTCAATGTATCATGCACAGGTTCGCATTTCCTAGAACGTCATTCTTAGTTCCAACTACATATTTTGGAATATCTTTTTGTTAAGTTACTTGATTTATTATTTCTTTTTCTATACATCATCGGAGAAATTAGTTGCTTATTTTTGTGACTAACCCTATACTTATAACCTGTTTTGTTGTATTTTTATAATGTAATCTTTGCATGACAAATGGGGCACTGCTTCATATCTTCGTGTTTCTGATGTTTGGATTTGGATAACAGGTCAAGATCGTGAAATGCACGGTGAAGAATATCGCAGTTGACATATCTTTCATTCAATTGGTTGGTCTTTGCACCCTCTGCTTTCTGGAGCAGGTCTCTTCAACTTAAATCTCAATTTTTTCACCACAAATTAGCTTAGAGATGTAAAAAATTTAAGCCTAGTCGGGTTTACCCTTTGGTTTGTGCAATTTTAGTATTTGGTCCTCCCTACTAAGTGGGAAGGAAATCCAAATAAAGTTATTTACATTAAGCATGACAATTATTGCTCAGGTCCTAACAATTAAAACATCTTGGAACACTAGTTAACAATTTTGACAGAGTTCCCCATTTTCCCATTTCTCTCTCTCTCTCTCTGTGATGTATCATATTGTTAAAATTTTACTGCAACTGAGTTTTAAAAGTGTCAGACCAACTAGTTGGGGGAAGACCATCTTTTTAAAAGGAGTATTATCTTAATCAAAGCCTGGTGCTATTATGAAAATCGAATTCTTGGTGCACACCACAACTTGATTTCAACATATGCACTTGAAAGATTGGTCTTCTATATCATCAATCTCTTTTATGGATCACTACGGGGTCCTCTTGAGGTAGTGATTTTTTCAGATTCATTTCTAATTATTTTTCAGCTCATAAGTCCAATTTGAATTTGCAAACTCAGAAATGCCATTGACATTGATATTCTGATGATAGGTACTGTATAGATTTTTGGAATACTATAGCATGTTTGATTGGGATAGGTATTGTGTCAGTATAAATGGTTTAGTTGCCATATCTTCCCTTACTGAAGTAAAGTGTGAGTAGTATTTGATTGTGCTAAGGTTCCATTCACTAGTCAATTGTACTTAGCTATATGTACTTATTTTCTTTACATTTGAGGGAAGTCAAAAGTATCATGTTTATTACTATCTTGCTAGGGTAAAATGTGCTTGTAAATTTTTCTATAGTTAATATGTTTAACTCTTTCCTCCTATCATTTGGGTAAGCCATACCTTACTCGGATTCTCATGCATAACATAAAGTAACCCACTCAAATATATAGATTAAGTGTGTGGGCTTCAGTTCATGATATCAATGTAAACTCAAAATGAGACTATCAAATTTGAGCCAAAAATTATTCAAACCCCAAAAGAAAAAGCTAAACTAAGATCATGTGCTATTTGAAAAACAAACCCCTTAGTGTTGACGTAAAAAGATTATAGCCCAAAAAACGCAAAAGGTAAAGAAAGAAAAATGCTGTCGGAAAGGAACTTACGTGCAAGAAAAAATAAAAATCACTCTCTCGTACAAAATTATATATATATATATATATAAATTGGTGTGGAAATCGGTCAAACAAAATTGAGATAAATATGCCATACAAAATTGGTGCCATACTACAAGAAGCGTAAATGCCTCAACTGAGTAAATTACATGACGTAACTGTTTGCATAAAACTTAAATATATTTCTAATAAAAAATGTAATATTCTAATTTTTATTGGTAAAATATAAAACTCCTAAAGCTATAATAAATACACATAAGCCGAATTCTTTTTTTTTCCGCATCAAAACTCTTTGCTTATCTTCTTGTTACTTCTCAATTAAAAGTGTGAGTATAACATTCACTTTGAAATTCAACTCTCGAAGTTTATTGATTTTATCCCGGTTTGAGCAACTATATTCTATATGATCATCCCAAACAATCTCTCCACAATATACACCATTATCCTATATAGTAACCACATAATCAATCATTTATTCAAAATTAAATTTCAACATTAAATTTAGGATTATCATATACAAACCTTGATATTATTACATTTCCAATATTTTCTATTTGGATTTTTTTTTTAATGAGATATCTTTGGCTTCATATAAGCGCCACATTTATATCTTCATTGGAATAAAATATTACTTGTACTTGATGATGACATTGTACCTAATAAGATAACAAAAGTATAGGTCATATAGGGTGAAACAAAAAAGGAAAAACAAAACTGAGGGTCATATAGAGATTCAAAAATTGCCAATTACCATATTAAAAATAATAAAATAAAGAGAAGAAAGAGAGAAAACAGATAGTGCAGATTAGATCAGTACTGCTTGTCAAACAGAATGTGGAAACCAGTAGACCAAGATTTGAGAATTAAAATTATAGTTTTTAGTGATTAAAGAGAATAACAAAGAAATTACCTAAATTAATAGAAAAAACCTACATAATTATTCTTATATTAAGAACCCATTAAGCTAGGTCCTACAAAGAATGACACACTAACTTAAACTGAAAACCTTCTCTTGGTTCATAATACCAATGAACTCGAACAACTGTCCTTATACCAAATTTTATAGAGGTTTAAAATGCAACTTACATTCTTCCAAAGCAATAATACCCCATAAAAAGTAAATTAATAATACCCCATACAGCAACTAGCAGTATAAATATGATTATACCCTTAACTAGTTCAAAAATAAATTAAATTTAGTGTTTTAGATTGTTTTCTAATATAACTATGCTTAATTTCTTTTTCATTTTGCCTCATTTTAATAGGTGCCCACCACGTAGATCTAAGGTTTTCCATCAAGGAAGATCTAAAATGGCTTCAAGACATGAGGAAATAGGAGGTGAAGATCATTCAAGGGTGGATCTCATAGTATTACTATGACTTAGCACATCTATCTTTCTAAACATCGTTGCACTTTCCAATTAAGTATTTTTAAAGTTCAGACACAGCTCTAATTAACTGATTATTTTTTTTTTTTTGCATTTTTCTTGAATACATCATTGGTCGAGGGAGTATTTTGTAAGAATTACGGTGATAATAAAAGCATGATAAGCAAAAAAAAAGTAATATGAACTTGGGATATTTCATTGTGCAAATTTCTTTTGGAAAGACAAAATAACTATTAATCTCACATAAATGCATTGAGGAATAATACAATACAATTGGTGGAATAATTGCCAGTGGGTATTTAAGGAAAAATTAGTGTTTTGTATTTGATTATGTTTTTAGTGGCACTAGTTTCTTCTCCTTGTGTTTTGAAAGGTCCTCAATCATCTTCATATCCATGTGAAAGATACTTTTAGAAGCCATTATATCTTCGAACCTAATGTTTTCCTTAAAAGGCATACATCTAAAATTACCAACGGAGCAAAGAAGATTTTCGACCATAAAAGGGAATTGTGCTATTTATCTTTGGTTTTTTTTTGGAGTTTTAGTGAGCAGAATCTCTTTTATCTTTTACTCATTCCTTCGGTTTTTCTTTATAAATACTTATCTTTGTAAAGTTTTAGGGGAGGGGGAATCACATTTTTGAGAGCATATGTGCATAAAAATATTTGTTACAAAAGGTTTTTAAGGTTTTCATGGTTGTGAAAAACGGCTCTCTTGAATCTTTCATAGAAAAGCTTTTTTTTTTTTTTTTGTTATTTTCTCTCGGTTGTTTTCATAGGAAAATATTTTTATTTTATTACTTTCATTTTCTAAATACCATGACTATTTGTTGTCTTAGATCTTAGTGTTTTTGAAAGGTTTCCTTGAAAATATAAACTGAAAAATAGATTTTTTATATGCTATCTCTTTAGATTTGAGTTCAAAATGGGTTTCCCATATGTTTGTCTTAAAAAAAGTTCCATATTTGGTATTTATGTTTCTTTTCTTTACTTAAAATTATTAGCTTGTGAGCTACTAACTACGAGGCTATAGCTTTTGCTCCCATAATCATATCAACTAGAGAACATCTTTTCTTTGTTATGAATTTAGTTGTTATTATTATTGAAATATTGTTTATTATGTTGTGAGATTGGTGACAATATTACTATTGCGAGACTATTACATGAAAAATACTTTCCTGGCTATGTGGAAGGATATATTTCTATTGTGCTATGATATTTGTTGTTAGATACCCTTTGCATTTATGATAGGATGAGTATTTTCTAGTCTGAAACCATTTCCAACTCATCCCATCACAAACAATACAAAGAACTCGAGGAAAGTGTTGATGTGCTATTTGGACTTAGATCGTCAACAAGCAATGAGGCTATAAACCTTGATACTTGGTATTTTGAACCAAAACAAAACTTTCCTCCGGAAAGCTTCTCCAAGTGCACCAGACTCTCTGGAGGAAAGCATCTTAAGGAACTAAAACGTCTTTGTAAGAATGTTCTAGAAGTATGTGGAATCGCATTACCTTCACAAAAAGGAATGGTTACGGAATGATGTGAACTTGGCTTCTTTAGTGGTGGGTAGCATTAATGCCATAACCAAACTCACAATGAGTTTTATTACTTGACTTTTATGGTAATTTTATTGTGGGAATTTGAGTTTCCAATACTTGAATTTATGGTATTTGAGTTTCTCATGCATGTGCTTCCAGTATTTGAGTTTTCCACATATGTTGACATTCCCGAATGAGACTTTTCAACTTATGATTTTTCCGAAAGGGACTTTCCAACTCATGATTTTTCCGAATAGGACTTACCCTTACATTGGATTCATATATTCTTTCTTCTACTCTTACTTTTGGTCCAACTTCATTGGACGAACAAAAATATGAACAATGAACACAACATCTATCTTCATCGGCCAGATTCACAGGAAAAATATCCACATGCAATGGAGTCACTAGTAACACATCAATCACTTGTCTGAAAAATATTTTGACATCTTTATCTCTCAATATTTTTTGTGGGTTACATGGTTGATAACTTAGAACATATTGATATTTCATCTTTACACAATATCTATCTTGATCCATATTAATGATGTTGTAAACTTCATTATTCAATTGCTCCAAAGTGCAGTTCTTAGAAACTTTTGTAACCTCTTATTCATAATTTTCATATTCCCAAAGACCATCATCTTGTTTAGTCCATATCCCTCCATAAAACAAGCCAAATATAATAGTAGTATCGGCTTCCATTATCCCTACATTGAAATTGAATTAAAAGATGAGAACTATTATAAACTTTAAATATAATTTTTTTTTCAAAAAATTTCAAATTGGCAAGGGGTGGTTGGTGGAGGGTTGGTGGCCATAGAACCCTTAAGTGCATGGTAAGTGAGGGTCGATGGGGTCGCTGGCTCCCACCTTCCAACTTTGAATTTTTTTAAAAAAATTAAGTCAATAGGATGTCGATGAATATCATACTTGCACTGACCCTATTACAGAATTCATGAAATCTCATTTTTATACCACATACATTTAAATTGATCACAAAAATATGAAGTTTAACACCTTAAATTCCATAAAATCACAATATCATCTCTAAAAATAATTGATGAATATTACCTATCAAGAAACCAAATTTAAGCAAGCATCAAAATAAATAAACTTATAAAAGTTAAAATGATTCAAACAAGTATCAAAATAAATAAATTTACAAAAGTTAAAATGAACTTGTTTTAGTATTCTTTGTTGGAGAAGGAACACAAAAATTATTGAATCTACAGTGTAGAACAGTAAGGATGATTGAATATTGAAATTGAAGCTCAATAAATCCAGTACCTAGAAAAACTCATGTGTAAGTAAGAAAATTGCATTTAATATGGGAATGATAAGTATGAAAAATCATTAAACAAAATGGTCATAATTTTAATTCATACAAAAAATGACTAAAAATACTAAGTGGCCTCCGTACCTAGCTATGACATCAAAAAACCCTTTTTCATTATAAAAAAATTCAATTAGCCACAAACTTATAAAATGTACCTGAAGATTAATCAGCAATAAAAAATCGTGATTTAGTATCACATAGCAACAAAAAAAATTTTGTGAATTGTTCGTAGCTAAGGGACCGTAATAGAATAGTTTTAAATCACAAAAATTGATTTTCGTGACTTAAGATTGTGTGTTTAGTTACGACACAAGTCTTATAACTATACTGGTACCTTTAGGTATACAAAATTTCATTACCAATTTATTATTTTTTTATGAATGAATAGTCTTTTCGTAGCTAATTGGGCCTCTAAATGTTGATTATTTGGCTATTTTGTAACAAAATCATGCTATTAGGTATGGCCATTATTTCGTTATTATTTGCTTAAGTGCTACGAAATCACAATTCGTAGCTACACTTTAATTATAATTTGATATTCATGTATAAAAGGTAGCTACGATTATGAATTTCATGACTAACCATTTAGCTATGGAAATGTAATTTGTAAATTCTGAAACTTTAATTACAATTTTTTTTGTTGGTATATGAAAAGTTACGATCAACATATACATATCATTTTGCTACAAATGCTTAATTTTGAATGTCTTTCTATTATATTTACAAGAAATTGGTGTCTACTGACTAATAGTTACACTTGTCTTTGTAATTATTCTTTCAAAAATTGTACAATGTCCAATTTAATTCATTAAATTAATTTTTAATGAATTAATATTGTCATACTTGTCAAATACATATAACATGACAATTCAAACTCTAAATTAATCACACAATTCGTAAAATATAGACCATACTTAGATTAATAGACTAAAATATTGTCATCATCTATATTGTCTGCAAACATCATGGATCATATAACACTTAACTCAATATACTTGAACAACAAACATGCCTAATCAGTCTTTAACAAATATTAAAATATTATCCATGATTATCAACTTTATATGATCCTTTCTTCAACTACCACTCGAAAGTAAAGTTTAAAGAAAGACCAATACAAATATTTTTTCCAATCTACTGTATTTCTAATATTATATCTAACATAAGTGGATACACTTTAGTTCCCAATTTTCTTACCAAAATAATTAGTATATCCAATGGCCAAAATAGTTCACTTTTCTATTTCCTTCCTCAAGTTCATCCTCCTATCAATGATTCAATCATTTGTATATTATAGAACCAAAGTGTCAATTCACATGCATTGTATTACTAAGTGTATAGTAATCCATTATATTAATGTATCTGATTTCACATCTATGCTGAATAAAGACACCGAAAAAGTTTTATACAGACAAAAGATAACAAAAATATTTATTATGAGTTACTCACGATTACTGTTTATATCATTCATGAGAAAAGAGCTGCTAATACACTACTATTGTTCCTCATAATATTGTCTCATATCAGCTTGTAGTTTCTCATATATGGTTGTTTCCATTCCATCTTGACGTGCTTTCAACTCGGCCATTTGCTTGGCCAATTCTTCATTCATTTTCTCTGCTACTTTGGCCCTTTCTTTAACAACCTTCAGTCGTTTCTTAGCAACTCTCTGTGCTTTTGAAGGTAGTTTCAGTCCTGAACCATGCCCTCAAGCATAACCTAACCTTGAAGGAAGAATAATGTTAAATATCTTATCAACTGTCATTGGTGGACCTTAAGTATTAGCATTCTCTTTCTTTTCTAGCATTTGGTTCTGTAAAATACATGTACACATTCATAGTAGGGTTAAATAATAAAGTAAATTGAACTATACATACAATTTTTACAGCTGCAATTTTGCTTACATATATCTCTTCTGATTGAGCATCACTCCATTTGTCTATCTTTTAATTGAAGTGTGTTTCAAATCAAAGTTGGATTCTATCATGCTCTACACTATCTTTCATTTGAAAAAATACAACAAATATGTCATAATTTCTACACAAATATACAGTATGTTAAATGTAATGGTTCAAATAAATGAAACTAAATTATTCACCAAATCTTTGAAAACACGAGCGAATAATTTTGTACTGGAACAATGATGTGTTTGTTGAACTGCCTCATTACACTATTTTTATTACCAAATCAATCTCTTATCAAAGTAAGCACATATTACACTTACATATGGTTTTCACATAGACAAATAACAATATATATGACTAGTCTATAGTCCAATTATATATATATAAACATAAATTCAAAGGTTTAGATGATTACAATATACTGTGGACAAAGAAAATGATCATAAAGGATTGACCAGTCTTCTTTGTTCACTTCCTCGGGCTTGTTCTGTAGGGCTTCTTCTCTTATTTTGAACTTGAGAAAGTGTTTATGTGTTTGATACATATGATCCATTTCCATAAAAATAGCCTCCTTCGTATGTCCATCCTCTTCTATGTTAAATGCTTTCTACATATGGACAATAAACACAATCCTAACTATTATTAATGGAAGCCCTATGTATTCAATACATCGTGTAATAAGCAATTCATATACTTAATAATTATGTATACTTATAGCCATGTGACATTCTTCATTCGTCATTATACATATCATATTGTATGAACAATATGATGATAACAATCTATCAGTATATATAAGAACATTTTTACCAATACAAGCTGCTGAAAATAGCCTTAGGAATCCAAGCTATATGTCTTATTGATAGTTTTATTCAATCTATGCAATCTATTGAATCTAAATTTTTCTTCTACATATATGTGTTTCTTATGTAATTTAAATGACAATGTAACAATAAGACAATCTTCTAGTCATATAAGTTGTAAAAAACATTCCCTCAATTCATGAAGTAGTTTATCTCCCTTTTCCTTTTTCACATCTTTTCACTCTGTCATAGTCACTGGTGCAAATCCACATAAAATACAACCTTCTTTTATTAAACATTTGACTATTTACTCTTATTGGTCTCATGATATCTTCTAGTATCTCAACAACCAATTTTATATCTTTATTCTTCCATTTTATCAATTCTTTACTAGTTATTTTCGTACATTTCTTAGGCAATCTTCTTATGCTTTCTGCTATCATGAGATGCAGAAGCATATATAGAACCATAAGAAAAGAATAATATGATATAAATAATAAAATAAATATAGAGTTCCCATCGAATTACATACAAACACAACAACCATGTTTCAATATTATGTGATGTTTCATGTCACAACAAAGCAAATTGCAAGTGTTTAAGTGATAGCTTAGCCATTTTACATCTATCCCTCATATAATTGTTTAAGTGTTTAAGTCAAATTGCAAGTGTTTAATTGATAGCTTAGCCGTTTTACATCTATCCCTCGTTTATTTAAGCCAAATTATAAATATTTAAGTGTTTTGTATTTCTCAAGTAAAATAGCAAGTAAGATGATCTACAAGCACTATGATTATTGCTTTACATTGTTTACAATTTAAATATCAAGTATACTATTTAATTATAGAAACAAAGTCATATACAATTTTAGCTTATCCATACTTTCCACTGTAGTTGTATTCTCCATACCATCATCCTCAACATTACTATAAGTTGGTAGTTATGTAATCTCAATGAAGGAAGTTTACCTTCCTTTTTCACATCCTACAACATTAAAGAGCCATAGGATGTTTAACATATTCAAGCATCAATATGTAATGTATACACAAAAATAAAAATCATAGTTGTGTATATTTTCACAATTTTATTGTTCATATTTATGTAGTAATCAACGTTGTTCATTTTCATGTGCTACTGCATTTTCATGAAGGTCATCATTGGGGGTTGACTTAGAAGGATCCACTTCTACTACCACTTATGCATTTCATATATTAGTAATACACTAATGCAAGTAATGATAATATAAACATATATAGGTAAACAAATAATTATTCCACAATATTATAATCGACAAGGATAGATATACCTTATACATTTTCACTTAGTACATCCAATATTTTCCTAAGACTCTTACTCAACGAACCTGCAATGATAAACAAAATAAATGTTTATAATTGATTTATTACATCATCTTTGTGTATAATATTTACAATTCCTTGCTGATCAAAAATAAGCATATGATATTAAGAAGCTTTCGTCTTAATGTTCACATCCAATGGTCTTCATACTTGTTGATCATTTTGAAGAATGGTATGTGTTGAAATTGAACTTTCAGCCCCATTTCTTTTTTTCCTAATTGGAAATTCAATTTGTTTTAACATGTCATTTACTGCCCTACTTTCTTGTTCTATTTTCCTATAAAAGACACGGATTTAAATTAAACTTCCACTTCCTTCATTACCAGCTAGAACTTCATTAGCTTTTGAATAATCTTTGGAAGACATAGGTAGTTACTTACATTTTTGTAGACTTGTATGTATTGGCATTGAATTCCACATCCTTATCCTTTGTTCCCAGCTGGTTATTTCCTCACATTTATCCATGAAGATTTTTTAACTACAAAGCCAACATTATCGAAAGTATTAAGTTTTCATGTTACATGATCTATGTTAAGTAGAATAAAAATACATCACGTTCACTTGCACTAGGTCCCTAGATGACTCTAAAACCATATTTACTTAGAGTTTGTGGAAGTTTTGATCCTTCATCTACCATGATTAAGCCAGATGTACAATCTCTATCCTTAACTACAACTAACATTTGTTCCTCAGCTTGTTTTTTTGACTTGTTGTGATCAATAAGTGTCATTGCCTATATAAGAACATTTGAAATACCTATAAAAGATATTAGCTAGTTAAAGACATATAATATTTTTAATTATGTGAAACTCACAAGTATTAAATGCAGCTGTAATAATATAACATTATTAAGTAGATATGCAAAATTTAAACAAACATGTAAATTATTAAATTTATTATATAATAATGCTACTACTTCGCAATTATATTGTCTAAATGTAAAGATTAAAGTAAATGTTCAATACATATCCCTAATCGATCTCATCATCATCATCAATCTCGTCACTATTTTGTTCTACATCATTATCATTTTTCATAGCTCCTTCAATGTCAACATTAACATATATTATATCCATTTCAATCCTATGCATCAATCTTGGGTGAACATCGTCCTCATTGATGTCCAAGTCTTGTGTAGTACACCCTTCCTATTGATATGGCTCCCTATCATTACATTATTCGTTAGTTGGAAGTTGTATATTATACAAATTTCTTAGTTCAATTTTCTCAATAACTCTATAGTTCTTTCTCAGTTTAATATCATTAACATAGAATACTTGTTGTCCTTGTATCGCAAACACAAATGGTTGATCCCTTTACCATCTCCTATATACATTGACACTGACAATGCCAAACTCATTTACACTGATTCCTCTTTTGCTTCTTGTGTTTCACCAATCACATTTGAAAATCAGTACTACACATTTTGTTGCACATTTTAACTCCAATATATCTGCCAAAACACTATAAAATTCAATCATTTTCCCTTTGTGTTCTTTTTTTTCACAACAACTCCACTATTTTTATACTTTCCACATTCATCATGATTCTTTGTGTGAAATCTATGACAATTAATGGTGCATCCATTTAATCGAGATATGTCAATTTGAGGACATTGGCCAAATACATAAGCTGTGTAATAAGTTCATCTGACTCTCCTTCTTCTAATGTCAAAAGCTGTATATGTTATATTAATGTGTAGGTAATCATTTTAGTATAATTTATACAATGCAAAGAGATTTTTTTAAAAAAATTAAGTGCATTTAAATCACTTACTTTTCCCAAAAAACATTCGGAGAACTCATCTTCATGTCTTTTGTGAAGGTTGTTCTCATTTCAAGAATGAAGCTCGTTCAAATGTTTTCTATTTAAGGTTCAACATGAAGACAAGTTATGTTAATTGTTATCTTATATTTCTATAATTATTGTATTTTATAACCTATATATTTCTAACACGGTAAATAATTGAAAACTTATCATATAAATGGGAGGACTTCAACACAATTATTCAAAACATACCATCTTATTGCTTCTAATTAGTTTGTCTGAGTTCATCACTAATTCATCCACCTAAAGTACGAAAAGATGTCTGAAATACAAATACGGTATTCTCCATATTGTGCACATGTACATTGTAGTTTCGCTTAGGTCTGTTTCATACTGTATTTATATTATTATAGTATAAGGAACAAAAGGTCAAACACTCATTGTCAATGCATTTCTCAGCTATTGAGTCCTCTAACTTTAGTGTTTGCATATACGGTAAACAATTAAAGAGAAATAATAAGATGAATTAAATGAAAGTGAACATTTCAATATACATGACTGTTAAAATAAGATATGAGTATTGATATGTATTAACCTTTCAAATGGGTACATCCATTGGAATTGGATTGGTCTAGCAATCAATGCTTCCATTGGTAAATGAATTGCTAAGTGTATCATTATATAAAAAAAATACAGGTGGAAATATATGCTCCAGTTTGCACAAAATTACTTTCTAGTTTTTTCAATACATCCACCTTCAATGATCTTGATGTCAACTCTTTGAAAAAAATACATAATTGAATTAGTGACTTTGAGACATCATTGCTTTAAAAGACTACACAATGTCAAAGGAAGTAGGCATTGTAAAATAACATGACATTCATAACTCTTCAGCCCTTGAATACGTCAATCTTTAGTGTTCACACATCGAGAGATGTTTGATGCATAATCATCAAGAAGTTTAGTAGAAAGCAGAAATTTATAAAAGGATATTTTCTCTATGTTAGTGACACATAAAAGGTATAAGAAATTAATATCTTTCCATCCATGAAAATTGGGTACAATTCTTTCCTTATACACAAATGCTTTAAGTCAAGTTGAGCCTTATATATATCATTTATTTTTCCCTCGATATTTATTAATGTTCCAAGCACATTATCACACACATTTCTTTTGTTTGCATAACATCATGCCTTATAGTAAGTGTCTTTCAATGGGGAAAATCAAAGAAAATACTTTTTTTTATCCAATGTACATAAGATGCATCCCGTTTTAGCTTTATATAAGATTATGGTGTCTTACCAAAAATAAATTGTTTAACACTTAAATATTGCACCACTTAATCTCCACTCAATCTAACAGGTTTTGGTTTTTGTTGTTGTCCATCAAACCATTTGCATCTTCTTAATTTATGATTATTAGAAAGGAAATGACAACGACCCATATAACATATCTTCTGTCCATGTTTCAAAGATAACTAAGATGTGTTATGATTAAATATTGGACATGCTAATTTTCCTTTTTTAGACCAACCTGAAAGATTAACATATGCAAGGAAATCATTTATGATCCATAAAATAGTTGCATGTAAATGAAATAATTTTCCAATTGAAGTGCTATACGTTGTCAAACCAACATTCTATAGCTCTTTCAACTTATTGATCAAAGGTTGTAAAAAGACATCAATGTCATTTCTAAGTGCTTTAAAACTAGGAATTAAGAATGACAACATAAGAAAAGGATCTTTCATGCATTGCCGTGGTGGTAGATTGTAAGGGACAACAATTAATGGTCACATACTGTACAAGCTACTCATGTTATCGAATGGATTAAATCCATCACTTGAAAAACCGAGCTTCATATTGAGCGGATCACTAGAGAATGACACATGCAGCTTGTTGAATTGTTTCTATTTTTGGAATTAGCAGGATAACGTAAAATACCATGATCCTTACATTTGTCTTTGTATCACCTCATATCTTTTGCAATCTTTGGTGTTATAAACAACTTTTGCAAAGCTGGTTTCAAAAGAAAGTGATATAATACCTTACAAGGAATTTTCTTACTTTCCTTATCACTAAATTGGAAGTGAGGCAAACCTCAAATAGGATAATCTCTAAGTCTTTCAAGTTCTTTAAAAAAAGCACAAAATCATTTTTGCACACATCAATCTTCTCATACTTCATTTCCAAATCACAAATTATTTTCTTAAATTGATAATATATCTTCGAAAAATGTGTAGCAGATGGCATACTTTCATTAAGAAATTGAACCAACATGTCAAAATGACCTATTGGACCATCCATTCAACAATTTAATGTGAAGCAACTTAATGATGAAAGACAGCTTTGACACTTTACTTCCATGATATAATTGATGGTCAGCATCCAAAAATAATTTAGCAAAACTTGCATCTTGACTTAAATTATCTTCATCACTACCTTCCCCCGTGGTAGTGACATGCATTCTATTATACAAGTCATGTAACATTCAACTGTCTCATCAATAACATTATTGTCATCATCACAACTTGGAACCATATTTATACTATCGTCATCTTCACCATAATGCACCCAAGAAGTGTAATTCCTTAACATTCCATTAATAAAAAGGTGATCACAAACTTGGTTATGATTTCTCCATATACAATTGTTACACTTCAAGCACGAACATCTTATTAGACTTTTATTGTGGGAATTGGAATATGCAAAATTCAAAAATTTCCTAACTCCCCTAATATAGTCTAGTTGTGACCTACTGTTGAATTTAATTTAGCTTCTATCCATCTTCATTTAAGGTCATAAAAAAAAGTTAGTAGATGCCTAAAGAAACAAAGCAGTTGGAAAATAAACAAATAGAGATAGCAAAATATACGTTGAAAGTACAAATTTAAAACAAAAAACTTAGATACGAAAAAAGAGAAATAAAGAGAGCTATATAGTAACTTCACCTAAGATATACGGTGCATGTATTAGTAAAATATAGTATCCACTATACTAAGCAAAAAGTTATACAATATAGCTTACTTTTTACCAAGTTTATAATTCAATAAACTATACCTACATTTTAGTTCCCAATTATTGACAACCACATGCTAATTAAGTTGATATTTAACCAAATCCAAAAAAATTATGTCATTTAAACCAAAATTTACATGGTATTAATATAAAATGAGTTTTTATTTTCTAAATTTTTGCCATCACTTACCAAAATTCATACAGACACTACTCTAAGGTAAAATAAAGCTGACGAATTTAGATAGTTGCTAGTAAATATAGTAAATACAACTAGAAAACCAAAAAATTAGTTCAACTTGAAAGACTTCCAAATATAACCAGAAAGAGTTGACTTCATTTCAATTAGCTAGATTTCCCATTAACTTTTTAACCTATACAGCCTTTTCACTAACAAGGTGTATTAACCACTCATTGTTATTTTGTCCTATAAATATTAAAACCTTATATATAATTTTTTCTACGGTTATAATATTCATTGGAGGAGTATTAATTTTTCCATTGAATATCTACTTGTAATTAACCACATAATTAACAGTAGCTTTTCTAACTTGAAAGATCATGTTAATTACTTTGGTTTGTATAATTTGCCTGGAATATTTAGCTTAATTGATTGAGGTAATTATATATATATATATATATATATATTGGTGTGCATATCATATGAATGAATTGCTCTCCTTCATTTTTTTTTTCTACTTTCATAAATACATGATGAGCATGCATGGCATGAGGAAGCCATTATTTTAAGTGAATCCCACGGGCAACCAACTATGAAAAGTGTTACCAAAAAATTAAAAAGAAAGGTAACCAAGAAAAGTTACTGACTTACTCTTATGAGGGTATATTCAATTTGGATTTTAAAAGACTTTAATAGATTTTTTTAGTCAGAGACTTTTATAGATTTTTAGTAGAGTTTATAAAAATATGAGTGACTTTTTATTTTTTATTTTTATAGACTTTGAAAGATTTTTATAAACTTTTTCATTGCACAAGTTGATATATATATATATATATATATATACATTTTTCATTTTTCACACAAGGACGCTAATAGCTTCTTTTTTTTCCCATAATGAAGCCGTTAAAGAGGAGATTAATAAATAGCGATCAATGATTTTTATTTTCCTCATAAGAACACCATTAGTTTTTAAAAGTAAAGTCTACATAAATCCCTTAATTGTAAGAATAAAGTCTAAATTAAATACCTCTAAATTTTTATTAACTTAAAAAAGTTATAATTGAATATCTCAAAACTTTTAATGACTTTTTAAAAATTTATAAAAGTTAAGATTGAATATTTTATTACTTTAGAAGTCTTAATAAGATTTAATTAAATACCTCTAGACTTTTTAAGTTTACAAAAGTCTTATAAAGTTATAATTAAATATAACCTTATTAAACTTAAAACCTTATCTTTTATTTGTATTTCTGTACAAATTTGTAGAAGTTACCAATTTCTTAGATATCTTAAAAGTTTTCCTTCCTATCAAATAGTAAAAATATAGGTTTACCTACCTACCCTTAGCCTACTAATATTGGTAAGGAAAAAAAAAGTTTTGAATGCAACAGTGAAAAAGTTTTCTTCTCTAAGTCATACAATTGAGTTTCAAATTGAGGTTCAAGAGAGAGCAAACATTGATGTCATGGCTTTTAGCTTTTCTGTATAATTTTAACCACCTACTTAGCCACAACCAATGAAAATGTTAAAACACAAAAAATAGTATAGAACAAAGACAAACATTTTTTAACCTTTTTTTTTTTTATTAAATTCTTTTCTTGAATGAAATATTTGTGCTAGGTTTCTAAACTGCCACATATGATACCTATTTTTATATTTTTTTTTTGTGTTTTTTTTCCCTTATAGTTAGTGGTTGGCCAAATTACCACAAAAGCACAAAATGCATGGGAAAATCATGATTAAAACCTTAAATCCTTCACTCAGTTACATCAAAGCACAAAAAGACACATAAGATCAACAAAAAAAATAAAACAAATCCATTATCCCAAAGTTGAAAAAACTTGCAGGCATGAAAGACAGAAGAAATATAAGATATTACAGAGCAGTTAAAGTAGGGAGAACATACCCAAAGTAGCAATTGAAGAAGAAGAAATATATCATCTGTTTCAACACTCTAGTTATGAAAGATGGTTATTTGACAACTTCAACTGCATGTCAATATTTGTCAAAAGGAAAAAAAAAAACTAAATCAATATTCTTACTAAACTCAATGAAATTCGTAGACCCTAAATTGAAATTTCAATTTACATAGATGAAGAGTTCATCAAATCAACAATCGAAAATGAACTAAAACTGAAAATTTGCAAACGATCTAAGAGAATCCAACCTTACGATCAAAGGATGAGTTCGCAAAATAAACCTGAATTGAAAAGGTTCACACCCTTTCTGAATTAGTGATGAACAACATGTGTGAAGGCCATTCAATTTAGGTTAATTGCCCTAAATGACATCCCTTAATGACGATATTAAAAAAAAAAAATTATTGTGTAACCTTATGATTAGGTATTGTAGCTGATAAGGAATTTTTATGCCACATAACCATCACTTTTTGCAGGAAAATTAGCGCTAAAAATGCAATGTGGTGTTTTTACTATAAAGTTTAGTAATAAAGACCAAATTATAGCAAATTACGATACACCTCTCTATCACTTATAAAATTTTATTTTTTGTCAAAAATATATACTTTATTTATGAGAAAAATAAATTGTAGAAAGTATTTTCATGACTAATATAAATTTTTTTTATAGTGTTTTTATTTAAACTGGTGGCTCAAGCCCTTGGGCATTTACTGCCTCACACGAACCCAAAACAGTAATACAAATCAGGGTTATATAGCCCAATACCAATCACTTTTGGATTTTTTAATGTCATAGCCTGTGATGGGGTTTTCAAATTTTTTTTAGTCAAATTTCATAGGAATTAAAATTTTAGCCACTTTCATAAATGCTTTTACCTAACTACATCTCTTACACTTTTCCTAAATTAAATGCATCCACCTCTTATTATTTTCCAAATCAAATGCATGTAGAAGTAGTACAAATTTCTTTAAATAAGAAAAAGATTTTTTATTAATCTATATTTTGATATTGAATTACATCCTTCATCTTTAACAAACCGACCATTAATATACATTTAAACTTATGTAAGTTAATATTAACTCTAATTTTGATTTTTTTTTATCGATTCTTGACTATGTTGTTAATTTGTTAATGATTTTGAGTTAGTCATGCAAAAAAAAAGTAAACTGTAAAAAATTATATTCATTGGAAAATTTGGAGATTGCATATTGAAGAAGGTGAATAGTATACAATGGAAATCGAAAGTGGCTTGATCATAGCCTATCGAGTGCCTGGTGGTAGGTTACCACTAGTACCTAATGGTCGTTGGTGGGCCACCACTAGGCTGTCAGTGGTAGGGCACACTGGTGGTAGGGCACCACTAGTGCCAAACCATCGTCCTCTGTCATTTTCTAAAGTTGTATTTGTTAATCGCATGCCAGTTAGGTTTTAAATATGATTTGAAGGTATAAATCCACCCATAAAATTCTGAAAAAATATTCAAATTAAAGCTTATCATCTTTACTTTGCAATTATATATCATATGCCTCAATCCGAGTTCAAGAATGTTTTCAAATTTAATTTCTACCAAAACTGTATAAAGTTGCAAAAATAATGTTGAGACGTCAGTGGGGGCACTGAAGGCCCCCAAAAATTCTAAAAAAAATTCAATTAAAGTTTATCCTTTTAACTTTCCAACCATCTATATTATATGTCTTAATCTGAGTTCAGAAAGATCTTCAAATAAATCTTCAAACTACAACTATGTAAATATACCAAGATAGTGATGAGACGTTGGTGAGGGAACCAACGCCATCTAAACATTATGAAAAACATATTAAAATTAAAGCTTATCATCTTATCTTGTTAATCATATATCATATGTCTCGATCTAAGTTCATAAAAGTATATAAATAAATTTTTAACTACAACTGTGCAAATCTATCAAGACAACAATATGATGTTGGTGGGCAACCGAATGGCCATTGGTGGGGCACCGACACTATCAAAAATTTTTGAAAAAATATTCAAATTAAAGCTTATCCTCTGAGCTTTCAAATAATATATCATATGCTTTAATCCAAGTTTAAAAAGGTTTTCAAATATAATTTATACTAAAACGCTATAAATCTACTAAGACGGCCAAAATGTCCAAATTCAACTTTGATTTTTTTTATTGGATGCCCAAAAAATTAAGAAAAAATATTCATGGAGAATATTCTATGTATTAACTTTCAATTTCAATTGGTTTTATATAAAAATTTATCATAAAAGTTGATTTACGAAAAAAAACCATATAATTTATGTGGAGTTTTCGTCTATGGGTTCTAAATAGTCTGTGGTAGACACCATCAGTCCAAAATAACCGTCGGTGGTTCCATAGATGACAACCACGATCACCTATGAAGGTTGCTATCGATGGGCTTAATAACGGTACGGTGGAACCATCAACGATCAGGATGATCTGATCAATTAAATGACTACTTATAAATGCGGCTATAATAACTTTTGAAATTGAATCCTTAAGATATAAAGATAATTTTAAACTATATTTTTAATTACATGAGCTGTGGACTATTTGTTATTAAATGAAAATGAAACTGGTTCTGACATTTTAAAAAAATCCATCATTTCTTATATTCATCTGAATAGCAAAAGCACTCTTTTCTTACCCGTGCAATTACTATCTCGTTTGCCAAACCATCTGATTGTCCTGTCTCTGCCATTTTTCGCGTTGATTCCTATCTCGTAAGTTCGTTGCCCGTGTATCGCATGGATAGCAGATCTCGCCGTTCACCTCCTGTTCGTGTGGGATTGGGTTGGGTTTGCATTCAAGTCACTGTGGGATCGCTGGATTCCCAGTTTACTTTCATGTTTATGGATGGGTATGTTTGATTTGGTTTTGGGTTTAAATCCATGGATTTGTTTGGTTTAATTTTGAAAACTTTTTGTTTTATATCACGATTTTGATTTGTTAAAAATTGGTTTAACAAATGTTGATTTTGTTTTGTTAAATGGGTATGCTGGTTTTGGGTTTTGTGGGTGTTGATCATTGGATTTGTAATTGCAATTAAAATTTTTGGGTTTGTTTTAGATAAGTGTACAGTTGAGATCTGTATGGAAGTGCAATGGTTTGTGCTGTAGTTGAGATCTGTTTGGAAGTGCATTGATTTGTTCGTCTCTGACATTCTTGCTGCCCATTGGATGAACTGCTTCAATCTGTGAAGTTTCCTTTGTTTTTTTTTTTTTTTTCCAATTATATTGTAGATTAATCTCTATTTGTAGTTGATGGTATCTTAATCTAAATTGTGAAAAATTTCTAAGATACAATTAATATCAATAATAAAATCATAAATTTCCGTTTCAATTTTACTTTTTGGTGAATCTTTGTTCATTGGGGTTGTGCTATTCAATGTTTTCGAGAAAAGAGGAAATATAAATGTGTTGCCTATATTATATTTATAGACGTACTAAAAGTGCAAGGTAACTGTTTGATACTTGGATTATTAATTCAAGGGTGTCTTAATTGTGGTGGACTAATAAAATTAAGTGAGAAGTTTCAACAACTATTATTTGCGGGTCTTTATGCATGCGTCTTGTTGTTTTTATTGTAAATTGATTATAATCTTCAGAGTTACAAAGAAGAAAGATACATTGTTTGTTCACTTAAAGCACACAATGGGACTTTAATTAGTTTAAATGTCACCCATTTGTTTTATTTGTCATTTAGACAATTTGTAAATTTACGCGAATTGCATGCTCTTTTCTTATCATTTCATCCTTGATTGAGTCTTATATTGTCTGATAATGATATTTCCATTTGGTGAAGGGATTCAATTAGTTAATTGCATTGATTCACAACTGTGTTTGAAACCTTGTTTGTGAGTTGGTTTATTTTCTTTGGAAGAATGCTTGAGTTAAATGGAAATATTGGTGTAGTTTTTAACATTTTATTAGAATAATTTCTAATTTTTTAAATAGATAAAAAAAAAAAAATTAGCTTTTGCTTTACTGCCATAATCGCTTTGAGAATAATTTTTGTGGATTCAGAAGCTAGAAGTAAGATTGCATTTTAGCTGAGTTAATACAAAATGTAAGTTGTTTCAGGTAAGTGAGTTTGGTTTCCTATTTGCTCCTATTCTCTTGGCTCTCTCACAACTTTGATGGCGGATAGGTAGGATTGTTGAAAGATTTATATTAATAAGACAGTGTAAATGTAACCTGCTAAGCTTGATATTTATTGAGATAGTGATTAGTTTTACTTCATGCTTAATTTTTGTAGCCTTCGTTGTTTTGTGAATGCTGAAGTGATGTTTGAATTTGAGGGGTTTGATGCTTTTGTTAAACACCGTCAATACTTGAGTTGTGCATCTGTTTCTAAATTCCATTTGGGTTGAAGGTAACTTTTCATAATTATGGCATTTGTTTTCTGGGATGTAAGTGCCAGAAAAACAAATAGGTATTCTTAAATTTGATACATATTTTTCTCACTCATGCTTGTTTTTAAGAGTTACTTTATCACAATGTCAAATTGGTTTTTTTGGTAGTCGGTAGCTAGAAGACAAATTTTGGCTGGTGGAAGGGGATTGGAACCATTTATTGGAATTGCTTGTTTGAAGAGTACGTGAGATTGACGCTTGTGTTAAGAGTAAATTTGTTCGCATTTTTTGGCATGGAAATGGATTATATTAGATTGAAGCTTGTACATGAGAATGAAGATTAGATTTTCCAACAACAATTGTTTGGTAGATTTTGACATGGAAATGGATGATCCATACAATTTCAATGTGAATTTTGTACAGTACATGATGTAAAAGAATGAATTGGATCATGTTATTAAATTTACAAGATTCAGTATAGAGCTTTTTTTAAAACCAAACCCAAAGAAAACGAATTAGAAGAGAAACTTTTATTTTAATTTGGTCATTTTCATTTTTATCCACTTTTCATTAAGTCATTTTTTACTAACCTCGAACTAGTTTTTAATTACGTCATACATTATTGGTCAAATGAATCACAATTTAACTCACTTTTTTTTTTAATATTATATTATCCAAACATTATAATTTTAAACCTTTAATATTACTCTCTATTTATTCAGGATTTACATTCTTTGATTATGTGAAGGTGCCATTCTAATAGAGAAAAAAAAATTTATTATTGAAAGATCACTCTAAATAAATAATTATATTAGATTGTAGAGAATAAATATACTGGAGGTTCAATGAATTATCTAATAGAGAAAAAAGAATTTATTATTGAAAGATCACTCTAAATAAATAATTATATTAGATTGTAGAGAATAAATATGCTGTAGGTTTAATGAATTATCTTAAATTTGGAACGTTGCCTCCGCATAATTGAAGAGATAAAAGATAAGAGCTAATTGATAACTTATCATACTAGAATAGTCTTAGATGGTTTGATCCAAATTTTTTTGTTTTTTTGAAATTATCCTTTACAACTTTAGCCGTCGTAATAGTCTCTTCAAACCACTTTAGTAAATTATCAAAATATCCTTGGTCATTCTAGTTGGATAAAAAGTTTATGTTAGCAGTTATTGTAAAGCATACTTAGCCAATTATTCCAATCAATTTCTGATAAATTACTAGCCAAATAATTTTTTATATAATTACCAATTTGCCTCTGTTTAGTCTTACTAGTCAATTTCACCCAATCAATTAGACCTGGCAACGTGTCATGTTAAAACGAATTCGTGTCGTATTATATTCGTGTTAAATTTTTTTCATTCAAATACGACCCGTTAAGTTAATATATGGAAAAATTCAAATTCAAATTCATTCATAAAATTAATGGGTAATTCGTTAACAACTCGTTAACACATTAATATTTTGAGTTGTATATGAATTAACATATTAACCCATATTCCCTTAATATGTTTTTCACCCATTCACCATTCTACATTTTTTATTGACATTTTTCTTTATCCTAAAAAAATAATAATACTTAATAATATAAAAAATACTAAAAATAAAAATAAAAACTAAATATTCGACCATAATAAGAACTTGGTTCTTATGACTCAAAAAATGACTACTACTTACCGTTTATTAAAACTCACACAGTGAGTTTTTTTTTTTTTATCAAAACTATTACTTGTGCAGTGAAGTAATAGCTATGTATATGCTTATGGCTTTGTCACAATAATAATAACAAATCAAACCTTTCACAAAAATAAAAAATAAAAAATAACAAATCAAATCTCATCCAATGGCATTATAAAATGCCCTTGGCCATTCTAGTTTGATAAAAAGTTAATGCTGTAAAACATACTTAGCCAATTATTCCATTCAATTTCTAATAAATCACAAGCCAAACAATTTTTTTTATATAATTATCAATTTGCCCCCGTTTAGTCTGACTAGTCAATTTCATCCAATCAAATATCAAATTCTATTTCAGCCTTTCACTCTAACATACCAATCTATTCTATTCCTATCTACCACTCCAACATTTCAATTTATTTACCTCCTAGATAAATATATTTGTTCTCATAAAAAATTAATAGTTGACACACTATCAAAGTGATATGAACTGTTTAAAGAAAAAAATCATCAGAACATTTACTAAAACTCATGTACTTTTATTTTAAAATAGAAACCAAATGGAAATTCCTATTATGACAAATATATGGAGTCGAAATTACAATTTCTGGAATTAAAATTTGATTTGTATACCATCTAATTACAAAAAATTTGCTAAAATTTCTTGTATTCCTTTTATGAAACCAAATATAACTTTCTACGAAGACAAATGATCTAAATCGGAATTCCTTTTCCTAGAAATTTCAATTCCCATAGTACAGGATTGTAAAGATTTTCATTGTTAAGTTCATGTATTCATTTTATTTTGAAATAGAAATTTAAATTATGAAATGTTAGTTCACGTTCAATTGTTAAGTTCATGTTTTCATAAAAATCAATAAATTTGTAAAAATCATATTTCATTCAATACTTATTCAAATGCCTTGATTCAAAAAACTAAAATGCTTGTAATACAGTTTTACAGAAAAATATGCTGAAAAATAAATAAAAATTATAGAAGTAGAGAAGAAAGGAGAAAGAATGTGAAAAAATAAGAAATGATAATGAAGGTTTGTTAACTAATAAAGGATATTTTAGGTATTATAAAGGTTTTGGTGGATATTTTTATAAAATTTATAAACTCGTGACTATTTTTATAATTTTCATTATTGGGGTGAGTATTCTTGATAATTACCCTTTTTCTATTTTGAAATAGAAAATAAACTAATTTCTATTACAATAAAAGATACAAAACATGAATTCCTATTTCTGGGATATAAATTTCAATTCTTATTTGATAATGAAAGAAAATATGAGAGTTTGCAAGAGAAAAAATAAATAAAAGATTAGAATTTGAGAGTTTTAAGGGAGGTTGGTAGACAATACGAGAGTTTGTAGAAAGAAAAAAATAAATGAAGAAGTTGGAAAACAATTGAACGTTTAACAAAGAGGTGAAACGTTAGGTGGAAGTCGATGGTGTATAGGAATTTGAGAAAAGAAAATATAAATGAGGGGCATGATAGTAATTGCACCATAAAAAAAGTAATTGGTTATTTTATTTATTATACCTATTATTTTTTTAATATAAAAAGTCACTTGCTCTTTACTGCTTAATTTTATAAATTTTTAAGGATTTAAAGTAATTAATTTATACATTTAACAGATATTTTTATTTGATATTTCAAATAAAATTAAATATATTTAAAATAATAACAAAATTTATTAATACTCAAATTATAATTCTCATAAATAAATAAATATGATAAATCAATTGAATTCCTTTCCGTTAAATCACACCACAAGTGCTATTATACCTACTAGTTGTTTTGTCAGGAATAGGAAATTCAAATTGTATTTTACACATAATAATTAGCAATTTTCATCATTTGACACAAAAGCCAATTTGGGGTTTTATAACCCTTCCAGCTGCATCTTGTACTTTTTAGAATACTTTTTCTTTATTTCGTAAATCCTTTTGACTAACCAAACTTTGCTTTTTCTTTGTTAGTAAATCCTTTTGTCCTTCTGTCTCACATCAAGTAAATTCGAGGTTGATGAAGTTGAGGTGAGTTATTAACAAATATATAAACAAATAATTTTTTGTAAAGCATATTTATAATTACTTTTGTAAATTAACAAAATAAGTTAATTTAATAAGAATAATTTTAGGTTTTATTATGTTTTGTTAAATAAGGTCTTAGACTAGAGATAATTAAATGAATGATTAAGATACATACATATATATATATATATATATATATATGAAATCAATCTGCATTTGAGGACTGTGCAATCTATAATATTCCCACAAAACTATAATGAATGGTTATAAGTTATATCAGTTAAATTTTTATTGAAACAATACTGTTAAATTATGGTTATGATTTTAACATGTTCATATTAATATATGTTTATGTTGACAATAGCAATAATTGCCTTTTGATTGGGCTTGATATACCTTTATCTAGGGGTGTTCAAAAATTAATCAATTCAATCAATCCAATCCAATCCAAACCGATCCAATCCAATTTTATTGGATAAATTCAGTGTGATTGGATTGGATTGGATTTGTATTTTTCAAATCCAATACCATTGGATCGATTGTCGGTTTTAGGGTAGAAAAAAATACAACCAAACCAATCCAATTGTATTATATATTTATTATTTAATATATATTTTAATATTTTTTTATATATTTTTTAATATATTTTTAATATAGATTTTAATTCGAAATCACAATTACTCAATTAGTATTTCGCAAGCCCTAAGCCCCAACCATCCAAATTTAATTTCTGCTACAGGAAAGGGAATTAATTGGAGAACCAAGGTTATCATGGGCAATATACTAATTGTATTTCTCTTCTACTGTGTTTTTTTGTGTTTTTGTATTTTCTAATTAGGTGATATTTTCATCCATCTAACCTCTGATTGCTACTTAATAAATTTTCAATATACACAACTGTTGTAGCTACTTTTGTTGATGTTGTTATAATGTGGATTGATTTGTAATGTTATTTTCTTGTTTAAGATTGGATTGGATTAGTTAATAATCAATCCAATCCAAAACCAATTGAAACAACCAATCCAAACCGATTACTATTGGATTGGATTGGATTGGATTTGAGTTTTTAATTGGATTGAATTGGATTGTAAAATTTAAAAACCGATCAACATTGGATTGGTTTGGTTATTGTCAAAAATAATTGGATTTCAACCGATGAACACCCCTACCTTTATCTTGTCACTGCTGTCTGCCCTTTTCTGCATGGTTTTGTGTTGTATTTATCCGACAAAATATATATATATATATATATTATAGAAGAAATTTTTTTGTTATATTCATAGACAGAGAATATCTTGGATAATAAATTCCATTTGATAAACATGATTAAAAAATATTTGTATTTATTATAAAAAACAAATATATTTTTTTTTGGGGTTAAATTGGCAATATTATAATTAATATAAGCTTTAAAAGTTAATTTTATTCGAATAACTTAAGTACTTTTTATATTCTTAAAAATGAAATGGTAAGAATGCTAAAGAATGTTACTAGTTTTTTTTTTTGTTTTTTTTGTCTATGTAAAGTTTAAAACAATTATTAATAGGTTAAAATATCCAATTGAAAATTGATTATAGATCATTGTTAAAAGAAATAATTAAATATAATCTTGAAGATATAAATTTTATATTTTTTCTAACAAAAAATTAACCTTCTGTATACAAATAAATAATTTTTTTTTGACAAAAATTAAATATAAAACTAAGGCTTATATGCATTTCCTTATTCAATAAATATCTGTGTTCGCTTTGGAAATTCACATAGAGAAATGTACTCAAACGAGAAGTCAAAATTTTCTCACAAAACATATATCACATAATTGTGTAAATTGTTTCCAGTACAAATAAACATCACATAAGGATGGAAAAGAAAAGAGCAAAAGAAAACAAAATGTGTATATTTGAAAAGTTAAAATTAGTGTTACAGATTAAACCCACTAATACAATAGTACTATATTAACTAGACTACATTTTACCTGGCTATGTTGCTCCTCTAGCTGTAGACCAATAACTTAAACACACTTGAGCAAAAAAACACTAACCTTTTGTTCTTTGTGCATCAAGACAGATAAATGTGAGCACCTGAAAGCACTTAAAGAACTCAAACAATATAATCTTAATCATTATTCTGCTGCAGCCTCTTCATTGTCATCCCCTTCTGTTTTTATATCTGGCAAAGTACCCAAATCTGTACGAACTTCTTTCTCATCTTGGGTAATATGTGTATCAGAAGCATCGATGGGGTCGTGTTCAATTGAATCCTCTGAACCATTTGTGGAGTCCAAACTTTCACTCGTTCCATCAGATTCACTTCCATTGTCTGATTTCTCTTTCTGAGTGGCATCAGTATTAACCTTGACTGAAAGCCTGTAACCCTCCTCAGCTCCAGTTGTTCCATCAGAAGTTAAGATCTTTTCTGAAACATCACCATCAGGCTTTAGCTTGTTAGATGAATCTGAGAATTGTCCGGAGTCCCCACTTCCATTTTCCATTCCTGTGGAGTTAAAACCAGATTGGTTGTCCTCAGAAGCTGTGTTAGTGTTATTGGTCCCTTCCAGCAGCGAGGCTTCTATGCTCTCCCCAGTAGTGGTACCATCTACTGTTACATTTTGAGGATGATCTGAATAAGATACAGACTGTGTTCCATTCTGCAGGGAGGAGTCAGACATTTCATTGTTCTTTTTCGTCACGTTGTTGCTTGCTTCTATACTCACTACTGTTGAGTCATTGCTAGTTTTGGTACTTACCAGGATTGAGTTACTTCCTCCTTGTTGCTCATTAGATTGCATTGTCTCTGAACCTTGACCATCAACAGTATTGGATGAACTATTATCAACCTTCTGTTCTTCGCCAATCACATTCAAAGAAAATCCATTATTAGCAGTTCCACTTTCTCCCACCACTAATTCTGATTTGTTTTCATGCTCATTAACATCTTCAGTGTTATCAGTTTTGTTCTGCTTTTCAAGATTCTTTGTTTCTGTATTCTCATTTGCGTTTTCCAAACTTACATTCTCAGTTTCAGTGCTTAAAATTTGGGTATCATGGGCATCATGGGTCACTGCACTGGATGCATCATCACCCTTGTAATGTTCCTCTCGTGCCTCATGAGTATTCTGTGTACTTCCGTCATTATCCTGATCCTCAGACGAACTCTCACTTTCTCCTTGATTCTCTTTATCTTCACTCTCCTTTTCATCACCCTCATCTTCTCTCTCTTTCTCTTCATCAATAAAATCTTCATCACGATCACCTTCTCCATCTTTTCTCTCTTGGTCATTTTCGTCTATCTCATCGTCACCACCTCCTCTTCCTTCCTCTTCTGTCTCTCCATTTTTAGCTTCTTCTTCCTCTTGCTCTTCTACTCCATGCTTCTGTTCTTCTTCTTGCTCTTCATCCTCATGCTTTTCTTCTTCCTCTACTGACGTTTCTTCTTCCTCTTCTTCCTCGTGCTTTTCAGTTTTAATAACATCCTCACCACGATGAAGATCCTTCCTCCCAAGCTTGGGAATCTCAATATCACCCAACTTTCTGACTGAGGTTTTTGAATCATTTGTATCAAATTCCTTCTTCTTATCATGGGAATGCTTAACCTGGTAGACTAACCAGAAGCAAACCCCGAGAAGCAGACAAATCTGCAGGACATGCTTCACTCTAACGCCTTTGGATCTGTTGTTATTTCTACTTGGTAACCGCTTGAACATGATGGATTTCTTTAATCTCCAACACTTATCCTAACTTCTCTATATGAAAACCCAGTATCATAAGCCTGCCCAGGATTTGTTAATTTAAAAGATATTACTAAGGCGTTAAATTAGTCTAATTTCACATCACAAAGAAAAAAGAGTCTAACTTCAGAAAATTTAATAATCTAATCTGGAAATTCTATGTTAATAATACAATTAATTTTAATACTTATCCACCTTAGAAATAAAAAAAAAAAAAAAAGAAACTTAATTTAAAGCATATATCAACCAAATCCATGGTGTGCTTTGTATTCTTTTACACCTTAATTCTCAGTAATCAAATATCCCAGAGAGTTCCAGCAACCCATACTCATTCAAACATCCCTCAGATTCAAGACATTCAAACACAGAAATAACAGAAACTTAAATTAGCTTCGGAAATCGGAAGCATAAATAATCAAATTACTCTTTAACAGTTGAGTTTCATAGAAATTTGCTGGAAAACAATATCCCAAAAATGGAAATTTGATAAAACCAGCAGAGGCAGAATGAACTTCCATTGTAAAATCTAAAAGAACAAGAACTAGGGCAACGAAAAACCCTAGAAACGGAACCAAGAAGATAAGAAAAGATCAGAACCCACAAAACCTCAAAGAACAGTAATAAAAAACCATCTACTAACATTCACAATCAAAAGTACCCACTTCCTAAACAGTAGATTAGAAATAATAAACCATTATGCAAACACAAGCAAGTACAGACAACGGTGATATCTCACAAAAAATTGCTGCATCATAGGACATAGAAATTGAGCGAAAAGTGGGTTGAAGAAAACCCATAGAAGAGAAAAGGGGAAGAAGAAAGGAAGTACCTGTACAAGGAGAAGCAAGCGATCGGAGTCAAAGCGCAGTAAGAAAGAAGTACAGACCAGGTCACAAATTCAGACAGATATGTATTTGTGGCTTCGAGGAGGGTGAGAGAGTCAGAGAGAGGGCGGATGACACCAAAAGAGTGTTTATTCCTTATTTCTATTTTTAATATAAAAATAAATAAATTTTATTTTATTTGTGACCGTCCTCGTAGTGGAAAATGGTCGGACACCAAACCAACAAGCTAAAAGAGAGACTATTAAATAGTAACGAAGAAAAAAAAAAAGAAAAGAAAAGAAAAGAAAAAGAAGAGTATATGTCTCACTGGCTTCTTCCTTTTTTCATGCTTAACACTCTGATATTGGCTTTAATAGGTGCTTAGCGCTTATTTTAAGAATATTATTATTTGATAGCAATTTTATAAAAAAAAAAAAAAAATTATTTGGTTGGAATTCATGAGCACTCAAAAGGTTTTTTTTCTTTTACAAATAAATAAATAAATGGAAAGCCTCCTATTTTGGCAAGAAAAAAACATTTTTGATGAAGATTATAAAATAGTAGATAAACATGACCCAATCACACTACCTAATGATGGATAATTAAAAAAATAATTTTAAACAGAGAATCAAAACTTCTGCACTTACTGTATTTCTGTCACAATTTATTTGATTAGATTGGTTGAAATTTGGTGCTGTGATGAAGATGGTGTTCCTATAAATAAGTGGGTCTAATTTTTATTTTTTTCCTTTAAGATGTCATTTATTTACTCTTAGCCAAGAAGAGGAGAAGAAAAAGGAGTGGCATTATTATATATATATATATTTTATGGTAAATTTATTAATGTGATACAATAAATAATCAGAAACCCATTTATATTTGTGCTGTATTTGATAATATAATTATTTTTTATTTTTTTCTTTTAAATTATGTGTAATTTAGTTAGTTTAGATGTTAGTTAGAGTTTGTTAAATGTTAGTTAGATTATTTTATTAAGTAAAAATATAAAAATAAAAACTGAAAATGAAAATATTTTGAAAGTGTTTTCATTTTGTGTTTTTTATTTTTCTTCATATTTTTAGTCTAATGACATTTAACAAATTCTAACTAACATCTAAACTAAATAAATTAAACATAATTTAAGAGGAAAAAACTAAAAACAGTTGTATTATCAAACAAGCCTTTAGTTTACCATTTTTCATTTGGGTTCTTTGCATTTAAAATTGACATCTTATTTATTTGTGTAAAAATTGATAAAAGGAAAACAAAGGTTGGGTGCAATGTCTTTGTTAACTGTGAAGCATCATTCTCGTTACCATGTGGCACTATGGTTTGATTCAAGAATGACCTAAACCATAATTAGTTGTGTTGTTTGGGTTATAACTAAGCAGAATTATTAATGGGTTTTATCTCTTGGAACTATCTCAACCGTTGCTTCTTCCAGTCTTTATATATAGATCAAAATTCCTCCTCGGGTTCTATGCAGCAAGCATCAGTTAAGAATTCTAAGGTTTTTTTGTTTTCTCTTGTAATTTTCTTTTGTGATTCTCCTTATTTTGATTTTAGAATATGAATTTTATTAATGAGACTTGATAATGTGAGTTGAGAATTATGTATACTGTAGCGTGAGGAAGTAAATCTTGTTAAAAATTGTTGAAATTCATTACAGCAGTTTTAAACTAATCTTGTTAAAAGGTGTTTAAATTTATTACAGTAGTCTAAAGCGCTATTCTTTTAACTCCGTAAATATAATATATTATCGTGAACCATGTAAAAATTATATTGTTTGTGTGCCTTATTTATCTTATGTATGTCTTTCGTTTATACCTAGTGCCATATCTGGGTTTAGATTTGACTGCTTATTAAATATTTCAATCTAAATTTAGGATTTGTCTCTATTAAACTAAATAAAGTTTGTGTCTGTTAATCTAAACAGTCTTAATGGTGAATATACAATTGGATATTGGGGGAACGTTTTAATTAAGAAGGCGACAACTCTATTTACCAAAAAAAGGTGAAAACTCAAATTAGAATATTTTATATATTTGTGATCAAACATTGATACTTTTTTACAAGTAGTTAAGATAATTTGAAATAGCTTTTCATCTATAAAATTATAATTTAACATCTAAAAATTATTTAATTACTCGTAAAGTTAGCTTATTATGGGTATAAATAAAGAAAAAAGAAAAAGAAAGAGAAAAAAGGTAAATTGCTCAACATAGAGATATATTTTTCAAAAATTAAGTTTAAATTTAGGAATAAATTAGGATAATAAAAGGATTTTTAACCTAAGAGAAGACTATTTATAATGTACCTGAAAGTATTAATAATAGAAAAATATTATGTGGATTATATAAATTGAAGGTAGTAGTTGATGAATTGAGAAATCAAAATTTATTAAGGTAGAACTGAAAAAGTGGTTGATAATAAGGTGTGCATTAATGGCCATTTTCATTAAAACATAAAAAATAAAGAAAAAAAGAAAAAGTGAGAAGACATTTTTTACTTGTGAGAAGCACGTGCAGATAATAATAATGATGTTACTGTCAAAAATAGCAAGTTGTAGAGACAACCTGGTAGTGGCGATAATACTGAAATTTTATTTGCTAAAAGTATTGCAAATTATGATTGGCATGTTAAATTATTATTATTATTATTCACCAAAAAAAATATTATTATTATTATTATTATTAAATATATTATCATTTAGCATAACGGCAATACAAACAGTGCTTAACATGCCACATTCATTTTTTTGTCATGAACACATTTATATCTTCTTATAACATGCTAAGCCAACATCTCTCTAGCCAATATTGGTCTCTTTTCTGTTTTCAAAAATAATAGTGGATAAAGAACATATATAATGCAACATAGATACAATCATACAAAAAATGAAAGAATGATATTTTTTTTTATATTTAACATTACTTTTTTTTTTTTATCTTAATAAAGACTTTCTTTTAAATTGAACAATTAATTAACATAATGTTATATATATATATATATATATATATACACACAGAGTCAGTTCCATGCATGATGAGTTCCCCTTTTTGGATGGTTGTTGAACTGTATTCATGCATATCCCATTAATTGTATATGCAAGCTGACAAATAAAAGGAAGGAAACAAACAACAATATTATTAGCATATTTAATAAGTTTAACTATCAAATTTTATATGTAGCTACTAATTAACTAGTGCCAATATTGCTAGTTAGGTACATTACATACACCAAATTTGCTCATTGCACAGCCAATATAGAAAGGAGGGGAGGAATAAACTTTAAGATCAGACAGCTGTTAAAAAAAGAGAGTATATATAAACCGCAAGCTAACTAGGTTGAATAAATATAATAACCAAGAGTTATATATATATATATATATATATATACTGAAAAGAAAAGCACAATTACAAAAGAAAATCTAAAAGAAACCAAATCTTGTCTAGTCAGTTTTGTTACTTTCTTTAACTTTCTGTGTAACCTAGACACATATAAAAAGGCTGTTGTTAAGAAAACCTTAGTGTATGTGCAAAGCTTGGTATAATACTATATGCAATTATCATCTCAAATTTAAACACCAAGACACACTGCCTTTTGGCATAATATAATATATATGCAGTTATCATAACAAATTTAAATACCAAGACACACTGTCTTTTTACATTATTTCTCAGCTACTAAATTAATTAACTGGTTCCCAATTCAAACATATGCTAATTGATCCCAATGGGGACCATAACAAACCCACAAATTATATTTCACAAAAATGCTATCAAACATTTCTTTGCTTCCCTCTAAAGATATTCCTACTAAATTATATCATCTTAAAGGAAAAAAAATAATAAAAAAATAAACTTTGCTTTCAATTTCACATTTTTCTCTTCCAATGCAATACCTATATATATAGCTTTTTACATCTTATATCCTTGACACCATCACAAAATTGAACAAAAAAAACACCATCATGAATAATAGCTCTTACAAGATGCTCGTCTTCTTCCTCGGCATTCTGTCTACGTCCATATTCATTAAAACTACAGAAAGTTCTGTGGTTTCAACGGGTGACTTCAACAAGGATTTCTTCGTGACATGGTCTCCTACCCATGTGAACACTTCAGCTGATGGCCATGAAAGAAGTCTCAAGCTCGACCAAGAATCTGGTATCATAAAACCAATTCCCATAACCTACTTTATGTTTTACTACAAATTAATTTTTCTTATTTTGATTTTAATTATCTGATACATATATTATCTCTAGGTGCTGGTTTTGCTTCAAACCAGATGTTCTTGTTCGGACAAATTGACATGCAAATTAAGCTAGTACCAGGCCATTCAGCTGGAACAGTTGTAGCCTACTATGTAATTAACCAAATCTTTTTTGTCTTTCACATGATACAATTACAAGCATACACATATATTAACGTGTTATATATATATATATATATATATATATGCAGCTGACATCTGATCAACCCAATCGCGACGAGATAGACTTTGAATTCCTTGGCAACGTAGATGGCCAACCATACACTATTCAGACAAACATATTCGCCGACGGGTTCGACAACAGAGAAGAAAGAATCAATCTCTGGTTTGATCCCACCAAGGACTTCCATACCTATTCCGTACTTTGGAACATTCACCAAATTGTGTAACAACTCTCTATCTTCCAACTTTATGTTTGTCTTCTCTTTATATTAATTAATTACTTGGTTTTGTTTCACTTTCTCTTTTAAGGTTTTTGGTGGATTGGGTCCCAATAAGAGTATACAGAAACCATGCAGACAAGGGTGTGGCCTTTCCCAGGTGGCAGCCAATGGGCATTAAAATCAGCCTATGGAATGGCGACAGCTGGGCAACAAGAGGTGGTCGTGATAAGATTGACTGGTCAAAGGGTCCTTTCTTAGCTTCGTTTAGAAACCATAAGATTGATGCTTGTGTTTGGAATGGAAACGCAAGGTTTTGCAGGGGAGAGAGCTCTAGTAATTGGTGGAACAAAGAGAGGTTTAGCACCTTAACGTTCACACAGAGAAGGCTTTACAAATGGGTTAGAAAGTACCATATGACTTATGATTATTGCCAAGATATTCAGAGGTTTCGAAACAATCTTCCAAAAGAATGTTCTCTACCCAAGTATTAATTGATAATCATCATTATTATAATTAAGGAGGGTTAATTTGTATCTCTTTCCTTGTATTTTTATTTTATTTTACTTCTTATGATTTTTTTTTTTTTACTTTTATTTTTATCTCTTTCCTTATGATTATTGCTTTGTAATCTTATTGTTTAATTAATTAGCTTCAAATGGTTAGAAAAGAGGAATTATTTTACTAAGATGCGACGTAAAGCTTTCATTTAATCAAAGTATCTTGGAAGTAAAGTAATCTTTTTAAATAGCATGCATGCATGCCTTAAGGTTTAGACTACACCAATAGATTCTTCATTTTATTTGATTAGTCTCTGGTTTTATTTTGTTTTTGTTTTTTTTTTTGAAAAATGCTGTTTATGATTGAAAAATGTTTTATATGATGTACGAGGGAGAGCAAAATCTCCAAGTTTAAAAATAAGAATCAATTTTTGTTAATAATACATAAGTTTTTTTTAATTTAATCTACAATTTAACTAATTCAGCTTAAATAGATAATCAAGCGGCTAATAATTTGCTATTAAACTTTTGTTCTGTGTCTAATAGATCTTGTGTTACCATGCTTATGTTAACTTAGTACAACCTATTATATTCATTTATTAATAGTCATATTTGCTTTAAAAGAAGAAATTAGAAGAAGAAGAAATTAATATTCATATTTGCTTTAAAAGAATTAATAGTCATATTCGCTTTAAAAGAAGAAATTATCTTTTGCTAACTTGGTTAATGTAAATTCATGGGTACTCAATATTTTTATTTTATTTTTTAAGCAATTAGATACTAAAATTTAAAAAAGAAAACTTTGAGAACGAACCCATGTAAAAGGATTTTTTGATACCATAGCCAGACCTAACATCCATTAATAAAAACAAGCCATATTTTCGTATAATTAAAATTTTAGTTTGAAATTTCTTTTATAACTTTCAAATGCAATTGAATTTTTTTAGCCCTGTCAAATCACTCATACCTCCACAAATACCAATACAAGGGATCCATCATTTCCTTTCTCTTCTTCTTGGCCGATCCACCTTCCTTTTTCCCATCTCTATTGCCGCCGCCATCTTGCTTTCCTCCTCTTCTTCCTCTTCTTCTTCTTCTTTTTTGTCGATGTCGCTGTTGCCATCGAAATACAATTTAATTTTAGGCAAAATGATACTTTTTTTTGGATTAATAAATCTACCTAGAAAAATATGAAAAAATATTTAAATTAAAGATTATATTCTTAACTTTCCAATAATATATTATATGCATCAATCTGAGCAAGGAAATGTCGTTAAATTTAATTTTTTTTCAATAATGCACACAAGTTCAAAGGACGAGCACCGTCAGTGACCACTACAGGGTCGCCGGTGGTCTACCGACAGCAACCACTATAGGGTCGCCAACTGTTGGAAGCCACACCACCCCATCGGTGTCCCACTGACGACCCTATGATAGCCACTGGCTACCCTATGGTGGACCTTACAAGTCATTCTAATTCACATATTTTTTGAAAGCCTAAATCAATTCAGAAAATTATAAAAAAAATAGTAAATTAAATATTCTCCTCTTAGTTTTTTTAACTATATATCATATGCATAAATGCAATTTAGGTAAGGTCTTCAAATTTAGATTCTTCCAATAGTGCACAAACCAGTCTGTTGAGAACATTAGTCCAATTTATACATTTCTTTGAAGTCTTATATCAATCCAGAAAACTATGAAAAAAAATATGTAAATTAAATCTTATCCTCTTAGCTTTCCAATGATATATGATATGCATGAATCTGACCTCGAGAAGGTTTTTAAACTTAGTTTATTCCAATAGCGCATACAAGTACAAGGGGCGGACAGCACCATCCGTGGCCACCATAGGGCAGTCAGTAGGCCACTGATAGGGAAATCAACCTGTAAAATTATGCAAAAAATTCAAATTAAAGCTTGTTTTCTTAGCTTTCCAATGATATATCATATGTATGAATTCGAGTTCGGGAAGGTCTTCAAATTTAATTTTTTCCAACGATGCGCACAAGTCCAAAGAGTAGGTAGCACCATCGGTGACCACCATAGGGCCGCCAGTGGACCACCGACAGGGGTCTAAATTCATCCAAAAAATTATAAAAAAATATTTATATTAAAGCTTATCCTCTTAACTTTCTAATTATATATCATATGGTGGCCAACGATGACCATATTTTGGACTTCGCATGTCAGTCTAATTGAGACTTTTTTTGGAAGTCTAAATAAAACCACAAAATTATAAAAAAAAAATGCAAATTAAAGTTTATTATTCTCTCAACTTTTCAAACATATATTATATGTATAAAATTTGAGTTTGGGAAAGTCTTCAATTTAGTTTTTTTTCAATAGCACACAAGTACAAAGGACAAGCAGCACCATCGGTGGCCACCATAGGGTAGTCGGTAGGCCACTGATGGGGGAAAATCAATCCAAAAAATTATAAAAAATAATCAAATTAAAATTTATCTTCTTAGCTTTCTAACGATATATTATATGCATGAATCCGAGCTCGAAAAGGTATTCAACTTTAATTTTTTTCAACAACGCATACAAGTACAAAGAGCGGGCAGCATCGTCTGTGGCCACCATAGGGCCATCGATGGGCCACTGATGGGGGCCACCCATCCAGAAAATTATAAGAAAAAAATTTAAATTAAAGCTTATCTTCTTAGCTTTTCAAATATATATCATATGCCTCAATTGGAGTTTGAAAATATCTTGAAATAAATTTTTAATTACAATTGTACAAATTTGTCCGATGGTAGGCCTTAGGTGGACTACCACCAGGTTGTTAGTAGGACACCAACGACCTAATTCCCTATCCAAAAATTCTAAAAAAATATTTAAATTAAAGTTTATTCTCTTAACTTTCTAACATATATCTTATACCTCCAATCCGAGTTCAGGAAGGTCTTCAAATATAATTTCTAAGAAAACTCTATAATTTTCGCAGTATACTGTTCACCTCTCACAATCACGATTGTGAACTTTTTCAGCAAATGTGATTTTCTTTTTATTTTTTACTTTTTTCTTTATAAAAAAGTCATGTTAAACCCAAAATTATTAAAAAATCAACAATCCAATAAAGATTAGAAAAAAAACCTAAAATTATAGTATACTAGTTATACATGCATTTAATTTAAGAAGAAGATAGGAGCATTTAATTTGGAAAGATTGTAAAAAGGATAGTTAGGTAAAAGTATTTAAAAAATAACCTAAAATTTTAATTTCTACAAAATATGGCTAAAAAATATTAAAGAATCCCACCACAGGCTATGATATAAAAAAACCTCATGTAAAATCCATTGCACAACTCACCCAGCCCAATAGCCCATATTTTTTTAAATTTTGTTAAACAATTAAAAAAAAAAAATTCAGCCCTTCTTCATCCAAACCCCTACCCAATCATGCACATGTTGTCTCTCCCATTCTCCTAGCTTCCTTCTTCTCTCTTCGACTTTGGAATCTTCTCCTTAACCTGGTGCTAGTGTCGCTCGCCACAGCCGAACCAAATGATGTCTGGTTCATCCCGCTCTCGCAATAACCCAGCGTCACTGGCTCACGTCCAAACCTAATGCCTGCCGTCGCCTACTTTCTCTTCACCGGCGTAGCGATGCTATGCTTGGTATGTGATTTACTAACTTTCATTTTAAATTTTATTTATTGGTTTGCACAACCTAAGTAACTCATGTGAATTAGTAATAAACCTTTTGAAAATAAAAAGGTAGTATCTTGGAATTAGAAGAAAGGAATATAACACACCATGCTTGAGCTACTTGACGAGACACATTCAATTTGAGATGATTGAAATTGGGTTTCAAGCATTAATATGGATGAGTTGGTTTTGATATTGGAACAAAATAAAAGTCTTCTTTTAATGTGGAATTTGTGTATGTTATATATGTGGCTTCTTCTAGGAACTTTGATAAAAAATTTTTGTATAAACTTCTTAGGACTGGTATGAATTTATTTAATTTATTTGCTCTTTTGATTTTGGACCAGATTTGGATGTGTACAGACTCTAAAGTTCTGTTCGATGATATTTTACAACGTGTTTTTATAAAATGAAAACAAGAAATTGTATTTATATTTTAAGAATTTGTCTGGTAAAATTTCACCAATGCAAAAGTTAATTTTATCTTTATCCTAAATGTATATCCTAAAATTCTATACTATATTTTTAAAAAACATATGAAACATCTCGGTGGTGTTTTCAAAGTTGACTTAAGGTGCACAACAGACTAGTTTGGGCACTGTTGGATGAATCTAAATTTGAAGACCTTATCAGAATCAAATTTATGCATATGATATATGATTGAAAAGCTAAAAGAATAAAATTTAATTTAAATATTATTTCATAATTTTTTTGATGGATTTACCCCCATCGGTGGCCCACCAACTGTTCAATGGTTGCCACTGACGGTGTTGCCCCTTGCACTTGTGCGCGCTATTGAAAAAAATTAAATTTGATAATTTTTTCAAAATCGAATTCATGTATATGATATATTGTTGGAAAGTTAAGAGGAGAAACTTTAATTTTCTTTTTTGTTTCATAATTTTCTGGGTCAGTGGCCCTCTGATGGCTCTATGGTGGACACTAAAGCTGTTGTCCACCTTTTGTACTTGTGCGCGTTGTTGGAAAAAATTAAGTTTGAAAACCTTCCCGAGCTCGGATTCATACATAGAATATATCATTGGAAAGTTAAGAGAATAAGGTTTAATTTATATATATTTTTTCATAATTTTCTAAGTTGATTTAGGTTTTCAAAAAAAGTGTCAATTATATTAACTTGCGAAGTCCAAAATGGGGCCTATAAGGGCCACCATAGGGCTGTCGGTGGCTGCCATAGGTTCATCGGTGAGCCATTGACGGGTGGTGGTACCTATTGATGGTTAGTGGTTGTCGTCGGTGGCCTAGTTGTTGGATAAAACTAAATTTGAAGACATTCTTGTGCTCGAATTCATGCATATGATACATTATTGGAAAGTTAAGAGGATAAACTTTAATTTATATATATTTTTTATATTTTTCTGGGTGGATTTATTGATCCAAAAAATATACATCTTGGCTAAAGTTAAATTACATTTTAATGACAATGGTAATAAAGAAGAAAAAGAAGAAGAAGATGAAGAAGAGAAGGAGAGCAAGAGGGTGATGATGACAACAACGAGGAATAAGATGGTGGATTAGCCAATAAGAAAATGAAAGAGATGATGGATCCCTTGTGTTAGTATTTATAGTGGTATGAATGGTTTGATAGGATAAAATTTTAATTATTAATGTAATACATTTGAAGGATATAAAAGTAATTTCAGACTAACATTTTAATTATATGAAAATGTGGTTTTTTTTCATTAATAGATATTGGGTGCATCTGTGGCATGAAAAAAACCTTATTGAAGTACACAATTACAAACTTCAAACTAATTTGGTATGAGGTTAAATGGGTCAGGTGAGAGGCCCAAGCCCAAAAATTACAATATAAATAAGAAGGAAACACAACTTATTCACTACTTGCTCTATCAACATCTTCTGTTCTAAACCCCAAAGCCGACAATGATGCAACCACCATAAGCCTCGCCGTCTTTAAAGTTCTACTGTAAAATACAGCGTCAACCAACCCTAATACTTATTTTATTTTATTTTATCCAACTTTTAATAAAATTAAAATTTTAGTAAATTTTTATTGTAAAAAATCATAAATAACTTAGACTTTACAGCTTCTTCTTCGCCTTCGTCCTCTTTTGCATTGTCTTCTCCTTTTTTTTTTTTTCTTATTCGTTGACTAATATAATATTTATTAAATTAAAAATCCACCCAAATATTAAAACACCAATACACATATGTATATGATTATTTTCACTTTTTCTTCTTTATTTGCTTTTTATTTTTACTTAAAACATACTTATTATAATAGATAAGATTATCGCCTTTATCTTATTCTTCTTCTTACATAAATAAATTTTTATTTTAATATTATGTTTTAAAAGATATTTATTATTTAGTTCCTAAAAATTTGCCAAATTAGTTTGTCATCTGACAAATCAATTTGTCATATGTTTCGTCAATGACGAAGCACGGTGAAATATTTAACGAATTGAATCATCGCATGACAAAGCAATTCATTATTGACGAAGCATCTAACGACAAATCAATTCGGCTAAAAATGCATTTGGCGATGAATCAAATTGACAAATTTTTAAAAAAGGTAAAAATTCTTTTTTTTTGTTAAACATCATTATTATTTATTTTTTTATATTATATAGATAAATTTTTATTTTAAAATTATATTATTTTAAAAATAATTTTTTATTTATTATAATAAATAAATAATTTTTTATTCGGCATCCATAAATTATTTCAATATATGACAAATTAATTTAATATGTTGAAATTTATCCATAATTTTTAAATAAAAAAATTTATTATGCTCGAAAGAAATTTTTAATAATTTAAAATAAAATATTTATTATTTAAAAAATAAATTAAAAAAATTTAAAAGTACTGGGCTAATAAACTAATTTCAAAACTAATTTAGTACGAGGTGAAATAGGCCTGTTGAGAGGCCCAAGCCCAAAAACTGAAGTCTTGAACAAAGAAGAAAAGGCAGCTTATTTACTGCTCACCGCTCGCTCGCCACCATCTACGTCTTCTCTTCTGAACCCCAAAGCCGTCAACGACGCGGCCACCATAAACCTCGCCGCCTCCAAAGCTCTGCTGGAAAATACACCGTCAACCATTCCTATTATCTTTGCCCTTAATCGCAGGTTAGCCAAAGCAATATTTTTGTTTTCTTTAAAAAGATTAGTCTTTTTGTGTTTTGGCTCTTTATCAGACTTATTCCGTCCTTCCTAATTTGTAGTTCTTCATTCAATTTTATTTGATTTTTCTTTAGTATGGTTTATTAATTTTTTTCCCTTCCTTTTCCTGCCCAAAACTGATGTTTTTATTTATTTTTTGGTTGTGTGCGTGAGTGGCTCTATTGTCTACGCATATATATAGTTTCTAAAAGTAATTAGGCTAATAGTGAAACATGGGCAATCATGAATTCAATTAAGAATGGATTTTGGGTCTCGTTTAATGGCTTTCGGGTCTCTTTTCTTAAGTGTTTTGCTTACCCTTTGATCCTATACGTTGTTTTAAGTGACAAGGTATCGTTTTTATGTTCAGGGACAATAATATATTCAGGAAACCAACTTAGGATTGAGTTGGTTGAAGTATTTGAACTGTTATTCCAAAGTTGAAGGCTTTTTTGTTGGGGTTGTTGTTGCTGTATATGTTGTAAGCATATGGTAGATAAAGAGCTGTGGTTGCCATAAGTTGGAAGAATTTGACTTTTAATTAGTTTCTAATGGTTTGGGTTTATATATTGATCAGGGTGTCATACCGAGGTAAAACTTCTTATGTGACTGAATATTAAAATAAAAGATGAAACCTGACTTAAATTTCTATTATGTAGGATATTTATCAAGATGAGGACTCTTTTTCTAACCTGTCTAGCTTCTTACTTTATGACTTATTTGATCTTGGTCTTGATTATGTATCTATGGTACAGTTCGTTTGCATTAGTTGCCACCTCAATGTTGGAGCCCATAGCTAAAACTTAAGCTCATGGAGTAGAGAGCAAAAAAATTCCACTCTCCTTTATTAGTATATAATGAAATTTGTTTATACATTTCTATGTTATTCTGAATTTAATTTTTCCAAAGGTGTTGATTGAATATTCAGTGTTCATTGTTAGATAGATTGTTGTTAGATAGAGAGAGAGAGATGGGAAGTGCAAGCAAAGAGCTTCTGAAATTAGAGCACAACAATGCTTTTTCGTCCTTAGGTCTCTCTCTTTCTTCTCTCCTCTTCAATTGTTTTCTGTTTATTTTATTTTTTGGGAACTTTTTTTGTTTACTCTTTCCTCTCTTCTGTTTGTTCATTAACTCACTTCCTGTGCATTTGCAGAATCCTCTTTGCTTGTTTGTTCAAATGGCTCTGTTTCAAAGAAGAAGAATTCCCATCCTCATGAAAAGCCCATTACTGCTCCTACTCCTAAAAGTCAAGGTACTCAATTTGGTTTCCTTTATTTGCTTTCAGAAAGTTGTATGCTTTATTGTTTTATTCTCTGCTCCCCTCTCTTACTCTCTCCTTCTTGATGTTGGAGGTTTTATGTTTTATAAATATCTTTAACTTTTTTGTTTTGTGGTAAACATATGTATTTTGGGTGTAAAGAGATGGTTTTTCTTGTTGTGCTATCTTAAGTTTTTTTCAATCTTTTTTGTACAATGGTGTTGGTCTAGATGGGGAAAATTTGTTATGTATGGTGCAGTTTGCTCAGAATTAGTTCTGCACATTAAGGTCCATGGAAAATTTTACGTTTATGTGATGGACTACATAAGAATTTTGGATGGAGAATTACGAGTCAAATGGTTCAGAAGGGAGAGTGGAATTTTTTAAAATTTAAAAGTCTCATGTAGAAATGGCATTTGTAGAATCTGTTATAATTTTGTGGGAAACGGTGACATTTAAAAAAAAAATGTAAAAAAAAAAAGATATTTGTAAGGTTTTGGATTCTGTATTATCTCTTCTAGGATATGTTTAGTAATCTAATTGATTTGAAAGCCATGAATGCATGGGTATAATAGGGGAATGAAGTCAGAAACTGCTTTTATCGATTTTATTTCAACAATGTTCACAAATAATTTGAAATTGTCCTAGAAGATGATGGACTATCTTTTTTTTTTTTTTTTCTCCATCTGTAAGTTATCAATTTAGTAGTTCTAAATTACTTCACTTATATCATGCAAGTTTTGCTTTAAGTAGTATTAAATTCCTAGTCTTGTCTGCAGTTCTTGGAAAAGTAAGAGACTTCTTAGGAGTCATATCAGAAGCTAATGAAAAGTTGCAGGTTGATGCAAAGGTTGGCATATTGATCTTACTACTTGAGCTAGATTTGCTTGTACAAGTTTCAACATTCTTTATGAAATATGACCCTAAGCTTGATCATATACTTTATATAGGAGAATTTTGGAAACTATGACATTGAAGTACTCACTGGAAATGAATCTCAAATCATTGAAATGGTATCTCTCTCTCTCTCCCCTCTGTAATTTTTGCAGCCAATGTATTTAAGAACTGATTAATTTGTCTAAATTAACAGGATCTGATGCTGGGTATTGCTGATCTTCATACCCCAGAGGCTGTGGCTGCTGCTGAATCTTCAATTACTGGTTGTCAGCCAGTGATTCCATTGGCTGTCAGTAGCAGTGGAACAGAATCAGAGGATAGTGGTGGCAGTGATGACAGCGACAGCGACAGCAGTGATTGCGATGAATCTGACAACAGCAAGAAGCTGTATGAGAAAACATGCCCACCCATGAAACACAAAAGATCAAATTCTATCAACCATAGTTCTGTGAATGGAAATGTTAGAGATAACAAGTCGAAAAAGCGGTCGAAGATTGTCGAACTTTCATAGAGAACCAATTTATAGTGAGAAGTAGTGGAATATGGATATTAGGAATTGTATATCCTTATGTTAATTGGTATGACAGAGATCCTATTAGTAAAAGTAGGAGGAAGTGGCCTATTTATTGTAAAATTCACCTCAGTTTTTTGCTAAATTTTTCGAAAATTCGAGTTCGTTCTAAATTATAAACTTTCTAACATGTTATTATGTGAATGAATATTAATTTTGTTTCATCTCGAACACCCAGACACTGGGCGACCTTTTTCTTTAAAAGGGAAAGCGTGGGCTGAAATAAGCAGGCCTGATTTCAATGACCCGGGTTTCTTGCAGCGTCAAGTGTAGCTTGGAAATAACTCAATTCCCTTTCTTTGGTCGTACTAATGAACTAAAAAGCCCAGTATAAAGTTTATTTACGCCAATTCCATTGATATCTCACTTTGTGATCTTCACGTGGCATGATTAATATGGAAAAGTCACGTCGACAACACTCTGGCTGGTATGTACCGTATTTGGCTAATTTGTTTTTATAGTATTTGGAGTTTAATCCAACCGTTTGAAACGAAATCTAAAACTAAATCCAACAATGGCCGCAAAAGACTATTGCTTGACATAATTTAATCGATTATGTTTGCTTGAAAAGGCAAACCTATATGCTTGTCATGCAATGATTATGAATATACATTTTCAAATGTAAGAACACCAACTTAATTAATTTCTTTTATTCATGTAGTAATAAATTAATAAGAAGGGTACATCGTTGATGTTAAATATGACAAACACTACAAATCTTCCTATGCTCGATTGCAGAGGCAAAGGGGGTACATACTATAGACGAGTAGTCCACCATTTCTTATTAATTATACATCAGCATGTGTATGTATTTTTATAGATTTATTAATCATTATTAGATGTCATTAATCATAATTAATCAGGATGATCAGCGTATGCATGCATGACTTCATATCAGTAATTTAATCAGTAAGGATACTCGTTGACGTAGTTGCCAGGAGGGTCGTAGTTGCAAGAAACAAACCACCAACCGTTATTGCATTGGAGCCTAGCACACCCCAAACGCACCGAGCTGCTCCACACCACCTGAGTATAATGCAAACACTGTCCACCTACGCAGGAATTGTTGTTGTAGTTGTAGTAATTAATGCTTCTCGTCAGCCCACATGTTTACCGCTGTCGTGCCACTAAACGACAAGGCGCTTCCCTTCGCCAAGTTCTCGCCGTAAGGCCCGTTTGAGTGCACCAGATTGCAGTCCCCGAGCCTGGACTTGACGTAGTTGTAGGCGTAGGTGGCTACGTTGTTGTCCCATGTAATGTTTGCCACACCAACCTCGGCTCGAGCAGCGTTGTGGACGTTGATGTAGTCCTGCTGCGGGTTTTGGGCGTCAGATGGTTGCAGAAGGATGGATAAACATGCCATGATAAGGCAAGTGAGCCGTGGTTTGGACAAAGGAAGTGTCATTTTTTGTGTTGTTTTTCTTGTGAGGATTTGTGGGAGGGAATTTGAGGGCTTTTTATAGTGTTTGAAAAAGTGAATTTCAGAAAGTCCAGGTACCATTTTAAGCAACCTATATAGTCAGCAACTACTTCCCCACTAGGATATAGTGCATGTATGTTTGCCTTTGCGGTGATTTTCAGAAAAGTAGAGCAGGATTAATTGATAGAATTGGGTAAGTTTCAGCATTTCATAAATTTAATTAATATGAGTTCCATGTTCTTCTATTTTGTTATAGAAGCGAGCCCCACTTCTTTTTATTTTTTTTATTTTTTACAAAAAGAGAAAGAAAGAAAGAAGGGAAAATGGGATGAGAATGCTTGTGTTTATTATAGGGATGACCAAAACCGTTAATACGACATGAACCTGCATCATTTTTTGCAGGTTTGAGTCTCTATTATTAGGTTGATATGACATGAACCCACACTATTTTTTACGGATTCGAGTTTTTATTATTGGATTGGATTGTTAACAGGTTAATACATTAAGACACGTTAATTTAAGGGTTGGTAATAGGTGAATATGCGAAAACACGATAACAATCCGTTACTACTTATAAAACTAAAAAATTAAATAAAAATTATTTTCTTCTCATAAAATATTAAAAATTATAACTGTGTCAAAATATATTTGTCACAAATATTAAGTAAAATTTTAATATTTCAAATTATAAATAATTATAAATATTGATAATTTTTTTTATTTGTTAATCACGTATAGTTTTTATTTACATAGGAAATATGTTATATATATTTAGATAATTATATTTGATTTATTTTGTCACATGCTTCTATTTGATACATATATATATATATATATATTTCTACTAAATATATAATAAAATAGTATAATATTTTGTCAAATATATTTATATGAATAAATATATATGTGACATGTAAGACATATGTGATACAATGCATTGATCTAATAAACTTTTTTATATGCATGTCTATGATCAAATATGTAATGTGACATATATATAAGACAATTTTATTTATATATATGACATTGCTTTATATATATATATATTTATTTATTTATGAATAAATATTTATGTGATATATATATCATATAATTCTATAATATATGTATGACTCATGATACATATGTGATACATGCTACATATGTAATACATGCTACATATGTGATATATGCTACATATGTGACTTCTATGATAATATCTAAAAACATAAAATTAAGATAATTATACATGTATTAAATATATTAAGCACTTCACACATATACATTAAATATATATGTAATTCGTACACATATATTTATTTGAAGCAGATGGATACTATTAATAATAATACTATTGATTATGGATATTATTTGATTAGTTTGTATATGTTTATTTTATTAATTTTAAGTTAACTTTGTCATGATATTATTTTAATTTTGTGGTGATTTTTTTTTTCGATATAACAATTAAAAAGTTATTAAAATTGATCAATTTATTTAACGGGTTAACGAGTTAGATAACAGATTACATGATAATTTAATAAATAGATTTGAGTTTATATATTTCAACACAAAAACTTAATAAATTGGATTTGGATAAAAAAAATTTAACGTGAATACAAAATCACACGACATAAATACGAAATAATACGACACATTGTCATTCCTAATTTATTACTCTGAAAGACTTTTTGCGAAATGTAGGGGATTGAGATCCTCCATCTAAACTTCCTGTCACCCTCACTATCCAACAAATAAAATACTGCCACGTTCCATCACACTCGCTTGCGAGAGTTGTGGTTCGAGTCTTGGCAAGCCCCATTATTACCTTAGGTGTACTCAGCCTTGTTTGAATCGCAAGGTGGAGGGGGATCTGTTAGGGGGCTGAGCCAGCTGCTCTAGACTCCTACAGGGTTGCAAAGCTGGAGTAGAAAGAAGGTTCTACCCACTAACAGAATCCTGGATTGATGAGATCCACATCGAGACCTTTTTTATTCATAAAAAAAAAATAAAAAATAAAATACTGCCACATAATAATTTTTTTTAATATCTAACAGACGTTAAATCTCAAACGTTTGCTTTTTATTTTATTAATTTTACGTATATTTCTTTCGGCCTTTAATTTTATATTTATCTCTTATGCCTCCCCATTGGCAGCCTGCATGTAACTGACCCTGCGGCAGAGGAGCAATAGACAAAATACTGAGATCAAAATGATGGCTCACCCAAAAGAATCTTTCAATGAAATACAATAAAATTGTTTTTCTTTATTTTTTTTTAAAAAAATTACATTTGGAAAATTATTTAAATTATTTTTCAAAAAAGTTACCACTAAACATGCTGTTGAGGGGTTTCAAGATAAATTGCCCAGGCTCGAGGGATATATTATTAATTTTTTTTTTAAAATTAAAATGTTGAAATTTTTTGGAGGAATATAACCAGCTAAGTACAAAAATTAAATACTCTTGATTATTGATTTACTTCAATTTTTTTTCTGTCTTTTCTCTCTAAGAATTGGTTCTTTTCTCTCTCTAAAGTCGTTCATATATTCATAGTATTCAAACTTTTGGGCAATAGTATAGAAGTTCTTTTATTAGTTTAAATTAAAATCATACATATATATTTATGCCACCATAACCATGCATGGCACTTTGATACATGCGTTCACAATTATATAGCATATATAGGGCTTAATTATATATATATAAAGACTTTAGTAAGGACGCTGGTTAATAAAGTTTCCCGGGGGATCATAGTTGCAAGTAATGAAAGTACCCCCATTGTCACACTGAACCTTAGCACAGCCTAGACGAGCCGAATTTCGCCAAACCACCTGAGTATAGTGCAGGCAAGAGTACTGTTCACCTGAACAGGTATTGGAGTCGTAGTTATAGTTAGCCTGCTCTCGAACCCACATGTTCACAGCCTCAGTGCCCGAAAGGTCTCCGCTACTCCCTGCAAGGTTCTCACCGTAACCGTTAGGTCCTCCACCAGAATGCACCATGCTGCAGTCACCTTTGCGTTGATTTGCATAGTCAAGTGCGTAGGCTGCAACGCTGTCGTCCCAAACCAGCTGTCCAACGTTCACAGCGTCACGGGCCTTGTTGTGTGCGCTGAGGTAGTCTTGCTGGGTGTCTTGGCCATGGCAGGTTTGGAGTAGGACTAAGAAGCCTAACATGGAAGTGATCAGTATTGAAATCTTGGGAATGCCGGCCATTTTAATTTGGGATGCTAAATATTCTAAGAGTGGTTGGTTGATTAGAAATATGCAACATTAAGCAAGAGATATATATACCGATTTGCTGTGTGGAATTTTGTTTATTGCATGTGAATTGGGAGCAAACTTAATTAGGGCGATATATATGAAATAGATAAAATAAAAGGAACCGCAAATTAAAGGCACTTCACACATTGAAATATTAGGAAGGTGGTGCCGTGGTCAGTCTTTGGGCGTATTTGGTTCAAACATCAATCACGGCAGTTAATTATATCAACTTACCGTACTATAAAACATCAATCACGGGAAACAAATTGATCGTAAATATTGGGTCCATGCACAGGCTAAAAAATGATAATAGTTTGACTTCTTTCTCTTTCTTTTTTATTTTTATTTTATTTATTTATTTATTTTAATTATTATTATTTTTTTAGAGTTTAGCTTTATACATAGAAATCAAAGTACTTTGGTAAAAGTAACTCAACAATATATATATATATATATATATATAAATATGTTAAAGCCTTAGAAAATGAACAATTGGGCAATGTTTTCAAATCCCCGGAAGATAACCTATCAGGGGAGCTGCGCTTAAACCTGCTTGAGTGTGGATACTAGACCTGGATCTATTACTTTTGCAACTAGGAAAAAAGATGGGTCTTTAACAATGATGCCTGTTTATGTCGAATTTTGCTCCGCCACAAACGGTTAAATTTCCTGCCTAGCACCACCGTGAATCTGCAAGAATTAAGGAAAAGCGTGAAAGCTTTTGGGCACCGTGTGATACCGCCAAAGAACCTCCGACGCTCAAGTCAGTTAATCGGCTTTGGACTTTCAGTGAATTCTAATGTAGAGTATTGCGTACCTTGCTTTGAGTTATCAAGAGATATATATATGCATGGCTTTACCTTGTCCATCAAGATGAGGGCTTGAAACCCTAGCCGTCCTGATTTAAGGCAAGTCATAATGGGCGCTCTTCCCAGTTTGGTAAGTGAAATATGGGAAAGTATCCAAAGATTTACTACTGAGTGAACTTTCCTTTGGAACCCTCCTCGCTCTTACCATATTCGAGCCAAGGGAAATTGTTCCGAGCCATCACTACCGAGCCGCCTCGGCGTCCGAGCCAAGCCTTCTCCGAACCACGTAATGATAGCTCCTCCCTGAAGTCCCGTGCTCTTCCTTGCCGAGCCTCCAAACAGACCCTGGCTCATTTGGCTCGGCACTTCCAAGCTAGGCCGCTGGGTCTGTGAGCTCTTCTTCTTTCCAACTACGGTGGCTCCGCTCATTCCTCCATCTTGACCTCACCGCCTTTCGGTGAATTCTTCCTATACGATCACCCCGGTCCAGCCAAAGTGACTCGCGAGTATTACCAACACGTGGCTCTTCTTGAAACATTCTCGAATGCTCTTCGCTACATAGGGAAAATCAAACGTCCTTCTGACACTCGGCTGTCGTTTCACTTACCATGACATTATGGCAGACGCGTGGAGCATCGTGCCAAGACTGAAGAGGCACATCACATCATAACCGTTCATTCAAATCCAGAACTCCGATCGCAACCTTTCGTGCTCACAACCGTCCAACTGCAAAACCCTTTTTTACCTTAACTCTTCAGCTTTCATCCCTCACTTCCCTTTTTTTCGAAAACTCCCGCTGCAACCTCTACTTCGTCTTCTTCCCCAAACGCTTTCCATTAACCAAAAACTTCCAACCTGATCGTGATTTTCCAACCCTAAGACCGTTCCCGAGCACAACTCGACGCTGCGAACACTTCTCCACAATTTCTACGAGATTCGCGAGTTTTCATCTTGAAATCCCGGTTCGGTTTACGGTTTCAGACTTCACCTCTTCCGGTTATACTCCGCCTCCGATCTAGCCTCAGGTCAGATTCCAATCCTCTAGCCTTTAAAGGTTTCTCAAATCCTTACCTCATTCCAACGATGGAATCCCCCGGATCCGATCCGGCGGTTGAGGAACAATTAGTTAGGAAAAATTCAAACCGAGGGGCCAGTTCCTCCTCTGGGACCCCTCGCCCGAGGCAAGCTGACAAACCTAACGTAGGAACCCCAATCCGAACCCCTAGCATTAGGGTAGGCGGTCCAGCGCAATAGGTCGGGCCGATAACCATGCGACCCGTGATAATCAAGGCCGATATACGCTTCGGTCTTGAACAAAGCGACATGTCGCACGCAAGGAGAGGTTTGACATGCCGAGCCAAATTAAGCTATCCGCCCGGAACCCTTAGAGAGCCGACTCCCTCGCGGCGGGTGGATCTTGCGAGATCGCCTTCAAAATAGGGCTCGACTCCCTTCCACGCATCATTAACATGGTGCTGAACTTACGATGTCGCGCCCGGGGCAACTTATGCGAGCGGTGGCGATACTTGTTAGGGCTCATCGTCCAATCGGAGAAGTGCGGCCTACAAATCGACATGGCCACTTTTTTGTATTTCTTCTACATGAAACCGAGCGAAGAGGGAAGATACACCCTCTACGCTCGGAGGCGAATCAGGTTGTTCGAAGATGCCCCCACAAGTGACAAAGGCTGGAAAGACCGCTACTTTTTTGTCAAGAGGGAGGGTCATGCGACCCGGTTAGCGCGTCAATCGGGAATCCTTTGGGCGAAAGAGGTATAAAATTTAGCTTACTAAAACTTTTTCTGTGACTATGCAGGATCGAACTGACATTGCACTTGTGCCGCCCTCAATCTCAGCGAAAGGCTCAGGATCACCGCCGAACAAAAGAACGTGATCCGGACACTCTTCGGACTAAAACAAAAGTCTTCGTCTATACTTTTGAGGACTCCTTCAGGCGGAATGCGGCGCCTCGAAACTTCCCGAGCAGCGAGGCGAGCGGACCTTGAAGAGGAGGCCCCTTCCACCCAACTGTCCGAAGAAATTCCTGAAGGTATCCCTCTTCCTACACTCGAAGTCCCGTACTTACACATTCTCGAAGGTTGCATTAGGCTTTTGTACGGCGTGCCAACTGACCCTCTGTGGGCTTCTTATCCTGCAGCCGATATGGGCAAGCTCAAGATGAAGATATCCAAGGCCGAACTAGAGGCCACTAAGAAGAAGAAGAAGGACAAACAGGCTGCAGCAAAGGGTGGTGCGTCTTCGGCGTCGGACAAAGGCGGGCGTCGCCCAAGCGTGAACGCGTCGAGCCCAGCTCCTTACCAATCGCCATTCCCTCTGGCGACTCTCCCCCTCCCAAGAGGCCAAGACGTTCCAGCCCCCCGGCCCCAGCTCAAGATAAGGGCAAAGAAAAACAAACTACATCAATGCTGGGGTTGGAGGATAGCTCCACCATCCGCTCGGACTCATCGCTGGTCGGCCCGATCGTTGACTCTCTCATGACTCGCCATGACCGCAGCCTCTTAAGGGAGATGACCCTCGATGAAGTGGGCTTGGAGGCCGAGCAAAATGCCTTGAAGGTAACGAACACTACTCTCTTGTTTCTTTGATCCCCCCTTCATAAAATTCTAACTTGGAATGTGAATTGCAGCTTTCCGAATGCGGTACTTATATGATGCCGTCATCAAGGTGGACAAGGCATTCAGAAGAAGGCGAGGCCTACATCAACGCCGGCAATAATAGCGCTTGCGAAGACAACCTCGCTCAAACAAACCGCCTTGGAGGCCACAAAACGGGCTGAGCAGCTGGAAAGGAAGTGGTCTGAGGCCGACCAAAAGCTGATCGAGAAGGATAGGGAGCTGGAAGCCCTCAGACTCGACTACGCCCAAGTCGCTGGGGAGAGGGACGCGCCAAGGTGGCTCGATGGCCCCGAGCCAAAAAATATATATACAAGAAGGCAGCCATCGACGCCATCCTTAAGAACACCAACGACATGATCAAGGCGTTCAAGGCCGGGAAGACTGGACCACTCCCGACCCTAGCGACGAAGAGGAGGATGGTCAAGAGGATTTGGAGATCACCTCGGGTGAGGATGAGCCGGATGAAGGAGATGCCCCTCCTGTGAACCAACCAGACGTCCCCGGACACAATGCCGAACCGAACGATTCCTTCGAAGAGGCTATGAGATTGCCTTCGAATGAAGAGTCCGGTCCGGGCCAAACTTCCCGTGCTGCGAACGCTGACGACGAGGCTCAAGACTAGAATTTATTTTTTCTTTTTTGTTTGTTCTTTTGTTCATACATCCGTCACTTGTATAAACTTTGAAATTGTCAATGAATGTCTTGCCTTTATTTCCTTATGAGTACGAATTGTTGAGCTGAGCGTTCAATTTAGTTTTAATTGACCAAGTCGTGTGCTATTGACTTAATTGACTTAACTAATCGATTCGCTCGCCTTCCAAGTCGGTCCAACGCCGCTTGGGATTTCCTCCGTTCGGACTCCGAACGGCCTTGAGCCGAGGTGGACAATTAGCCTTCCGGACGGCTGTCCTTGCCATTTCGCTCGACTGACAGTATCGTGATTCCGAATCTAGAGCGAAATTGACCGGGTAGCACGACCCGAATTGACCTTGACTCAACTCCATAGTTAAAATGCATTACGGGTAAGAAACTTCGTACGGCAATTAATGAAAAGGTAGAATCTTTTAGCCTGTACTCATCCGTAACAGCACAAAACATGGAATGCTCGATTCACACGAATGTAAATGAATAAAATTGAATTTATTGACTTGAATCAAGAGATGACAGAGTTAATGTAAATTACATCGTTCATCCTACCAAACTTTAATGGTAATAACGGCGCAAGTGAGTCGAGCTCCAACTCCTAGGCACGTCTACCCCATTCAAAGACTGTAGGCGATAAGCCCCCGGTCTGGGTACATCCACGACTCGGTAAGGGCCTTCCCATGTGGGGCCGAGCTTCCCTGCGTTCAGCTCCTGTGTGTTAGGGAAGACTTTGCGTAATACGTAGTCGCCCATCTTGAACTTCCGAGGCCGAACCTTGGCATTATAGTACTTGGCGATTCGCTGTTGGTATACCGCCATTCGTACCAAGGCTCGTTCCCTCAATTCCTCCGGCCCCAATGACCAATTCATCATTCCGCGTTTGGATCGGCGGGCGAAGAAGTTGGAGGCAACTTCCCTGGGATCACGGCCTCCGTTCCATAAACCAAAGAGAATGGGGTCTCCCGGTTGCACTATCTTGGGGTGGTTAGAACGCGAGTACTCTCGGTAATTCATCGGCCATTTACCTTTGGCATCTTCCGTAGTTTCTTAAGATTGGTCACGATAGTCTTGTTCGTTGACTCCGCGCGTTGGCTTGTGGATGTCTTGGGGACGAATCTCATGGCAATCTTCCACTCTTCTGAAATTCGAGTCGGAACTAATGAATTGTGAGCCGATGCTGTCGATCGTATCGACATATGATATTCCTCCAAATAAAGCGTATGACGTCCTTGTCTTTAATTTGGGAATATGCCTCGGCTTCCACCCACTTGCTAAAGTAATCCGTGGCCACGAGGATGAATAAGCTTAGTGGGGGTAAGGCCCCAATGTCCGGCCCCATTGCATGAAAGGCCACGGGCTTGACAAATCAGTCCTCAGGCGGTACATGGGTGATTGGGGCAAAGCGTTGGCACTTGTCCGCTGCGCGAGTAATCCGCGTCCTTCCGTTGTTGGCATAGAACCCTGTGACATCGCCATGCGCTAAAAGCATCCTCCGAATGATTTCCACAATGTCCCTCATGTATTTCAGCAAGTACTTGCTGTGAATCTTTACTGTTCAAGCACCTTAGAAGTGGCCCGCCGTACGATCGCCTGTATAACTTTCCCCCGATCACAGAATACCTAGCGGATATAAGTCTGAGCTTCCGAGCCTCCGCTTTATCTTGGGGTAGCTTGCCAGTAAGGAGATATTCCATAATGGGGTTCATCCACCCCGGCTCGTCAACTTCATCTATATTCATCAACTCCTCGCTCTCCTTCATGGCAGAAATATCGATGCTTGGCTCGGCCAGGAATTCCAGGGGAATCTTCCGACATCTTTCGTCGCGTTCTTAACCCATCGCGGTAGCGCATCTGCTTCGCCGTTTTCACTTCTCGGCAATCGACCGAGTTGAAATGTTCAAAGTTGCAACCAGCTTCGACTAACTCCAAATCGCAATCATTCTCTGCCTGTAGTTACCATTCACCTGGCTCACGATCAACTGGGAGTCGCTGTATGCCATCAGTCGTGAAGCCCCCGCTGCCCGAGCCAAGTTAATCCCAGCAATCAGAGCCTCGTACTCCGATTCGTTGTTCGGCGGAAATCGAAATGAACGCACGCTCCATTACTAAGCCATCCGGATCGGCGAGCATGACTCGCCCAGCTCCGCGGAAGTGGAAGACCCGTCCGTGAAGTTCCCAAAGTGATTCAGTTCTCGCGTTTAAATTGTTTCCGCCGCCTGACGTCTTTGCTGAGGTGAGTTCATGTCCGGTGCTGGATACGTTCGGTTCCTCTAACCTTTCAGCCAACGGCGCCTCTTGTGGTGGCTCGGCGCCGTGAACTTCCTACAAAATCTGCGGCGCGACAACGGCCGTTTGCGTGGCGGTACTCATCCCATACTCGCCCAGTTCAACGGCCCACCGAACCATCCTTCCAGCGATATCGGGACTATGAAGCGTCGCTCTGAGGGGATATGAGGTTACCACTGTAATTTTGTGGCATTGGAAGTATGGCCTTAACTTCTTAGACGACACGAGCAAGGCCAGTGCCAATTTTTCAATGAAAGCATAGCGGGTCTCCGCGTCCGCCGGCTTGTGGTGACATAATAAACAGGCTTTTGCTCCTTTCCCTCCATCCGAACCAACACCGAACTGACCGCATGATCTGAAACCGACAAATACAGATATAACGTCTCTCCTGGCTTCGGTTTGGATAGAATAGGAGGAGAACTCAGGTACACCTTCAGTCGTTGGAACGCCTGTTCACATTCTTCTGTCCACACAAAGCCCTTGTTTCCTTTTAGGGCGCGGAAGAATGAAATGCAATGGTCAGACGACCTTGAAATAAATCGACTCAAGGCATTATTCTCCCATTTAATCTACCACCTCGCGGTGTTTTTCGGGCGCATGTCGGCGAGCCTTGATCGACTGGATTAGCCTCAATGCCCTACGGGTCCGCGAGATAGCCGAAATTGCCACGAACCAACCCCAGGTGCATTTAGTGGGATTCAACTTCATTCGATCGCGTGTAGCACACCAAAGGCTTGGCGAGGTGGGATATGATCATGTGCGGGATAGACTTGACCAAATATGCGTCGATGTAGACTCCATTGTGGAACCCGGTTGACGCGAACATCTTGTTGACCAACCTTTGATAAGTAGCCCGGCGTTTTCAATCGAGCGGCATAACCTTATAGCGAGAATATTCCCGTTACATTCGAAGGCATCTTTTCACGGTCATCCGGGTGCATCAAATCGATTGTAGCACGTATGCATCCATGAAGCTCGGCATCTCGTGGCCGTGTCGCGATCCACCATCTCATCGATCTTGGGCAAAGGGAAGCTATCCTTTGGCGGGCCTTGTTGAGATCGTGAAATCTATGCAAACCCCAGGCTTCCCATTTTCTTCACGACCACCACCACGTTGGCGAGCCATCGGGTATTGGACTTCTTTGACAAACCCGTTTTTACTAACTTGGCAATTTCCTCGTTTATAATTTGGTTCCGCTCGGCGGCGAACTTCCTCCGCTTTTGTCGAACCGGCTTGTACAAAGGATCTACATTCAATTTTTGAGATATTATGCTTGGATCTATTCCGACCATATCATCCGTAGACCATGCGAAGGTCTACGGTGGTCCTCGAAATTGGATCATTTGGTTCGGATCTCCGGTCCAACTGTCCCGATCTTGGTAATTCGGGGTGGTTCGGATCTAGTGGCACCTCCTCAAGATCCTCCGAGCATCCATCTTTTCTACTTGGGCCACCGCTCCGTAATTGCTATTTCATTTTTCCATCCAGGTGCCGACATAGCAAAGTAGTTCTGGTGGTGAATTTAATCTTCGATGGTAAGTAGATGGTACGACGCATGGAATGCAACAAGGACCAAAATCATATTGTAGAAGGATGGTGCGTCCACCACAATCATCTCGCTAGATTCACTCCGGCGGTAATGGCGAGTCAATTTTCTCGCCACGCTTTCATTGCCATCATACCCTACCAATGTTGCGGTAGGTGGATATCGGACAACTGGATTCCCATTTGTTACATAGTCTTGAGGAAGATGATGTTCCGAGCTCCCATTGTCAACTAAAATCCTCTTCCGCGATCAATTTCCAGCGTCGGGGTTACTACCAGCCAGCGTCTTCGTGGGGAAATATCGTGCCACTAGTGTCCTCTCGTGAACACTATGCAGGATCTTCGTTTTGCGATCGATACTTGAGCGATAGGGATCCTCGCAGGCTCTCCTATCCTCCCTACCTCTCTCCTCACGCGCGGTTCCCATGAATGGAGTGAATGACTCTTACTACTCTCCATTGTTGCGCGGTTGTTCTTCCGGGGATTCCTCCGGCGAGGCCCCATTTCTCTGGATGCTCAATCAACGTCTCCGGATAGCAGCGCGCAACAATTCTTCAATTTCGTTTGAATGCGGCATTCCTCCTTGCGTCCTCTCGGTGGAAGACACGCCATTTCGAGTTATCCTTTTCTTGGTCCAAATTGAGCGTGGCCACGGACTTCATGAATCTCCGTATGCTTGACTAACGGCCGGGGACACACGACTGAACTTTCTCGGCGGTCCCGCGTCGATCGTTCCGCGTTCTCATGGGGCTCGCCTTGTGCTCCCTCAGGCGTAGTCTTGGTTAAACCTTTTCTTACCCGGCGGCCATCTCTTTGTCCCTAGGATATTACGTAAACTATTATCCAGAGCCACGGCGGTTGAATCATTCGGTATTCTTCTCCTCCAATGGCGATTCGTCCTTCCTTAGCGCTTTTTATGCGTCCGGCGGTTTCCTCCTCCAAACTACAAAAGTCCGGCCTTTTGTAAAGTTTCAATAGACTCACAGGGTTTCTTCAGGACCATGTAGTCATAAATTTTGGTCTTAGTAAATCCGCGTTTGAAGCGTTGCATGCCACTACGTCTGGGCGATCCATGATTTCCACCTTCATATCGTTAAATCGTTGAATATAGTCCTCGGGGACTCCCCTATCATTGAACCACTAAATAAATCATCCGGGTCCTTTCTATATTGCCGGGATGCAAATTGGGTCGAGGAAAGGTGAGCCAGATATGAAAAGAATCCACGCGTATGGCGGCAAGCGGCTGAACCAAAGCAAAGTTTGGACCTTCGGACTTGATCACGAACACCTTGCATCCGCGTCGCGCTTTGGTTGGGGTATACATGTTGGGATCATGGCACGCCTAAAATGAATTATGTGATCCTGCGGATCGGCTATGCCATCGTCTGAGTGAACTTTGGGGAGAGAATCCCGCCGGTATGCGACCCTGTGATTTCGCCCACAACGGTGTCTCATCCATCGCCAGAACCAATCTCGGTTCGCCTCCTCCTGCCATATCCTCCGGCTAGCCGATCTTCCGAAGGGTGTAGTAATGCTTAGCTCAGAGTGGTATGGCTTGCGGTCCGTTCCTGCGGGGATATACTCATCCGTGGAGTCCAATCTTATTTCGGTTCCTTACCTCTGCGGCCAGCGTTGTCCTCAGAGAATGGTCTCCATCCTCGGGCGGGTCTTTTCAGGCGGCGAACCTCTCGCTACCTTCATCCACAGTGGGGCCTTGCCGGAAGCAGCAAGTCGGCGGTACATTTTCAAATCAACCCGTTCACGCCTCGAATTGTTCGAGCGGCATTGAAGGCCTCCAGCGGTTGCTATTGATCCTCTCGCGTGCGTCGTTCAGCTGTTGGGTGCTGAGTGGATTGCACCAACTCTCCATCCGGGCGAGGAGTTGATCTACACGTTCATCGATCATCTTGTTTTCTCCTCCAGGTGAATGAGGGCCACTACGTCTTTTTGGATAGGGTGAGTTCTTCCTCTTGTCTTTCAGCGGCGATTTTAGAAGCAAGACTTAGCGTTAGGCATGGTCTGGCGAGGTTCTTGGAAATAGGCCTTTGATGGTTTTAGTGCAAAACTTCGATCGGGCCCTCCTTCTAGCCAAATGTTTATGTGAATTTTGCTCCGCCACAAGCGGTTAAATTTCACCTAGCACCACCGTGAATCTGAGAGGAAAAGCGTGAAAGCTTTTGGGGGCACCGGTGTGGTACCGGCCAAAGAACCTCCGACGCTCAAGTCAGTTAATCGGCTTTGGACTTTCAGTGAATTCTAATGTAGAGTATTGCGTACCTTGCTTTGAGTTATCAAGAGATATATATATGCATGGCTTTACCTTGTCCATCAAGATGAGGGCTTGAAACCACTAGCCGTCGATTTAAGGCAAGTCATAATGGCCTCTTCCGGTTTGGTAAGTGAAATATGGGAAAGTATCCAGCATTTACTACGGAGTGAACTTTCCTTTTGGAACCCTCCTCAGCTCTTACCACATTCGAGCCAAGGGAAATTGTTCCGAGCCATCACTACCGAGCCGTCGCCCGGCTCTGACGTCCGAGCCAAGCCTTCTCCGAACCACGTAATGATAGCTCCTCCCTGAAGTCCCGTGCTCTTCCTTGCCGAGCCTCCAAACAGACCCTGGCTCATTTGGCTCGGCACTTCCAAGCTAGGCCGCTGGGTCTGTGAGCTCTTCTTCTTTCCAACTACGGTGGCTCCGCTCATTCCTCCATCTTCAGCCTCTCGGCCCTGCTCAGTGAGAATTCTTCCTATACAATGCCCATTAAAAATAAAAAATTAATGAGATTCTTTTCATGGAGAAAGTTCTAAAGCAGTTCATTATAAAAGAATCACTTTAGAATTAGAAGTTGAAGAATAGGTTTTTCGATACCATAGGAGGTGGTGGGGAGGGGGGGTGTTACAGATGGTATCAGAGCCTATACCCAGTAGCAAGTGTGCCGACGATGACATCAGGCTCCTAAGGGGGGTGGATTGTGACGACCTGAGTGGGCGGATGTGGGAGGCATCGACAGCTGCCTGGTGTCCAATCCTACATCGCTTGGGTCCTTAAGGAAAGGTTTAAAAGGAAAGAGAGTTCCTTTATAATAACTGAGGCTTTTTCAGAGTGTTTGACTTAGGGGTTCGTAAGAAGTGATTAAATTGGGGATAATATCGATTGGAAAAGGACTAGGAAGCCTAGTGGGGGGTGTTACAGGTGGTATTAGAGCCTGTACCTAGTCGGAAGTGTGGTGACGAGGACGTTGGGCCCCTAAGGGGGGTGGCTTGTGACGACTTGAGTGGAAGGGTGTGAGAGGCACCGGCAGCTATTTGGTGTCCAATTCCACATTGTCTGGGTTCTTAAGGAAAGGTCTAAAAGAAAAGATGATTCCTTCATAATAATCGATGGCTTTTTAGAGCGTTTGACTAAGGGGTTGATAATAATTTTAAAGTTTAGCCTGCTCTAGTGGGAGCAATCCTAGGATGGGTGATCCTATGGGAAGTCTAAAAAAACCCCATATCGTTGACCGTGCAATGGTTAAAATGGGGACAATATCGGTTGGAAAGGAACTAGAGAGCCTAATGAAGGGTGCTAGACTGGGGAGTCCAATGGAGGGTTGTTACAAGTATAATGGAATCTAATCGTTAGACTGGGGAGCCCAATGGGGGGAGGGAGGTGTTACAAGTATAATGGAATCTAATCGTACTATTATAATTACTATGGTTTATGGGCATGTGGTATGAAAGAGAACATGATTGTTGGCAACTCAATTTTTAAAAAAAACTCAAACATTTTATTATTATTATTATTATTATTATTATTATTATTATTATTATTTTCAATAGTATTGAATATGTTTGACTAATTAAACTAAATTTGTTAAATAGAATCCAAAAAAAAAGTTATAATACACATACAATTATGAGCTAAAACAATTGAATATACATAGTTAATTTGTAGATTCTTCTCAACTTTTAAAGATATATCTAAATATATATAGTGATTATAAATTTGTTGATAATTTCACAAGTTCATTTTTTCCGCATGCTTCTTCACCCGTGGCTCATGATATGCCACATTCAATGGTATCACATATTAAAGTGCACTATCACCCTCTATTACATTCAATTGGAGTTCACGTTTTTCACTCTCCCCACTCCTCGACATATTTGACACATCATGCATATGAGTGTCATGCTTGGTCGGATAATATACCTATAGTTAAACTATGAAATACAATAGTTAATAGTTGATAAAATATTTAAATTATATTCATGAATAAATTAACATATTAAAAAAAATATTAAGTGAAGGTGGCCAATGGTGGCCCACCAATGGCCTCATGGTGGCTCACCTATGGCTTGGTGGGGTCATCGACATTAGTGCACCATCGAAGCCATGTTGATGGGCATGCATACAACCTAAAATAAAAAAACTCTAAACCAAACCACATCAACACCATACAACCTAAAATTAAACATAAGCAAAATAAAAATATATGTATTTAAACACCAACGCTTTACTTAAGCATTTATTTAAACAACTAGCATGCATTCTAACACCAATCCACATCAACACCATACAATTTCAAATCTAAACATAAACAAGTAAAAAACACATGTAATTAGACACCAAAGCTTTACTAAAGTATTTATTCAAATACTTAGCATACATTCTAACATCAAAACTCATCAACACTACATAATCTAAAATCAAAACAAAAGCAAATTCAAAATCAAAACACCCAGGCTTCATTAAAGCATTTATTCAAACACCTAGCATGCATTATAACTCCTTTTATGTATTCTAACTCCTTTCATTCATTCTAACACATTTTATCTATAATTCAAACACCCAACCATTCTTTAACCAAAACATTTCAAAATCAATAACTCAAAATAAAAAGAAAACAATAATTATTTTTCATAAATAAGTTACCTAATAGCCAAGAGAACCATAATATAATACATAAAAACAAAATCTCAATTGCCCTAATCTATATTACAAATAGCAATGGTGATGGAGAAGAAAAATGAGACGGCAAGGATACTTGGCCAAAGAAGAAGGATGCTCGGCTAAAGAAGAAGAAAAGGATGCTTGGCCAAAGAAGGAGAGGGGTTGGTGGTGGTGTGTTTTTGGTATGTGTGGCTACCACAATATTGGTCAAAATTTTAATTATCAATGGCCTATTCATTTTACACTTTTAGGATAATTTTGGAATAAAATTTTAATTGTAAAAAAATTAGTTTTTTTTCATTATTATATGTTGGGCCTAGCCATGGCATAAAAAAATCTTTGAAAAATTATCTAAACTTTTTAGGGATAATGTGAATGTCACTATAGAGGAATGCCATTCATTTTTTACGGTGGGGAGGAACACTTTGTCTCCCAGATGAACTCATTTATGGAGGAGAAAGGTAGATGAAGGTCATGAGAAGGATAGGTCAATATCATCCATAACAAAATGTAGTGGGAAGCAATTTGAGAAAAGAAGCTACAAAGTAGCCACAAACGATGCGACTCAAAGAGGGGTACGAGGGCATAGTCTAGAAGAAGTATGAGATCAGAGGAGAGGAATCAACATCACAAAGCAATGAGTGAAGACAAATGAGTTGTACTCGAAGTTGAAATACCAAAATTCAATCATTGTGATAATGTTGGGTAATGCAGGGGCTTGGCCTTAATTCGGACCAATGAGATAAATCTAGTTCTTGAGTGGAGGAATGACAAGGTTATTTATATTTCAATCTTTGACCTAGAAGGAAGAAAGTCTTGGAACCTCTTCTGCTACTATGGTTCCCTTTATTTTAAAGAAAAACAAGCTTTCTGGGATGCAATGAGTTTAGCTATCTCTTAAGAAGTGTTTACCATGGTGTCTTATAGGGGAACTAAAATGAGATTACTAATAGTTTTGAGAAAATTGGTGGCCTAGGCATAAAAGGTAACAAATTATTTCTAAAAGACTTTGTATCTGAAGTTGTTGCTCTTGATTTGAGATTTTGTGGTCGAAATTTTACATGGGTTAACAATCAGATAGGTTTCTTTCATATTAAAAAATGTATTGATAGAGCCTTAGCCAGTGAAGAATGCATTAATTTGTTTCGAACTCAAAGGTAGCTCGTTTATCAACAGAAGTTTCAGATCATTACCTAATTCTCTTGAAGACCACTAGAGAGGAGAACCTTTAAAATAAGCCCTTTAGGTTTTTCAAAGCATGGTCTATGGATAAGTTAAGCTTTGAAGTCGTTAAGAGAGATTGGAATTAGTTTTCTAGAGTGGGCTTGGAGGTTCAAAAAACTTCCAGGAAATTAATTAATAGAACCAAAGCCTTGAAATGGTGGAATATAAAGCATTTTGGCTTGGCACATATAAAGATCAAAGATTTGGAAAATGAGCTATCTGATATTCAAGTTAATGGTCGTGATAGTGATAGAGGAAAAAAGCTTGCAAAATGGCTTATGAAGCAACTAAGACGAATGAAAGTAATAAACAAACAAAAGTTCCAAGAGTTTCGACTCAAATCAGGGGATAGAAATTCCAAGTTCTTCTTTGCTAGTATGATAGTTCGTCGAAGAAGAAATGTAAAGATGCAATTAAAGAAGGAAATAAATGGCACTCGGATTTTAGTTCTATTAGAAATTACTTTACTAGGGAATTTAATAATCTCTATTCATCAAACAACTATCAGATTCTGACTGATATTTCTAAACTGATGCCAAGTTGTATAGACGGAGAGAAGAATGACGAGTTAATGAGAGTCCCTTCGGGAGAAGAAATAAAAAATGGCTTAAAAAGTCTTCACCCTTTGAAAGCATTAGGACTAGATGATTTTTCTAGAGATTTCTACAGAACTTATTGGGACATAGTCAATGAGTAGATGATATAGGAATGCTTTCAGATTGGGAAAGTGGACAAGAATATCAATCAGACACTTATATGTCTCATCCTAAAATTGAAGTAAGCTGTGAAATTTAGCTAGTTTCATCCTATCAGTTTATGTTATTGTAAAAATTATATCTTAGAGGCTGAGGAAGTTTGTTGATCGTATTGTATCCTCTAATTAAGGTGTCTTTGTTAATGGGAGTTGGATACTAGAAAATTCAGTCATTATACATGAAATATTTCACAAGGTCAAGAATTACAAAGGCAAAAAGGTCTTATGCTTTTGAAAATATACCTGAAAAAGGCTCATGACAAACTTGAATTTATAATCAGAACATTGAAGCATTGGGCTTTTCTTCAAAGTTTTGGGAGCTAATTTTTAGTTGTATTAGTACATTGGATTATAATGTTCTGATAAATGAGAGCAAGTCTGGTTAGATTAGTCCAAGAAGAAGATTTTATTAAGGTGTTTAGATTTAACCTTTTTTATTCATTCTCTACATTGAAGTGTTGATAGGTTGATAAATAGAGAAGAAGCTCTTGGCGACAGACAAAGAGTTAAAATCAATAGGAATGTGAAGGCTGTCTCATTTGCTTTATGTAGATAAAATTCTTATTAGTTGCAGAGTAAATAGTGAATGCAAGAGCAATGAAGAATTGTTTGATGAAATACTATCTGTGGTTTGGACAAGAAATTAGTAAGGAGAAATCAAGTATCTTTTTCTCTCCAAAATGCGATAGAGGTTCAGAAAGATCAATAAGGACTTTTCAAGGTTTTAAGAAGAGGAAAAATGATGCTATTTACTTGGATAACAATCTTATTTGTGAAGAGGCAAGATAAAAGAACATGATAAAATCAAAGAGAGGGTTCAACAATGACTTGAGAGTTGGCAGTATAAATTATTATTTAAAGTAGGAAAGTCCACTCTCATTAAATCAGTTCCTTTGGCTATACCAGTTTATTCAATGTCAACCTTGACGCACTTGTTTGATGCTTTTGGAAGGGAACTAAACTAGGAAAAAAGAAGTTTTTTGCACTAAAAAGCTAGAAGGACTTGTGTAGATTTGAAGAGTTAGAGGGCTAGGATTTCATCTCTTTGAGGACTACAATACTGCTCTACTTACTAAATTGGAATTGAAAATCATAAGGATTGAAGACAACTTATGAATTGGTTTGTTGAAGTTGAAATATCTTAAAAATGAAAGTTTTTTGTTTTGTGAAAGTAAAAAGGGAGATTATTGGTCATGAAAGGTGATTTTTAGCTCAAATATGGTTGTCAATGGTAGCTACTAGAGCTTAGTCTTAATTCAGGGGCTGAAGATAATATTTGCAATATAGTTGTTGACCTTGTAATCACCAATATTCGACAATAAAACAAGGATCTGCTGAATGATTTGTTTGTTTTTAAGAGTGTTTGGGCTATCAAAATACTAGATTGGTCTTCTCAATTATACCATGACAAGCTGCTCTGGAATAGAATAATATATATATGTTTTTAGTAAAAAGCGCATACGTTCAAAGGCTTTAATTTAAATGAAGAGGCTGATCCTACTTGGAGGCAAATATGGAAACCTAAAATTCACATCCACTTGCAAGTTTTCCTTTAAAATTATACTTTAGTTGTTTACCAACTTGTGGATGCTTAGCTTTACACTTTGATTTAAGAGAAGATGATTGTATATTTTGTGATCAGATAGTGGAATCTATAGTTCACCTCTTTTGCAACTTAAATATAATTCGGCCTATCGCTTTTGGTAGTAAATGGGAGGGACTACAATGTTCGAACATAAACATTCTTGTAGCCACTGTCCTGAAATTCAAAGGAATTTTATGTAACATGTTGATGGATAAGGATAAATCCTTTCTCATTTTAGTTTTTACAATGTATTTTGCATGGCATTTCAAGAACGAAACTCTATTTGAAGGGTAGAAGGATATTAGAATTACAATTTCTACCTTTGAAAGCATGGTTAAAGAATTCCTTTGGGTTGGTTTGGTAGAGGAGACAAAGTTTTTAATTGATGAGATCATTCATGTATGGCTTCCCCCTGCTGAAGATTTCTTAATTACAAATACAAATGTGACTATTGGTCCCAATGGATAAACTTTTTCTTTGGTAGTGCAAGATCATAGAGGTAAACTTGTTTTTTTGGTGTTAAAACTTATGCCAAGTTTTTGAGCATCAATAGTAGAATTGAAGGCCATTGGTTGGGCTGTGGAAAAAAGTTGTAGTATGAAGTGGTACTCAAATTCCTTAATCTTAGTGAAGATTATTAATTCAATTTCAAATTTCTACCTTCCGGATTTTATTATTTGGATCTTGAGTATTAGGAGGAAATTTGCGAAAAACAATTGGTCTGTGAATTGGATCAGTAGAAATTTCAATTGCCTAGCAGATAAAGTAACTAAGTTATCATTGTCTAAGTCTCTTACTTTAGAAGACTTTGCTGTTAGTACAATTTTTATGCCTAGCACTATTAAATCTAGTTACAGGCAAATATACTGATTGGAGGCTTCACTTTGTAATTCTCCTTTTTTGGAGTTTTTTAGGCCAAATGATATTTTATTCACAAAAAAAAAAAAAAAAAAATCATATATGCATGTATTGCATGTAACTAGGGTTTTTGATACTATAGCCAGACTCACCACCAGTTAATGAGAATAAGCTATTTTGATGGGGAATTAAAATTTTAGTTTAAAATTATCCTTATACTCCTGAAGTTGTAAAATGAAGATAATTAATATTTTGGTTAATACGGTGGTAGCCACATTGACACTAGCACCACCAACCACTCTCTTCTACATCTTCTTTTGTCGACCGCCCTCTTATTCTTCTTCTTTCTTTTTGGCCTACCACCTCACTCTTCTTCGTCATCCTTGGCGACAAAAACGAGACTTCTTCTTCATTTCACTTAGCAAGCCTTGTGTTTTGTTATCTGAGGAAGCATTTGAACCCTTCATAATAGAGGATAGTTAATTGGAGTTTGTTTTTTCATGTATTATATTATGGTTCTCTAGGTAATAATGACTGTTTTTTCTTTTTTATTTGAGTTGTTAATTTTTATTTTTTTTTGGTTAGAAAATACTTGGGTATTTGAATGTGGCTATGTAATGTGTTAGAATAAATAAAATGACTTAGAATGCTTGAAATGAGTTAGAATGCATGCTAAGTGTTTGAAAAAAAAATGCTTTAGTGAAGCTTGGTTGTTTTGATTTTGAATTTTTTACGTTTTGATTTTAGGTTGTATAGGGTTGATAAGTTTTGGTGTTAGAATACATGCTAGGTGTTTGAATAAATGCTTTAATGAAGTTTAGTTGGTTTTATTTGAATTTGCTTATAGATTATGGGTTGATTTTAGGTTGAGTTGTATTGATGAGTTTTGGTGTTAAAATGAATGCTAGGTGTTTGAATTAATACTTTAAAAAAATTTGGTTGTTTAATTGTATGTGTTTTTGATTTGTTTATGTTTAAATTTGAGTAAGTTTGAGTAGACAAAAAAGGAGAAAAATTTGCCAAAAAAAAATGGAAGGGCATGGTCAGTGGCACCACCACCACCATCGGCGGTGGTGGTGCCACCAACCGTACGGCTCTGGTTTGGTGGTGGAGGCACCATAGTCGTTGGTGTCCTCATCACCGAACCATTTTTATTGTGCACCGAATCTTCCATCAAATTCAAATTTTCAAAGTTGGCTCTTTTTAATAATAATAAAAACCCAAAATGAAACTCCAAATCTCCTAAAAACATCTCTAAAAATCATCAATTCAATATAAATTGAAAAATAAAAGTCCAAAATTAAATACATATATTAACTTACAAAAGTTTTGTTATAACTAGTTTGTTGAAGAAGAATGAAATGTTGTAAATCAAAAAATCATGGATTGCATGCATAACTTTTCTGAATCAAGTTTCTTTTTTTTTTATGTATAAGAAGTATTTTTATTTGATTAATTCAAGAGGTGTTTTATGTATTAGTTGTGTTTAATGTGGAAATGAGTAGTTACGTAAAAATATTAAGCATTAAAAGAGAAAAGTGGGTAAAATTTTAATTCTTTTTAAAAGTGACTAAAAAATTTAAGGGACCTTACCACTGACTATGACAACAAAAAACTCTTTAACTAGTGTGTATGAAGACTCACAGATGGAAGATGATGTGAGAAAAATTGTATTTGAGCCTAGTTAGTAGCTGTAAGGCACGTACAATATTCAACCCCAAATAGTATAAAACCCATTTAATATGTCAGACCCGATAAAAATTCCAAATAACTTATATAATTTGACTTGTCACACCAAAGATAAAAAAGAAGACAATCCTTCAACAAGCGCAAATCCTGCAAGTTACACGAAATAGTGTTTACAAATATTTGCAAAGTAAATGGCAAGGACAGTAAGACCCAAAGCTAATTTTAGTAACTTTCTTTCCCCCACTTTGGGGCACTATCATTTTTATTTTAGTTCCCTTATTAATCTCTTAATTTGACGTTGCACAAAATAAAGAATTTAAACCACTCTTAAAGTGAAAGAAAAGAGTAGTAAGATAAGTAAGGAGACATGCACTATAATATATATATATATATATAGGTTAAAATATCATCTATATTAATTAATGTTATTTATATTCTTATTATTTATTTAATATTAATATTGGAGAAAGTTAAAGGCAACTAGATGGTCAAAGAAACCTAAATCAACTAGCATAGCATATTTCATTTAATCCTTATACTCTAAACTTTTAATATGCAATATTTATCCTCTCTAAACTCTATAATATATAATTCTTTAAGATGTCTAACTTGATCGTTGAAGGATTTTTGACCAGTAACATTGTCAGCCCAATCTTTTGTAGGCTAATTAGTGTGTAATTTGAAATACTAATTATTAATGGTGTCATTTTAGGCATCAACAATATATAAGTGATATATGAATTTGAGGCTGAAACATAGATTATTACCTTGTTTGGGGACAAGTGATCTAGCTACAAAAGTTTTTCATAGGTAAACGTCCTTTAGGTACAAATAGTGTCATTTTGCTAAAAACTAGCTTGCAACTGAAATATAGTTTTTTCATAGTGTTTGATTTAAATAATATAAAAGTCTAAGTACCTAAATCTCAAGTGTTCCTTAATACCCTTGTTTCTTTAGGACCAACGTAATCTCACCCTACTCTATGTACCTCTATTTCTCTTTTCTTTTCTCTCCTTACAAATTAATTAATATAATCCACATTTAATTTTTGAATAGTGGCATAAATATAAGCTATTGAATTATCACCGTAACAATTCAATTACTAATTATCTTCTAATATAGGTTAATTAGTTAATGAAGCTTTTCTTGGCTTTATAAGTAGACATTTTTTCCTTGGATGAAGGGCACAAGATCTTGCTCGACTTGAAGTGATTTTCTAGTGCGATGCTGACTGGTTTGGCATTATTCTTATTGAATCTTTTTATCACCCGTTCAACAAATTTTTCCTAAGATAGATATAAATGTTCTTCCTGTTTTGGATTATTTGCATTCCCAATATCAAACAACTTGGAGAGTACCTTCTTCAGCTAACTAACCTTCATTGTATCTTTTCTAATGATCAACATATCGTCTATATATAGAAGAAGTGCATTGAAATTTTCATCTTGAAATATCTTAAAGTAAACACACTGGTCTATAGTAGTTCTCTTGTAACCTTGATTCACCATGAATACATCAAACTTCCTATACCATTGTCTGAGTGACTGTTTCAGACCATATAAGCTTTTCTTTAGTGTGCAAATAAGGTTCTCTTTCCCTGAAACCTCAATGCTCCATATAGATCTCTTCATGCAGGTCTCCATGAAGAAATGCTATCTTTATATCAATCTGCTCAAACTCTAAGTATGGTGAGTAGGGTCACAAGATGGCGGATTGTAGAAAGAGGGACAGGTATGGTAAAAACTTATTCTCTGATTCTAAGGCGCAAATTGGTGATCAATTGGTGGATTTTGAGTAAGAATCTTTTAATGATGCTGAAGAAGATTTGGAAGAGGAGTTAGTTGTAGGAGATTAAAGTCCTTTATTAGTAGTAAGATGGGTTTGTTTTACACCTTGTAAAGCCGAGGGGGATGATTGACAGTGCAACAACATATTTAAGTCTTCATGTACTATGGGAGGTGTAACATTCCGTTACCCGAATCCAGAATTCTGAGCAATGAGATGCTACTACGTTTTATTTTCAGACTAAATTTGCAAAATTAGTAAACACTTTGGACAATACTGAAATTTCAATAAAACTTTTCTTTACTCTTTAGGAACTTTCAAACAAAAATAAATTAAACTGTATTATTTAAAATATTCAAAAATATTTACAACTACACATAAAGAAAAGTACATCAAAATAGAGTAGTATCATTACCTAAAATAAAGTGCAGAACAACTTGTATTTCATTGTACCCTCCAAGCCTGTACCTCGACCAAGCTATTACTGTTACTTTTTGGATTTACCTAGCACACACATAAGCACATGAGGGTGAGTGATAAAGGCTCAGTAGACATTCCATATGCATATGTCAATGCAATGCAATGTAGTGTAATACATGCAAAATCTACATTTTCATTTCCAAAGTTTCGTTTCCCTTTTTCCTTTTATAAACCATTTTGCTCCACATTTCACGTTCGCGTAGAGCCTACGTGCCCGTTTGTGGTTGAAGATTCAAAAGCTTAAAATCAGGTTCTCTAAACCTGCACATACCAGTGCGTTTTTAATGTATAAAACTCAAGAGAAAATTCACCTCTTTGTATAAAAACACCAAAACCCATGACATGTTCTTATGTAAATGTATACACATACCGACATAATACTTTAATGCATAATTACAACTAAGCAAATTACAATCATGCTTAATTACCAAACTAGCCCTTGCCTATTTCGATAATTACCAAGATATCACTCAAGATAATAGTAATTACCAAAACATCTCTCATTATCCCTAAAATACATTTTCTTTATAAAAATACTATTTTAATACCCCCAAAACTAAATATACAAATATATTTATACACACCAATACACAAGTACATAAATATATATATATATACTTATACACACATATATATACATATAAATATAAATACATACACACATATACATGTATTTATATACATATCTACATACATTCTCACACACTTATGCACATATTTTTGTATATTCACACTTATAAAGATATACCTACACACATACTCATATACATACATATATATATATATATATATAAATATATACACATTATATACAATGCATGTATACTTTCACACATTCACACATATACACATTTATATATGTATAACAATACATACAAACAGATATATTAATTTATGAAAAACCCTAATTTTCAAATAAAAATATTAAATAACTAGGAAATGTGACATGACCAAAATGCATTTTACAAATCCAAAAATACCAACCATATCCTCTTTCATGGCTGACCATTCCAAGTCTCCAAAACCACCCAATTTCACATCAATTCAAGTAATACACTTGAGATTTTGTAAGGCCCCCAACCAAATTAATCAATCCAAGCAGCAATTCTCCTAAAATATATGTAATTTCATAATTTCCACACAATCAAAACCCTAAAATTTGGAACTTTTGCCATACCATCCAACCAACTCCAAATCACATAATCAAGGCCATAGAACAACCATAACCAATCAAGAATCACATGCCTTTAGCAACAATTCAACCAAAACACTAAAATTCTACAAAAATTACAAAGGGGGTAAGAACACCTATCATTCTTTCAAGCTTAAATCACCAAAAATCACCACTTGAATCACCCTTCCTCACTTGCTTTGGAGTCCCCTTGGTGGCTGATTCTCTCATCTTGATTTTCCCTTAAATTTTTCCTTAATTTTCCTCACTTTCTCTTTTTTTTTTTCCTTAATTTCCTCACTTTTTCTCTCTCTCTCCCTCTCTCTAGAAACTTCTCAAAGTGTATTCTAATGGGGAAGTGGTTAACCATGGGGGTTAAATAAAGTAAAAAGATAAAAGTAATTAAAAGAATTAAAAACAAAAAGAAAGAGGGCCAAAGTCAAATATCAACTTAGTTAAAGTAAACATTTTGACCGAGGGTAAAATGGAAAGAAAAATAATCATTCAGCTCCTAACTGGATACTTTAGGCCTTTATCAAATGCACGAGGAACTCTCAACTAGCTTATTGCAATGTAAGTGGTGATGTAGTGGTCAAATTTTAATTGTGACCGAAAGTCAACAGTTCCAGAAAAATATAGGCATTACAGGAGGTAAGATTTGCAAGCTTGTAATTGATTATTGCAAGATTGAGAATGTGGTTTTTGAGGAGACTATTAAGCAGTTGGGCATAAGGATAAAGAAGCATCCCAATCCTTACAGATTGACTTAACTAAAGAAAGGGAATGAGATAAGAGTTTTTAAATGGTGTTTAGTGTACTTTTCCATTGGAGCTAAATATCGGGATAAAATTTGGTGTGACGTGGTAGCCATGGAGGCCGATTATCTTTCGCTAGGTAAACCTTGACAGTATGATAAGGGTGTTATATATGATGGAAAATAAAACACCTATAGTTTTGTGTTTTATAAAATGAAGATTTTCCTCTTGCCTAGTAAGGAAATTGAACCCAAACCCTTTGTAGGAGAGATAGTGAATTTGCTGGCTAAAAGGGAATTTATGGATGAAACACATGAATCCAGAGTTGTGTTTGTGTTGTTGGACAAATATTGTAGTAATGATAAAGAACCGTAAGAGCTTGTAAAGAATTTATTGGAAACATTTTATGATGTATTCCTAAATGACTTACCTAGAGAGTTACCACTATTGAGGGACATTCAATATCAAATTGATTTGATGTGGTGCTCTAGCTTGTTGAATCACCCACATTATTACATGAGTCCTAAGGCGCATGAGGAGCATAGGCTTTAGATAGAGGCATTATTATCTAAAGGTCACAATAAAGAGAGTCTTAGCCCATGTGCAGTGCCGGCTCTACTTACACATTAAAAAGAGTATTAGTCCATGTGTGGTACCAACTCTACTTACACCTAAGAATAATGGTTGATGGAGGATGTACATAGATAGTCGAGCTATCAACAAGATAACTGTCTGGTATAGATTTCCTATTCCTCGGGTGGATGACTCATTGAATTAACTGAGTGGTGTTAGGTTGTTTACAAATTAGATTTGAAGAGTGGTTATCATTAGATTTGTATTCGGCCTGGGGGTGAATGGAAAACTGCATTAAAGACTAAAGCGGATTTATATGAATGGTTTGTCAAATGCTCCTAGCACTTACATGCGTGCAATGAACCAAGTTTTTAGGCCATTTATTTGTAAATTCCTTGTGGTTTATTTTGACGACATTCTAATACATAATGCTATAATGGAGTCGTATTTTCAACATTTAAGGGAGGTTTTAGTTGTTTTAAGCAGGGAGAACTTCTTTACAACAATGGGTAAATATTCTTTTAGGAGAGTTTTAACTTTGTTTTTGGATTATATTGTGTCCAAGAATGGCTTATCTATAGATGAGTCTAAGGTAGCAACTGTGAAACAATAACCGATTCTAATTACTGTTTAGGAGTTGCATAGCTTCCACGGGTTGATGTCTTTTTATAGGTGCTTCATTCCTAATTTCAATACTATTACTACACTCATGGATTACATGGAGGTAAAAAAAATTCAGTGGATCGATGACACAACTAAGATATTTGAGCTAGTTAAGTAAACATTGTCAATTGCTCTTATTATGGTGTAACCAGATTCTTTAAGCCTTTTAAGTTGCATTGTGATGCTTCAATAGTTGACATTGGAGGTATTTTCATTCAAGATGGTAATCTTTTAGCTTATTTTAGTGAGAAGTTAAGTGAAACGAAACTCAAGTACAATATTTATGATGTGCATTTTATGCTATGATTCGGGGTTTGAAGCATTGAAGTTCTTATTTGGCATATAATGACTTCATCCTCTATTCTAATCATGAAGCCTTCAAGAACCTTTCTAGTCAAGATAAAATTTGCGGAAATATGTACATTGGGCAACTTGCACTCAACAATTTTCTTTTTCCATCAAATACAAGTCAGAAGCTGTGAATAGGGTGACAAATGCTCTTATCATGAAGGCATTTTTATTGGTTATTTTGTGAGCCAAGATAATTGAATTTGATCTATTTAGAGACTATGTATCTGCTAATCCATAATTTGGTCCCATTGTGGGTGACTTAAAGTATAATATCTGCTTTCTTTTCTTTGTAGTTGATTTTTTATCAAAGTTAACTTTGATCAAAGTCAACATTTAGACCGGTAACTACCACATCATGATTTTGATTGGTTTTACACTATCTGAGATTGGCTTGATTGTTTATTTTATCTTCTAATTGTACTTATGATTGTTGGTCAAAGTCAAAAGTCAACATTGACACGTCATCACCTAGATTGACAGAAGGTTGATTGAGATTTTTTTTTCCTATACACATGACATATATAGGAAAGTGTTTTGGTAAGGTTAAATGTAAGCACTAAGGTTACTTGGAGATCAAGTTTGATTTGGTCAAAAAATAGTCTAGCTTGCATCATCTCATTAAAACCTTAGGACCACTTTATTTTGAAGACACTAAGCCCTTATTTTGAACCAATGCATCTAGCCATCCATGCTTTAGAGAGAGAGTGTGTGCTTTCTAGAGAGAGAAAGTGAAAGAAAGAGAGAGAAAGTAAGGGAAGCGAAGGAAATTTAAGGAAAATTAAACATTCTTCAAGAGAAAAGGCAAGGAGACAAGGAGAAAAGGGGGCCGGCCATATGGTGCACTAGATCTAGTGGTTTTGGAGGTAGATTTGTAGAGATTTAAGAAATTTCGAAGATAGGTACCTAATTGTTGATTTTGAAGCTATGTATGTTTAAACATAGATCTAGTTATTCTCCTACCTTTCTTTATTTTTCTATGGTTAATCCTTTTGGAATAATATCATTTGGTTACTTTTAATGTATTTGTGATGATGAGAGTGTGGATTGGTGGAATAATAGCTTGATCTAGACTTGTGGATGGTTATGAATGCATGAGTTGTGTTAATCTGGACATTTCTGAAAATCTGTGAATATTTACTGGACACAAACCTTGATTAAATTTATCTGAAATTTTTGAAACTTTTACTGTAAGAATTTGGGTTTGTTATGAACATTTTGGCTTTTGAATCACTAGATTTAAAATCTTAATGAGTGAGATCTAAATTTTATAGTACCGTTGGTTATTTGGATAATTCCAAAAAAAATCTACATTTTTACCCACGTTTGTTGGGTTTGAGGGGTTTTTAATTTTTGTTATTTTTTAGTCATATTTTTTTCTTATAATACAGTGAGTTAAGATCAGTATGGCTTTGGAATTTCTTAAATCGAAGTTGAAATGAGTGTATTATAGATTTTACAAATTTGTTCATTTTTAAAAAAATCCTAGAACAAAATACTGTACTTGCACCCACAGGTTTCATTATTTTTGATAGGGCTATAATTTTGTTATTTTTGATAGGGAAAGACAATAGTACAAATAGATTTTGCTCAAATCTTAATTACTTTGGACATTGTAAACTCTAATTAACAACTTAGTTTTTTTTATGTTGTGGGTCTTTTGTAAACAATCATAATTTTGCTTTTATCTAAACTATTAAAGTTTCTTTTTAGTATTAAAGAGTTGATTGTATCCTAAAGAGTAAAGAAAATTTTTATTGGTATTTTAGCTTTGTTCAAAGGAACCTCTTCATTAGATTATTTTGAATGTATTCTGTTGTGACATTCCTTTAGTCGGGTCTCCAGACTCGGGTAAAGGGGTGTTACATAAAGACAAGGTTTCGTGATGATTATACTACACATGATGAATTCCTATTCAAAGGAAACCAATTGTGTGTGCTTGATGGGAGTTTATGCTTGAGGATTATTCAAGAGGTACATAATAAAGGCCATGCGGGGCTTGATAATACTTTAATGCTTACAATTGACCAATTCTTTTGGCCTAGCATGCTGAAGGAAGTTTCAAAGTTTGTTAAAGGTTTGTAGAATTTGCCACGTGTCCAAGGGGGTGCTACTAATGCAGGTCTTTATATACTTTTGCCTATCCCAGAGAATCCTTGGACTATTATTGGTATGGATTTTGTATTGGGTATGCCAAGGACACAACCCGTGTATGTTTCTATTATTATGGTGGTGGATCTATTCTCTAAGATGGCTCATTTTGTGGCTTATAAGAAGACTTCAGATGTTGTTAATATGGCACAACTTTATTTTTAGGAAATCTATCATTTACATGGACTACCTTTATCTATTGTATTTGATAGAGATACTCGTTTCCTTAGCCACTTTTGAAGATGCTTATAGTGTTTATCTAACACCAAGTTAGATTTTAGCAGTGCTTATCATCCTCGTACAGATGGTCAGACGGAGGTTTCCAACTGTTCCTTAAAGGATTTATTGCATAGTTTGGTGGGTTATTTCAAGCAGAATTTGCTTATAGCCATTCTATGAATTGGAGTATCGGATTTAGTCTTTTTCATGTCATCTATGGGTATAATCCTCATGTCCCACTTTATTTGGCTCCTATTCCCATCTTAAAGTATATTCATACCATGGTAGAAGATTTAATAATCCAAATTTAAGAGACTCATAAAGAAACTATTCAGCACTTATGGGACAAGCATTTGAGTTTGAGATTGGTGATTTTGTATGGGCACTTCTAACAAAAGATTGATTTCTAGTGGTGAATATGGTAAACTTTCTATAAAGAAGATTGGTCTAGTGGAAATAATTGAGAAGATCAAATTTAATGCTTAGTAGTTGTAACTTCCTGGTCATATCAAGACCAGTGATTTGTTTAATGTAAAATATTTCGTTTTATATTATGGTGATTCTTCTATTGATGATGTGAATTTGATGGTGAATTCTCTCCAACCTGGAGAAGATGTAGACCAGGTGGCATTGCATTTTTGTTGGAATAATAAACTAACACTACTACACATTTGGGCTTCAACGACACTTACAAAAAACACTCGTTCACATATGAAGATGCTTTTTGTTTAAGCAACATCGCTGTGATAAAAAAACATGCACGCCAAAAATTCCATGAATTAGAGTATGAACAACAACATTAAAAATCAAAAGTGTCATTGTTGTTTTATATTAACAATGGTTTTTGTGGAAGTGATGTCAAATTTTAAAAAATTTTGGGGAAAATTTTAGAAAACCAACATGCAAATTAACCTATCTAATTTTCTTTTTTTTTTTTTTTTGGGGGGGGGGAATTTCCCTCTTTATTTCGTTGCCCTCAAATTTCTAAAATTTTAAAGATATTTCACCAAAAATTTCCCGCAAACAAAAACTATGTCCCATATTTGAAACCCTCTCCCAAATCTGATCCTATTCTCAAACTCTGTTGTTAAACCCGTCGAGCTTCTTGAACCACAAACAGAGCTTTTCCCGGCAGTGAGTGGCAATGTGAGGTTGGTTCATCCTCTATCTATAAAACCACAAACAGAAAAAGATCGGCGGAACCTATGCGACTCACCTGAAATCTGTTCCCAACGATTTCAGGTACTTTTTAATTATTTTTTGCACTTATAAACCATTTGCACAAGTTCGTATCTTCTTTTTCTTCTTCTTCCCGAATAAGAGGGTTGTCGAATAAGAGGTTCTCGTACAGTCTTTTATTTTGCATATTTGGTACGTTAGCCATCGAGTTGCATGGCAAGGTTCAGTTTTATTTTCTATTACAAATTGTTTGTCAGTTGTACTTTAATTTTGTCCTTTTGTTTTGTTTTATGTTAGTAAACTGTTCTCTTTTGTTGCACAAAATGTTCTATTCTGTTTTGTTTTATTTTCTCGTACAAATTGTTTAGCATATAAAAGAAATGTTTGTTGGTTAATGTTGTAGTTGAAGAAAATGTGTAAGGTCATGCTTCAGATATGGTTGTTAATGTTTGTGACAAGTCATGGAATAAGGTGTAGGGCCATCTGGTTCCCTTTCCATTGACCTAAGTGATTAAACAATTTGGAATTTTACTTTTTCTACACTCATTAGCCGAATCACCTCTCACTTGTACAAAATTAATTTTTGACAAATATACCATGTTATATCTACCACTATGCATCGCCATATGTATACCCTGTTATACATTTCAAAATGAAGTTCAATTTTTGGTTTTCTTTCTATGAACACTTACTGGTTTTCATAGTACAAGCATAAAAGAATAACATAGACTTTAGTTGTAATGCTCCTTCAACTCTCAGTAGTACACAATTGTTGTTTGACTAATAGGCAAAAAAATGCACATAATTTGGATTGGTTTCATACATATAAATTGAAAGGAAGCTTAGACATTGTACCTACTGATAATTCTCATACAAATTATAAGATGAGGCTCTATTTTCTATAGGCTTTAATTATTCATGTAGAAAATTTCTTCAAAACTTAAAAAATTCAAAACTTTGGAACCATTACATTAGTTCTAGTACAACTTTCACATCAAATAAAAAATTCTAAACTTTTGGAACCATCACATTAGTTCTAGTACAACTTTCATATCAAATTGTAAAAACCTAAATTACCATTCTTGTTTATTATTGTGTTGGAGCTACAATTTACCACATGATTCTAGAGTTCAAATTTACATGTGTTTGTTCACCTTAACCTACTGACTAGCTAGTTTACTTAATGTTCTATGAGTATGCTTCAATTTCTATATGGTTAGGATATGGAACGTTTTACTAAATAGCCTATGCTTGTTTTGTGCTATATATTTAGTTTAAAGTTGTTGATATATATATACATATGTATCTACAAGCAGTTCTGTTTAAAACTTGCCTAATCCTTTATACCACTTAAAAGAACCTCTAAGTTAGGGTTGTAAATTTGGAATTTTAGTATTTGGCTGTGGAACACATTGTTTTGACTTTAAGATGTAAGTGGTATATTTGTTGTGTGGGATTAATGAACTTGTTTGCAATTTTTTTTTTGGTAGGTGTGTTAAATCATGCAAAACAATAGCTTGAAAAGGTAGTTGAGTTTCTCAAAAACTTTGGAAAGTTTACTACACTTGGGGGAAATTTGTTAAAGATGTGTTTGTTCACTTTATTTCTTTGTTTTTCCTTAAATGCATGTTAATCAATTTTCTTTTGTTATTTTGATTTATTTTTCTCTTATTTTGGGTTTTGGTAACATTGTTGTTGATTTTAGCTATTGTTGTGATATACTTATTATCTATGTTGTGTTGTATTCAAATTTAGGAGCCCACATATAGACATAATTTGTAGTAGTACGATCAATCACTTTGGTGTTGACCCATTGAATTCAATCTTGAATGTGGACTTTATACCTTGCCCGAAGTTTCTGTGTGCTATATTTAATTAAAAGATGATTAGTTAGAAACTAACTAGTTTTGTAACTATGTTATTAGTTTTAGCTCACATGTTGGAAATAAAAGCCATATTTACAAGCTTCTTCCTATTAATTTGTTATTACTATGCTAGCTAGCTACCATATAGGGTCCAAAAGTTTTGTTTAATATTAAAATGCTTTCAAAGATAACTAAAAATATAGCTACTTGGCTACAAATTTGATAGGTTAAACTAAAAAATAATCACTGAGGCCCTTAAATGACAATGGGTTTGGCTAAGTGGTTAATGATATAGAATTTCATTAATCGATAGCACTTGCTAAGGGTATACTGATGTATAGAAAATGTTAACTTTAGGGTACATTTAATTTATATATATGGTACGGATAATTGGCCTTATTGCTTTAGAGATTATTAAGACTAAGCCAAATTCAACCATCAATAGGACCATTATGTAGTGTGTATGACCACCAGCTCACTTTTCATCACCTGACTGACCCTCCATTAGAAAAATTGTTAGGAAGTCTGGTCCACTATAAAGTTTTCATCATTAACCTCATGAAAATATCCACTTTTTGTTTATTATTTTTTTAATCCTTTTCCTCAATTTCCCTCTTGCAAGGACAAAGATTCTGACAAAAAATTTATGAATTTTTTTGTCAATATCCAATTTTTATCTGTGCCCTCTTGTAAGGACACAAATAAATAGCAGCAGTAGACAAAAATATCACCCTCATCTCATGTGCTACTCTGGTGTTTCATGCTTTTATATTCTTGGGACCCCCACCAATGTTGATTCCCATGAAAAAGTCTCAACGAACAAAGTTTCTAATTCCAATGCAATTCCTATATAATTTTCAGGACTAGTCTAGAACATGTTACACATGATTGACATCTGTCACACTAAAATTCATCATCATCTTCTTAAAACTATTTTTTAAGAAGATAAATATGGCTTCTTTACGATGTTTAACTGAGTATTATTTTGTTGATGGGTGTTTCTTAGAGCAGCAACTATTTAGCACTTATATACCATTTGTAATGTTTGGTGTTTGCAATATATATATATATATATATATTCTAAGTTTGTAACGCCTTCAGATTCCTACTTACTTAAAAACCACTGTAACAAGATCTTATGAGCCTTCTCTGCAGCCTTCATAGATATTGAGAACTAAAAAAAAAAATTACTACTGTAGGACCAACTTGAAATTTAGAACTCAATTGAAAAATTTTAAAGCAATATAGTTAGTTAACTCTACCCTAAATAACTTATATTAGACTGGTTGACATAGTTTTTTTAGATTATGTAGTAAGCTATGCTTGGTTTTAGTTTGTGTTTACACCGTTTTACAATTGTTTTGTTTAGCTTATGTAGTAAGTTATTATGGTTTTTAGTTTGTGTTTAGATTGTCATGAGGGTACTTATGCGAGAGTGTTATTGGTGAATAATCATTTAATTTTAAGTTTTCATGAATAGTATTTATTTAGAATGGATAGATCTTTAATGTTTACGGATAGAAGATCATATGAATATGAGGAGAGTGTAGAAAGATTTTTAAAATTTGGATTGGAAAATGACGTCGGGCCTAACTTAATGTGTTGTCCTTGTGTAAAGTGTGGAAATTTTGTGAAGAAACCTATTATAGAGATTAAAAATCATCTTTATTTTAATGGAATCGATCTAAGTTACCAAACATGGATATGACATGGTAAAGAATATGTTAGTGAGGCATCAACTTTTGAAGCTCCTCCTATAGAAGATATTTATTCAGGTAATGATGGCGATGATGACTTTATTGATGGTGCACGAGATATAGTACATGCTACGTACAAAAACTTTGATAATGACCTCAAAGAATTCATGAATTTACTAGAAGATTGTGAGAAATGACTATACAATAGGTGTAGGAAGTTTCCAAAATTATCTACTTTGGTTAGATTGTATAATTTGAAAGCAAACAAGGATTGGAGCACTACAAGAAAAATGGCCTTTGTAATATTTAAATAGCAATATTCATTAAATGACTGTTGCTAAAAATGATTTATCGTAACAGTGATCAAATGACTGTTGCTAAATCAATTTAGATTTTACAACGAACAGTAAACGTATGTTGCTAATGTTTTATATTGCAACAATTATATGCCTGTTGCCAAAAACTTTATATATTTTATATTATTGGTAACAAACTTTGCCTGTTGCAAATAAAAATTACTATCCTAATATTTTGCAATATGCTCTGCTAGTGGTGAAAATGTAAAATTGCATGTTGCCAATTGGGATCACACTATAAGCATGCGAGGAAAACTGAATGGCGCGAAAAAATTTTATTTCTCGGGGCCCTAAATTTTTTAGAACCCACTGCTAAGAAGCTGAAGGGAAAAATCTTTATTTCCTGGGGCCCTAAATTTCTCAGAACCAGCTGGTAAGTGCCACTGCTACCACTGACTGGCATTCTTGAACCCACTTTCTACTCTCTTTCCTTTGCTTACCACTTTCCTAATATCACTTTCTAAACTATCTCGCATTCCCGAGTCTTGGAGTTTCTCTCTCTAGGAGTCTTTACAAAATCTTGAACAATCTCTCAGTGGTTTCTCATTCATTGGTAATGTCTCAACTTTGCAAATGGTGTTTCTGCTTGGTCTCTCTTTCTCCGATTGCTAGATTGATGAACCCCTACGCTGTGATGTGTGATTTGTGCTTGATCTCTCTTTCCCCGATCTCTCCTTCACTGGTAATTTTGTTTTGGGATGCTTTCTTTTGCACTGTTTTTGCTTTGTTCATTTACTGAGGAAATGCAAAAGGTCTTCGGTGTATATATATTTTTCCCTAATTTTCTTGGCATTCAACATTCAAGTGTCGTCATTATTATCTGTTTGGTTTTTTTGTATTGATATCGAGAATTATGAGATTTAATTGAATGCAATGCTAATTTTACAGTCTAGCTGATAGTTTTCTTCATTTGTTTGTATTATGAAAATACTGAGTGTCTGCATCTATGTAAATTATGAAGTTATCATAAAATTATTTTGTTATTCTGCCGATGGTAATTTTTGTAGTGCATTACTCTTCCGTCTATATTTCTACAAGGGGAGGTGATTTTTTAATTGCATGTTAACTGTTTGGTGTTTGTATTTTCTAAAAATTATTATTTTTTAAAATTATTTTATATACTCTAGTGCCATTTTTTTTTTGTTTAAAACCTTTTTTTGCCATTTGGTAATACATTCATAGCTCTTCTCAAATTAGGTTGGCCTAAATTTTTTGCATTGTTGGGAATCGGGAATTAATTATAAACCTAATCTCTTTAGCAGCCATGGATCTTCTTTCGGTCAGGTCTCCTTCATATTCCATCGATCGCTATGTTTTTCTCAAATTTTCTGGAGCAAAGTTCTAAGTGTATGTGAACTGGTCAGTTTCTGTCCCTGTCTTGTTATGTATGATTTTGTGCTAGTTAAATGTGGGAACTATAATAAGGCTTATTTGATCCAATTTATATCCATGATTGCAAGAACCATTGAATAATGATTTCATATATATATATATATAAATGAAATAAACCATATAAACATATATGGTTTGTGTCTTCTCTTTATAGATTGTTTACCAGGTTACTGAACCTTATTGCTTGATTTGTTTTTGTGCTCCACAGCAATTTGCCTTTTTATTTTCTATTATTGAAGATTGAATTGTTTTAATACTTAAGTTATAGTAAAAAATTCAAAAGTATATGATTTCCGAATAGAACTATACAGTATTGATTTGGGCTTAGTAAATTATTCTTTGTTGACTACCATATGGTTTATGTTGCAGGTTGGATCTGTTACAGCCATATGTTTCACCTCCTTTTTCATAAGATGCTTTGTGGTAAGATTCGTAATATTCTCTGTGCTAGACTTTAAAAGAGATTCTCATTTATTATGCTTAGCATTGAAGCACTAAAAAGAATTTTCATTAGTTCTGTTTTGTATATTCAACATCTTGTCCATTGCATGTTTAAATCGTTAGGTTGCTTATGTCATCTTATGGGGTTGGACTTAAGCAGACAATGGAACATGACTACCTAGGGTCCTTGTCAATTATCATATGCCTTTTTTTACCTTGAATTGACTTCTTAGTGGATTATTTGATAGTAAGCAGTTTGTTTCATCTATATGTGGTAAAAGGTATTTTTACATTAACTCTTTTTCTTATGTTGACTTTTTATATTTTCTTTGTTCTTGATGAAGCTGGTCATGGTTGGTTTTGTTAATGCATGGTGCTAATCAGAAATGTTGGTGTTATTGGTTATATTGGAACTTCATCACTCAAGTTACAGTTTTTTAATGCAAGCATGTAATTCACTGTTTGTAATTAGTTATATATCTTTGCCTCCAAGACAGTAAGCTGATCATTTAGAAGTCACATTCAATTTCCTTTTGGCATCGGTGATTACATGGTACCATAGCTCAAGTTGTTTGTATAGTCTTGTGTAAAAATCTTAGGCATGAACAGAATAAATGATGTGAATATCAGGCACACACTTAGGCATGAATAGAATAAATGATGTGAATATCTGGTTCTTCTGGTTCTTTTGGTTTCAGGACTACAGTCAAAATTGGTGAAATGATCTCCCTAGATGATGAAAATGGTACAAAAATCAGCTCTTTTTCTGTTGTTCCTAGTGAGTTTGTCAAGGATATGGAATCTTCATGGAAGGGTCCTGTCAAGAGGATGCATATAGAGGAAGAATTTGAAGAAGTTGAAAGGGCAGCTCAGGCTCTATCTCTTGCAGTAAGTCTGCAAAAGTCATAGCTTTTTTCAATTACAGAAGGCTTGATGGTTTTTTTTTCCTATTTTATGAGTTGTTGAATAATGTTTTATGTTCTGGCACTACCTCTTTTATCATTTAAGCTACAAACACTATATGGAGATTAGAAAAACATGTGATAGCTTATTTGCACATGAAATACTTCATTTTCTTATAAGGCCTGCTTCATTTTCTGTTATTTTTTTAACCTTATTTCTTAAAATTTATTATTATGCACATCTAAGACCTGTTTTCTTTGTCAGTATTTGATAGGGAGAATTGAGTGTATATTTGTGATAACATGATATACATAGGCTTATTTCTAGATAGCTTAGCTTTTGTTATTAATGGTGATTTAATATACAAAAACAAGGAGTTCATTTTGTTGTGATTTTACTGAAGTCCTGTCATGAATTAATTGTCTCCTGATTTGTACTAGAGCAAATATACTAGCTCATAGTTTGTGATCAATTTGGGATTTTACATTCCATAATGCTTATTTGGATCACATCTACTGGTCATTCCTGTTTGCCCATCCTTTTGTACCATCAATGACTTTGTGGTTTGGTTATCTGGATCAAAAAGTCTGCCTTGTTTACAATAAGTATAGGTTAACAGTTAGGTCGTGCTTTCTGAGCCACATTAAGTGGAGCCAATTGGACTTCTTTCTCTGAAACCACTTTTTACTTGGCTCCTCAGGCTCAATTCATCAATTTCTCTGTGTGATGTTCTGGTGTAAGTCTTGGCAATAATTCATTTGGATAGAATTTTTTTTATGAACTTTGTACCCTACAGAGATGCTTGTAATACTCTTCTTCGAAACTTTGTAGCCAAAGAATCATTTTAGAGGCATTTGACTGTTTTGTTAGGATCAGTGATGCTGGATTGTGATTGATAATCTATTAACTTTTTTGCAGGGAGTTTTTGTTTAGCATCCTCAATGGCATAGATCAGAAACTTCCAAGACATATATGTGTATGTTTTGTTAGGTTTTATTTCAAACTTTGTATAAAGTCTATATTGAATATTTGACAATATTTTGTATGACAATTTGTAATTTTTAGTTTATAATACATTTTAAGTTTTAGCTTTGGTCATATATATTTGGCATGGAAACTATAGCTATTTAATTGATATGGTTTGGTTGGAATATATAATTCATTGCATACAATATGAATTTAAATTAATTAGAAAGTAAAATATAAAAGAACAATAATATACAAAATATATTTAAATAATTTTTTTTTAAAAAAAGCAATGTGTGGCTCATTATTGTTAAAAATGTAGCCAAACAATCCATTAATAGCAATGTGCCATTAAATGTTGCCAAATAACAAAGGCAACGTGCAAAAGTTGTAGTTGAAACTTAACAATAACAAACACCTGAACGTTGGTAAAAATCCATACATTATGTTTTAACGCAACATTGTAATGCATGTTGTTAAAACTCTAATGTCCGTTGCCAAAACTAGAACAACAACACGCATTTTAGATTTAACAACAGACATTGACTGTTGCCATAGATGCAGAGTTTTTGGCAACTTCGTGGAATACAACATACAAATGTACATTGCTAAAGCGCTATTGTAACAAACATCGCCTGTTGTGAAAGGCCATTTTTCTTGTAGTGGAGTGACAAAGGTTTTACTGAATTACTGGGTTTGTTAGTGGACATGCTTCCTGAAGATAATGTGTTACTGTCCTCTATGCATGAAGTAAAGAGAACATTATCTGCTTTGGGACTTGAGTATGAAAAAATTCATGCATGTCCTAATGATTGTATCTTATATGGGAAGGAATATAAAGATACAATTCTATGTCCAATTTATAGGTTGTCAAGGTGGAAGCTTGCCAATAATTCTCATTAGCATAAAAAGGGGGTTTCAGTGAAAGTCTTATGGTATTTTTCGATAATCCCAAAGTTGCAACGAATGTATAAAAGGAGTGAAACTACAAAGAATTTGGTATGACATGCTAATGAAAGGGTATGTGATGATAAACTATGTTATCCATTTGATTCACCTTCATGGAAGTTAGTAGATAGCATGTAGCTTGATTTTGGAGCTGAACCAAGAAACCTTAGATTAGCACTTTCAGTTGATGGAATAAATCCACATAGTTCTCTTAGCAGTCAATATAGTTACTGGCCAATTATTATGATATGTTACAATCTGTCACCATGATTGTGCATGAAAAGGAAATTTATAATGCTTACACTATTAGAATTTGGTCCTCGACAACCAGGAAATGACATAGATATTTACTTGGAGCCACTCATTGATGATCTAAAAACTTTATGGGAGGTTGGAGTTGATAGTTTTAATGCACATTGCCAAGAAGTGTTTAAGTTGAAAGCTGTTTTGTTATGGACAATCAACGATTTCCCAACATATGACAACTTATCTTGTTGTACTGTGAAAGGCTATTATGCATGTCAAATATGTGGTGAAGAAATAGATGCTTGTAGATTGAAACATGGAAAGAAAAATGTCTTACATTGGTCATAGAATATTCCTACCACATTATTATCCTTGCCGAAAGCAGAAAAAGGTATTTAATGGAAAACAAGAATTTTGATTGGCAACAAAACCACTTATTGGAGAAGAAGTATTAAATATAATTGATAAAATCAGTTTCTCATTTGGAAAATTTAAAGTGAAGTATTATCCTCATCAACATCTTATTGTCTTCTTCCCCATCAATATGATTTTCCTTAGATCCTTTAAATTGAACAGGAACACCCATGCTTTCTATCTCAATCCTATTCAACAATCCTGACTGAACATTCTCCTCATTAATATCAGAGTCTTATGTAGTATACTCTTCATGGTAGTATGGCTCCCTATCATCAGATTGTTCGTTAACTAGAAGTTGTATATTGTACAAATTCCATTGTTAAGTCCTCTCAACAACTCTCCCGTCCTTTCCCAATTTAATATCCTTAACATAAAACACTTATTGAACTTGTGTTGCAAGCACAAATGGTTGATCTTTATACAATCTCCTAGAAACATTGACACTTACAAATTCAAAATCATCTAGATTTATTCCTCTTTTACTGCTAGTGTCCCACTAATAATATTTGAAAACCAGGACTATACATTTTGATGCATATTTCAACTTCAATTTATCAGTCAAAACACCATGAAAGCCAATCATTTTCCCTTCATGTTTTGCTTGCACAACAACTCCACTGTTTTGGCACTTTCTATATGTCTCACGATTTTTTGTGTTGAATCTATGGCCATTAATGGTGTATCCACTTAAACAAGATATGCTAATTTGAGGACCATTGGTAAAATGAATAAGCTCTTTGATAACTTCATTTGACTCTCTTTCTCAAAGTTACAAAAGCTGTACATATTAGATAATTTATAATTAAACATCGATTTATAATTTATGCATTATAAATCAAATAAAATGTAAATTCACTAAATTAAGTTCACTTACTTTTTCTAGAAACCACTCGCAAAACTCATATTCATGTGTTTACAGTAGTGGTTGTTCTCATTTCGAGATTGAAGCTAATCTAAATGTTATCTATTTAAGGTTCAAAGTAAATGAAGAACATATATTAATCCTATAGGTATCCATATGTATATAGTATAAGTTATAGCATACAACATGGTCAAAGGTAAATAAACTTACCTTATAAAAGGTAGGATTTCAACACAATTATTTAAAACATACCATCTTAATTGGTTTCAATCTGATTCTCTTTATTCATCACTAATATGTCCACCTAAAAGATGTAAAGATGTCTGAAAAACCAAAATTGTGTTCTCCAAGTTATGCACATGTACATCGTAGTTTCACTCAGGTTTATTCCATATTGTATTCATATTATTGTAGTACAATGAACAAAAGGCTAAGCACTCATTGTTAATGTACGCCTTAGCTATTAAGCCCTCTAGACGCGCTTTATTGCATACATATGACTTAAGCTTGTGCACATACCTTATCAAATTTAATACAAAAAAAATTAGATAATATCAAGAGAAGTAAACATTTTTCATAGATTTAATACTGTTACAATTGAATAAGAGTATTTATGTGTACTAACCTTTCGAATGGGTACATCCATCATAATTGGGTTGGTCTAGCTATCAATGCCTCCATTGGTAAATGAACAACTAGATGCACTATTATATAAAAAAATACAGGTGGAAAAATCTGCTCAAGTTTGCACAAAATAATGGTAATATCACTTTCTAGTTTCTCCAATACATCCACCTTTAATGATCTTAATGTCAACTCCTTGAAGAAAACATATAACTGAATTACTACCTTGGACACATCCTTTCTCAATGAACCATATAATGCCAAAGGAAGTACGTGTTATAGAATAACATGACAAACATGACTCTTCAGCCCTTGAATATACCAATCTTTGGTGTTCACACATCCATAAATATTTAATGCATAACCATCAGGCAACTTTGTAGAAAACGGGAACTTACAAAAGGACATTTTCTCTATGTTAGTAAAGATGTAATATGCATGAGGAATTAAGATCCTTCCATCCATGCAAATTGGGTGGAATTCTTTTCTTACGTATGAGGAATTAATTGGGTCCAAGTAAAGTCGAACCTCGTATGTATCCTTTGTTTTTTCCTCAATAATCATTAATGTTCCAAACACAGACGCACACATTTTTTTTCAATGTGCATAACATCAAGATTATGCCTCATAGTAAGTGTCTTCCAATAAGGAAAATAAAAGAAAATACTTTTTTTTGTCCAATATAAATTAGATGCATCCTGTTATTGCTTTGCAGATGAATGTAGTGTCTTGCCAAAAACTGGTTGTTGAACATCAAGTAATTGTTGCAACACTTAATCCCCACACAACCTAACTAGTTTTGTTTGCTCATCTTTTCTATCAAACCATTTACATTTTCTTAATCTATGTTCATTACAACGGAAACAACGATGACCCATATAATATACCTTTTGTTCATGTTTCAATGAAAATCAAGATGTGTTATGATTGCATACTGAACACACTAATTTTTCTTTTGTAGACTAACCTGAAAGGTTAGCATATGTAGGGAAATCATTGATGGTTCATAAAAGAGCTGCATGTAATTAAAATGATTTTCCAATAGAAGCGTCAAATTTTTTTATACTAACATCCATTAGCTTTTTTAACTCGTCTATCAAAGGTTGTAAGAAAACATTAATGTCATTTCCAGGTGCTTTTGGATAGGGAATTAAGAGTGACAACATAAGAAAAAGATCCTTCATGCATCTCCATAGTAGTAGATTGTACGGGATAACAATTACTGGCCACATACTCTATGAGCTGTTCATGTTATTGAAGGGATTAAATCCATCACTTGACAAGCCTAGTCTCACATTGCGTGACACATATAAGTTGTCAAATTGTTTCCATTCTTTAGAATCAGCGAGATGATGCATTATACACTCATCCTCACGTTTGTCTTTGTGCCAACTCATATCTTCAACAATCTTTGATGTTATAAACAACCGTGGTTTTAATGGAAAGTAATGTAATTTCGTATGAGAAATTTTTTTTTTACTTTTCTACCCATTAAATTGGGACCGAGACAACCCACAAATGAGACAATCATCTACATCTTTCAGATTCTTTGAAAAAAGCACAATTGTTTTTACGAACATTTATCTTCTCATATTTCATTTCCAATTTCTTAATTATCTCCTTAGATTGATAATATGTCTTTGGAACATGTCAAGTCAAATGACTAATTAGTCCATCCATTGAGTAATTTAATTTGCAGCAACTTAATAATAAAAGATTGATTTGAAACTCTACTTCCATAATATAATTGATGGTCAACATCCATAAATAACTTAGTAAAAGGCTCCGAATTTGCTAAATTATCTTCATGGCTATCTTCCCTCATAAGATTGACATGTGTGATATTGTACATGTCATTTAACATGCCAATTATCTCATCAATGTCATCATTGACTTCTACATTCATAGTAACACCGTCATCTTCAATATTTGCATCAATATTTATACCTTCATCATATTCACCATGATGCACCCAAAAAGTGTAATTCTTTAACATTCCATTAATAAAAATGTGATCTTGAACTTGGATACGATTTCTCCATACACAATTGTTGCACCTCAAATATAGACATCTTATTAAAGATTCATTGGAGGAATTGGAAAGAGCAAACTTCAATAATTCCTTAACTCCCCTAACATATTCCGGACGTGACCTATTGAGAAGTTTAATCCAACTTTTATCCATCTTCATTTAAGGATATATGAACAATTAGTATAGTACTTATGTGTAAATGTGTGTTCTCGTAGATTTAACGTGATAGAAAAAGAGAAATGACACATAAATAAATTTATAAAAGCATGTTGTATTCCAAATACTAATTATAGCACAAATGTATAATTTTATCACAACTTATAACATGCAATGTGAAACATCATAAATGAATTGAAATACATTTCATTAAAAGAGCATAATAAAATGATTTAAATATACATCTTGAAATAAAGAATGAAAACCACAGCAGGATAGATTCCATACCTAATTGTTCCAAATTGAAGATTATGATATCAAAACCAATTGGAGAAAGTTTCAACTAAATGATACACATCCTACACCGCAAGGCCTATATTGGAAAGCATCGAAATGAATTGGTCAAATATCAAACACAATCAAGAAGCAGTTCACATTACAATGGCATTCAATTTAAGAATTCCCCAAACAGAAAGAAAGTAAAAGAATCAATCACTAACGAAATTAAAAACATAAATAGAGGAATCTTGGGAAATGAAAAGGAGAAATACTCAAATTAGTTACAAGTCCTTGGCATTTGCTTTGGTCACCAGGTTATATAGTATTATACTTCAATTACCCTATCTTTATTCTCTTTTTATATATATAATAAGTTTATATAAATATATATATATATATATATGTGTGTGTGTGTGCAGGTTTTGTGCAGGGCATTGGGAGGGAAGGTTGGGAAGGCTTATAATGGGTGGGATGTAGGGCTGGGGAAGGTGAAGTTGATGAAAAACTTGCCTGCATGCAAGTTTATTGATGAAATGACAATGAAGGAAATCTTACCTTCGCTTTGCGTCATAAAATGCCACCAAGATGAGGTCTAGGAGGTACCTTTGGGTGATGAGGTTATCAAATTTTCTGACAAAACAGGTGTAAAAATGTTTGCATTTGGGAACCATATAATGGGCATTCAAGGTCATCCTGAGTACACCAATGAGTTTCTTTCTGTTCTTATTGATAACCTCCTCAACAACGGCTCCATAGAGGTAGTAGTTTTGGTTTAATTGATTTTATAACTCTTTTTTTTTTAAATACTGAACAGGCTTTGATTGACAGTTGGAAAATTGATGATTGCAGAAAGGTTTTGCAAGAAAGGAAAATTTTGGAATGCAAGTAACCGAGCCAGATAAGAAATAGTGGGAAAATATTTGCAGGAATTTTCTCAGGGGGAGATAGAGATTCTCGAGTGTGTGTAGCCTACTAATAATTCCTAGCTTCGTTGATTCTACTTCTACTTTGGATCAAATATGATTCAAATATATGCTCATATACATGTGTGTGTCACTAGTTGTATGGTTAGCTACATCATATGTGAAATGTGATGTAATAGATAGATGATAAAATAAAAAATAAAAATAAAAGAGTTTCAATTAAAATGAAAAATAGAATTTCAGTAAGAGCTTGAAAAGTATTGGACTGTATATACGATTCAACAGTGGAAAAGCGAACAAAAAAATATTCTTCAATTCTCTTTTTGGCCTCTTACAACATGTATATACATATTTTAGTCTATGTATGAGGTCCAACTCATAAGAAGCTGACATGTGTATAATTGTACATTCAAGAATTCAACGACTACATTACCGAGGCATGGAAATCAAATATGAATCCTATTGTTTGAAACTAAAGTTGAGAAAAGAATCAGAACTTCAGAAAAAGCGCAATCCATTAGTAAGTCTATAGTTCTTCTTCTAACTACAAATTCTTTGTTTTACATTTGATTTCTTTTCTGTCATTTTATTCCTTAATAATGAAGTATACTAAAAAGGATCTGAATTATAAGATCTAGACGGAATCTCGGTTTATAAATTAATCCTTCAAAATAATAAGTACTTGGGCTTAAATGCCCAAATTATGAGGGGAACATTTTATTTTACCCCAGATACCTCTCTTTTTTGCCTTGATTTTAATCACTCAAGCATATATTAGTTGTCAAAATACACAGAAATGACTCGTTCCAAATAAACACCGACAGGTTTTAGTTAATAGCCAATCGATGAAAGTAAAACATAACGAAAGTGAATTTGACATGAGAACATATAGCAAATCAATTACAAAATGTTCATACAGTTTTGCAGGGCATAATAGAAGGTGTACAACAGTACACTTCTATTATGAATGTCAAAAGCTTAAATGAAAATGAGAATCAGACGTGTTATGTTATTTCCAATGTGATTTTTTTTTCTCTTTCTCGTACCATCCCCATATTAAATAGGTTAGCCAATTTACAAAATGGTTGATACAAATTATACAGTAATCACAGTTATGCAATCAGTTGAAGTTCTCTTGCGTTTTGAACCCCAAGAAAGTTTCACAACATTACTAATCTTTCTTTTGGTCCCAAGATACCCTTGACAATTTGAAGCACCTGAAAGTAATAAACACTCTGTTTTTGTGTTTTTATTTTATATTATTTTATTTTCAATAATCAGTGCTTCAGGTACGAATATAGACTGGCAAACCCACAATTGCAATCATACTAATTTGCTTAGCTACATACCTAGATCTTGTAATTATTCAATAAATTTGCATTACATACACTGTTCCTTCTTCTCAAACTATGTATATAGGAAGCGATCACTGATGTGCGTCTCATCTTAATTAAGTGAATTCCAGACAAATCAATCATACATAACAAACAAATGGGAAGAAATAATTAGTACATATAATTGAATTCATCATGGGTTGTGAAAAAAAAAAAGAAAAAAAAGAAAAAGAAAAAAGAGATCATTTGAAACAAATACACGACTAGCACACAGTTACACAAGAACAGATAAAAACAGGACTTTGATTAAAACCCTAAATTTTGCACCCAAATACAAAAAAGCCAACATATACAAAAAAATATACTAGAAATTAGCCACAAATGCATCATGCAAGCTTTGAAAACAAAGTGCATGTGTTGAAGACCAACTATGTACATAAATTATAGAGCAATAAAAGAAGAAATTGCATACCTAAACCTTAAATTGAACAACCACTCTTATGTCCACTGTTTTGGTACCCCAGTTGGTGTGAAATGGTTGTTTTTCCTCTTCAACTATCAATATTGAGCCAATAAAATCTCAATCAATAGTCATGTACACGTAAATAAACCCTAAATGTAATTTGAAAAAATGAAATTGCAACTTACATAAATAATCGTACACAATCACCAATCGAAGAAGGTCGCGGGCACCAAAATGACTCTTTCACTTCAGGAGTTCACAGTCCTTTCTATTTATGCCGAATTTTGCTCTGCCACAAACGGTTAAATTTCTGCCTAGCACCAACGTGGATTTGCAAGAAATAAGGAAAAGCGTGAAAGCTTTTGGGGGCACCGGTGTGGTATCGGCCAAAGAACCTCCGACGCTCAAGTCAACTAATCGGCTTTGGATTTTTGGGTGAATTCTAGTGTAGAGTATTGCGTACCTTACTTTGAATCATCAAGAGATATATATATGCATGGCCTTGCCTTGTCCATCAAGATGAGGGCTTGAAACCCTAGCCGTCCTGATTTAAGACAAGTCATAAATGGGTGCTCTTCCCAGTTTGGTAAGTGAAATATGGGAAAGTATCCAGCATTTACTACGGAGCAAACTTTCCTTTTGGAACCCTCCTCGGCTCTTACCACATTCAAGCCAAGGGAAATTGTTCCGAGCCATCTCTACCGGGTCATTGCCCGGCTCTGATGTCCGAGCCAAGCCTTCTCCGAACCACTTTATGATAGCTCCTCCCTAAGGTCCCGTGCTTTTCCTTGCCGAGCCTGCAAATAGGCCCTGGTTCGGTTAGCTCGGCATTTCCAAGCTAGCCTGCTGGGTCTGCGGGTTCTTCTTTCCCAACTACGGTGGCTCTGCTCATTCCTCCATCTTCAGCCTCACCGGCCCTGCTCAGTGGGAATTCCTCCTATACACTTTCTATACTCAATGATAGAAGAGAAGCACATGAAGGATGATCAGTGTTTGGGTTAAGGTATGGTGCCTTAAACAACGTCATTGATGGGTTATCTTTTTAATTTTTTTTGGTTGCTTTTTGTCCACCTATGATTGGCTATTGTAGCTGATTAGAAAAATTTATGCCACATAAGCATAATTTTGGCAGAAAAATTGGTGCCAAAATGGCATATGGATATTTTGCTACAAAATTTTGCAACAAATGCCAAATTGTAACAAAATGCAATAAATTTGATTGATTTAGTTACGACAGTTATTTTAGTGTAAAAAATATATAATTTTGTTATGAAAATTTTGGTTGTAGCAACCATTTCCGAGACTAAATCAAATTTTTTTTCTTTTAAATTATAATTTCATCAAATTAAAAATAGTTATCAAAGAATTTTTAACGTAAGAAAAAAAAAAAAGAAAAAAAAGATAGAAAGAAGAAAATGATCACATACTTAAATATTCTTCAAACACATAATTATATTGCAATGGCTAATACCTTAAGGGCTTATTCAATTTAATAAATATCATAGACAGACATTCCATGCCACTTTATATATGCATGGCCTTTAATATATCATTTATTAAATAAGTATATATATATATATATATATTATATAATATAATACACATACTCCCATAGATGTATACATAGGACATGTATATATTATACCCTCTAATAAGAACGCTGACCATTATACACTACAAAAAAATTCTCGTTTAGCTAATAACTTATAATTGTACCTATAGATCAATGAATTACAAAAAATCGTGTCAGAATATTATATAGCGATGAAAATAATTTGTAACTTCACCGAAACTGAAGGCCCGTGGTAGCATAGTTTTGAGTCACTAAATTCAATTTTTGTGATTGAATATAGTGTCTTTTGTTACGACACATATCTCGTGGCTAAGGTCATACATTCAGGTATAAAAAAAATTCATAAGTAATGTGTAATTTTTTTCGTATCTGAAAGGTCATGTCGTAGGTAATTGGATATATAAATGTTGATTTTTCAATTGATTTGCTACAAAATCATGTATTTAATTACAACCTCTTTTTCGTTCCATTTGTTTAAGTGTAACGAAATTACACTTCGTAGTTATATTTTAGTTACAATATATGTACAATTAGACTTTGTCACTTTAGATAGTAAGCTACAAATTACTTTTGTCATTTAAAACCTAAAAGCACCAAAATATAAATATATGTAGAATAGCTACAACTTATAATTTTGTTACCGATTAAATTATTGTTACGAAAATTTTATAGACAAATTCATTTTTTATAATTTTCATACCTACATGATATACTTCTACTATTACAATTCACATCTTCTATACATCATCAAAATTAAACTTAAATGAAATTATTTTATTAATAATCAAACCATAATTTGTTATATATAATGATAATATGATAGTAGAAGAGTATTGAAATAATATTCATAAACACATCCTAAAATAATCAAACATCTATATATTTAAAAAGGCACTTCAATGTTATGTTTTCTTCCTGAAATCCCAAGCTCTCTTAACTTTTAATGACAATAAGCTTTCTATGCTACCATAGATACCTGCAATCCATAAACAAAATTGACAAGGTAAAAAAAGGAACAAAAAGCATCTCAAAAATAGAATATTCAGTGGCATTTTGAGTACCTATAGGCATACAATAATTTTATATTACACTTGGTCAGTTTCAATTTTGCTGTAAGAACATAAGTAGAAACACATAAAACAACCATGACGTACAAACTGCACATGTCCAGATTTCAATTGTTAGATAGCGTAGCTTATCAAGTGGCAACTTATTTACATTTTATCATATAAAAACACACACATCACATGTAATTGTAAAGCGTCCTTAATTTCTGAAAATGCTCCTAAAAGCATAAAAGTTGGTCAATTAGAAGCCAACAACTTTGATCTTTCACATAAATAAATATGTTCTTTTGTAGCATAAAGTTAACAATACATGAATAGCAGTAACTTCAGCACTAAAAAAGCTTGTAAATATTGTTCCACTAGCTACCGCTGATGATGAGTATGGGTTGAAGAGTCGTGGAACAAACTATTCAATTCTGCAAAGCAATATGGAAATAAATTCTTTAACTAGGAGAAATAGCATGGCATATATCAACAAACAAAGTTTTAGAGACAAAAATTAAACTTGGGCTAGAGCATACTCTTAACATATGGCTAACCTTTTTAGAGAAATTGGAAAGTAAGAGTCCAATATACAGGTCTAGAGAGAATTATTATTTTTCTAAGTTTTCAACTCAACACGAGTTTTGTTCACACCAATACAAAATACTATTAAAAAGTCTCCTTTAAACATAATAAAATCTAGCACTGCAAAAAAAGTGGGATTTAGCCACAAGTCAATTATGTAGCTGAATGTCTTTTTTCGTAACTATAACATAAAAAGTTACAAAAAACACTCGTGACTAGCTCGTGACTGAAGGACCGTAGTAGAATCTCAAGAGTGATGAAAAAAAAATTTCATAACTGAACAGTCACATTTTGTTACGAGGGACCTATTGTAGTTAATATTATGACGTTCAGTTACGAAGTAATATGTAGCAATCTATGTTTTTTTTCATGACAAAATAACCTGTTCGTAGCTGATTCGTATTAACTATTTTTCAATTTAGTCACGACACGTAATCATTCACAAACATATTTCGTAGCTGAAACTCTGCTACAAATACAAAATTCGTGATTAAAATTTAGCAACGAATGTAAATTTCATAGTTAAAATTCAGCTACTGAACTATATTTTATTACTATCAGTTATCAGCTACTTAATTAATTGTTTATCTTGCCGCACTAGTGACGAAATAATTTTATAGCTAAGGCCTATATTGATTATTACCATATAAATTTTTTTTTTCTATATAAATTTTCATACATACAAAATTATACTATTAGTATTACATTACATATCTTCCAAACATCATAAAATATTGAATTTAAATGAAATTATTTTATTAATAATGAAAACATAAATTGTTATATACAATGGTAACCTTACATTATAAAAGTACTAAATAATATTCCTAAAATAATCAAAAAAACTATATATTTGAAATTACACTCAAGTATCATATTTATAATCTAACACCTTGCGGACTTTCAACCAATGTCCTTGATACGTGCATATGTATTCTAGGGCTGAGTTGATCCTATACACCCTCATTCTCTACTTGCATGTTTCTGGGGCTGGAACTTGTGGGAGTAAATCTTACACACCCTCATCCTGTACCTGCCCTTGTAAACTCAATTGACTTTAAATAATAAAATCTTTCATTTGATATATTACCCTGTTAATATATTAGATTTTACAAAGATAAACCAAGTCACTAAAAAGAATGACGCAAGATCAATTATAGGATGTCATCATCACCACCACAACTAACCTTTGATAGATCAATTGGAACATCAAGATAACGATCCAGAAAATTAGCATTTTGTTCTGGATCAAGTAGCGCCAGCAAAGTACTTGTTGGATCACCAGCGTGTCCTCTTCCCAGCTGCCATAAAAAAGAATGCATATGAAAATTTAAAGGAAAACCAGTAAAGTAAAATAAGCATTTATCAAAAGCACATTACAAGATGCCATCAGCCAGCAAGGCAAGGCAAGGCTACCAATCATATATTATCTTGTCAATCTCATCAATTAGAACAGGTGGATTCAAGCCACAAAGAAAAGATTCAAGCGACACTAAAAATTTAGCAAATAAGGTGGGGGTGAATTATTAGTAGAGTAAAAACAGAATCCAACAACACCACCATCATATACCTAAATCTTGCTTATTTCCATTTCTTTCTTCACCAATTCTTGTGTGAGTTTTAAACGTTTATACACCTGAGCAAATATTGTAGTTAAAATCACTCTAAATCTAAAAAAAATTGATAAAGTTTGACCTACGATGGAAAAGTGTCATGAACTTGAAGGTTCATTTATATTAAAATACAATGCTTTATGTAAAGATCAAAAGTACAAGCCACAAAACTGAGTTCTTGAATATTAATCATCATACTTGAGTTCTTGGGTATGCCTGGCAATTTAATTCCCTGTTCAACAACACGATACTATGTCGGATGATCTGTTTTCCCAATTAATTAACAAAGAATTACTAACATTTTAAATAAGATGGATCCCAAGTCCAATGCAAATACTACTCTAAAATTTAAAAGGCATATAGACCCATTTCATAATCGAAAATACAACTTTCTCAAGTTGTAAATCACATCAAGTAAAAAGAGTAATATTCCTAATTAAATTTCTACACAAAATATATTAAAAATCAACAATCTTATCCCATCAAGCCCAAAAAGTTGAATAAAACAATACTAAATTTAAAAGGGCTAAAAACAATAAACCAAATATTTTATAAATCCCAGTTCTAAATATTAATGCTTGAATATAAAAAAAAACCTTTTTACAAATGTATATATTGTGTTATCAAATTTAACAGAACATATCACCATTACATTTTAAGCTTAATTTGTTTCCAATTCGTAATTAAGCCCACACTTATCCATTGGATTATAATACAATATAGTGTCACTATAACAAACCTCACCTTCTGAATATCTTCCATTAATATAGGTTCCAAAAGTTCAAGTTGAGTCTGTATGGAAAGATACAAACACGCAAGATTAATATGAAACAGGAAGTTGCATTTTCACAGGGCATATTCTTTGATGATTATTATTTCTTTATCTCCATCCTTGAACTGATTCTTCTACTGAAACAACTAATGGCCAAACTGTTCTAATTATAAACAAGGTTATCACAAGGCAAGAGGTCCCTCCACATGTCACCAATGCATTTCCTATAACAATTTCAGGGTATAAGCCAGGAAAGAAGAACTGGCATCAATTAAATGGATGCCAATATACATTGGTCCTTTCACTTTCTCAGTGCACCACTAGAATCCACTATTAAACAACAGAGAGGTACAAATAAGATTGGAACTTTTTACCTAACTTAAAAAGTATTATTAATGAAAATTTCCAGGAAGTATCTAGGCAACATTGTAATCATTAACATGCACAGAGGAACAATAAATCAAATTCTTGCAATACGCACAAGTAACACATGTTAATCTGAAAATTAACAACATAGTAAAACCTATAAGTTAGTGTAATGACTAAACATGTAATTCACACCAACGAGAATGAGATACAAAGGTAAATGCTATTCAAATGGGTAGTCACAAAGCTTATTCACAAATCGACAACCAAAGCCTAAAAACATTAATAATTGGCCATCTCTATGCTAATTAACAAAATAAAACTTCAAAACCATGATGTTCATGTACTTAAAAATTGCATATGGCAGAGTATTTTACAGGAAAAGGAGACGACTAATATAGATAAAAAATTGAACTTTACAATTCAAGGGAAAATGGGTTCATGTTAGGATGAGCGGAAGATGAAAAGAGCAAAGGCAATGAACCAAAAGCATACAAACAAACAGAGAAATAAACTATATAAGTAGGAAAAATTTCATAGCAGCTAAGCATTAAGAAAAATTATTAAATTAAAAGAGGCTATTTTCTTGGAAAATCTTTTTCACAAACTGAATTTCCTAACAAGCTTTCATAACAAGCTTTCCTTCATTCACCGCATTCACAATCTAAATTTTCCCAAAAAAAAAATATTGATAAATGAAAAACCTTTAAAATCCAATTTTCCTTAGATCATAAAAATCATCACCAAGATAACTATTTTCTTGGAAAATCTTTTTCACAAATTGAATTTCAAAACTAATACCAAAAAACGAGTAGAAGACTTAGAAAGAAACTGAAAATAAAAAAAATCTAGAGGTTAAGCAAAAGAAATGATGAAAAAAAGACCTGCTTGTACAGAGAAGAGCGAGGGTTGAGCTCCTAGCCGCAACGGTGCCCATAGAACTATGCAAAACTTCTAGAAGCTTTGAGAGCCACTCGGTGTAGGCGCGTTTCTTCGAACTACGATCCTCGATCAACACCCACTGTACTCCTCTTCCAGGCACCCAACCCTCCGAGTCCACCATTGGCTTTGACTTATAGTAATCGTCATCGTAGTCGTACTGGAGCTGAGCTGCAGCTGCCAATCCATAGGCTCAGTTGGAGAAGAGCCTGAGAAGCCGACCTCTAAGAGGCTATGCAACCACACACAGTCGACTGAGTCCAGTCATGGCGGCAGCTGAGAAGGGTTTTAGAGAGAGTTGGGGGAAGTCCGACACAGATGGACTTTCCAATACAAGGAACACGACATTGGGACGATGGCCACTACCGTCGTGGACTTAGAGGGATGGTGCTCTTTCACGGTTATTTCGTTTGTGAAAAGAGAAGAGGAGACGGGGGAGAAGGGGAAAATCGGGAAGAAGAGAACCAAGATCTAGGGTGTAAAATTAGTATAAAACGACGTAGTTTTCTTAAAAAGAATTAATATTTTATTTAGACAAGTTATATAACAAAACATTAGTTACCAAAAAAAATTGTAACTAACTTAAATAAAATATTTTTTTTTATTAAATATTATTTAATGATGAAATAAATTTGTAGCTGCTATAAAAACTAACTACGAAGGAGAAGTCGTTGCTAATTTGAGAATTTCTAAGCTATCAGTTACGAAATTATATTTTATAACAACATTTTAGGTACGAAAAAAAAATTGAGGCAAAGTTTCGTAGCTAAATATCATGGGAAAGTTGAATTTGGGATTTTGTTACGAATTTAGCTATGACAGGTGACTCATAACTAACTCTACTAAATTAGACACGAAATAAGGTTCGTCACAGAATATCAATATTATGCTACAAAAATAAAATTTATAACAAGAATTTCGTGACTGAAACCTCATTTTTTTGTAGTGTAGTCTTTCCAAAGCACACCCAATAACAAAGAGATGCATTCACCAAAAAAAAATAACAAAGAGATGCGTGAGAATTAATGATGGTAATAACAAGGTAAGACTCCAGTAGTGCTCAACATAGACATTAAACCTACCAGTGGCAACATATTCAGGTGCTGCATAGCCTTGAGTACCCATAACTTGGGTAGATATGTCACTACAACAAATTTGATCTATTGTGACAATATTCATTGTGGTCAACATCAATTTGTCATAAAAAGTATATATTCAGTGTTTTTGAAACATTGATTTTTAGTGCGGTAGATAAAATAGTATCAAACTGATATTTATCACGATGATTTGTCACAGAAAATATAATTTTTATAGTAGGAAATTTTTCCATTCAAATTTAGGGGTAATTTGTGACAAAATTTAATAGATTATCACTAAAAATATTTATATTTTTGGTCAACTTTGTATTATAATGTTTATGACAAATATAATTTGACATAATTTATAATTTATAATTTCTTATTGCCGAAAAGTAAAGAAAAAATAAGAAAAATTCAATTACATGACGTCGTTTAACACCATCTTCAGCACTCACTCTACCTCTTCTCCCCCTCCATCTCTCTCCACGCCTGTAGAACATAGCACCACATCCTCCGCCAGAACCCATTGCTGCCCCAACTGAATCCATTGCCTTTCGAACCGAGCGCCGCCCCTTTCTTCCTCTCTACCATTTCGCGCCCACCAATTTTCTTTCACTATGTCTCTCTCCCTTCTTTTCCTTTCCTTTTTCTCAAATGAAGTTATTTGATTTTATCTGTGTTTTCAAGCGAATATGGTAAGAGGAAAGTACAAGGAACAGCCCACTGGTCCCTGCAACTTCTCCACTCCCAAAGAGTTTTGTAATATCTCTCTATGTCTCTGTTATCTCTATTACTCTCTACTCTCTATTCTCTCTATTATGTATTTAATAATATATTTGTATGCATTTATGCTGGCCATTTCTTTTAGATCACTTGAGGATTGTTGCTTGTTAAACTCCATTTTTTAATTATTATTTGAGAAAAGGGGATCATTAGAGGGTTCTCTTGGTCGGTTTGGTTGCATCATTTGTATGTTGGGTCTTTGAGGGAAGTCCCAGCGAAACCGAGAGCGAGAAAGGGACTTTTGATTTGTGGAATTGGAATTGATTGGAGGTTTTGGCCTTTCATTGATTTTTACGGCATACATTCAATCCATCAATAATATTCTTTTTCTTTTTGAACAATTACAAAAAAAAAAAAAAAACCTTTATATTTAATTGTTGTAATTTAATGCGGTGCTAGAAGTCACTAACAATCGAAAACTTTATATTTAATTGTTGTATTTTGTTATCTCTGCTCTTTCTTCAACAGCATTTGGTGGTCTTGTTTGCTAAATGTGTTGAAAAAGTGGCTTCAAATCCTTGTTATTCAACATCTGCAACTCAGTCTATTGTCAAAGATGGCAACTTGGTAGACAGTCATCAATGGCAACTTAGTTAACAGTCAAGGATTACAGCTGAAGCAAATTCAACATTCGGTGCAGTATAATTTGAATTTGTAAACTTGTATTCACATTCTGTAAATGCCTATATAAGAGCATGAGATCTCTGATAATTATAAGGAGTGAGTAAGAGAAGCTAGAATTCCTGTTTTGTAAAACTCTCTGCAAACTTCTCTCTGAAAATATACTGACTGCCTCCCGTGGACGTAGGCAATTGCCGAACCACGTAAATTCTGTGTGTTTGTTATTGTTCTTTGTGTTTGTCTTTCAATTTCTGGGCGTTTGGCACAGCAAATTGGTATCAGAGCTTAGGTTTTGCTTGAAACAGAGTAATTTTTCCAAACTGTTCCAAAAATTGAAAATGCTCAAAATCGTGTTTTGAGTATACCAGGTGAAAGAGAAAGTTCGTACGAGAAAAACCCTGCAAAATTTGGGTTGAAAGGCTGCTGAAATCTGGGTGAAAAAATGGAAAAAAAAAAAATTTTCACGCGCGTCCAGAGGAAGAAGACGACACTGTTCATCCGATACTATTCATCCGCACCGACCTGCACTATTGAGCCATTTACTGTTGAAGCCGCACTATTGAGCCGCGTACTGTTGAAGTCGCACTATTTATCCTGGCCGCACTATTCAACAGGGTCATACTGTTCATCCGGGCCTCACTATTCATCCGAGCTGACACTATTCATCGCAGAATATTTTCATAATATTCTCTGATTTTATTTTGTTTGTTTCTTAGCCATTTTTAATCCGTTTCTGATAAAATTGGACTTGTTTTCTGATGGTTGAATTATTTCGGATTCAACTGAGATATTTTCAATGGCTGAAACTGAACAAACTGAGCTGCCAAATACCGGCAAAAACACAAGTAGCACTATTCAATGGCAAAAACACCGGCAAATCATCCACAAGTAGCACTATTCAAAGACCTATGTTGTCAAATGCAAGGTTTGAGGTGGAAAAATTTGATGGCACCAATAACTTTGGCATGTGGCAATGTGAAGTTTTGGATCTGCTATTCCGAGAAGGATCACATATTGCTTTGGCAGCTAAACCCAAGGATATGTCTGATAAAGATTGGGATTACATAAATCGTCAGGCTTGTGGCACAATTCGACTGTGCTTAGCCAAAGATCAGAAGTACTTTGTCATGAAGGAGACCGTAGCAGCAAGTCTCTGGAAACAGTTGGAGGACAAGTACATGACAAAAAGTATAGAGAACCGGCTCTACCTAAAGAAGAAACTCTTCCGTTTCGTACAAGAAAGGTATCTCTATGATTGAGCATTTAGATAATTTCAATAAAATTCTTGCTGATTTACAGAATTTAGAAGTTGATATTATTGAAGAAGATAAAGCTCTATTGTTATTAAATTCCTTGCCTGAAAGCTATGAGCATTTAACCACTACTCTGCTATATGGAAAAGATGAGGTTAAATTTGTAGATGTTTCTAATGCTTTGGTGAACAATGAGTATCGGAAAAAGGATCAAATTGATCACAGGGAAACAACACCAGAAGCTTTGACTATAGTAAGAGGGAGGACAAGCAACAGAAAATCTGGAGGATTTGGAGGGCCGAACAGATCCCGTTCAAAGTCAAGAGGATTATCATCAAGAAGAAATCTTGCAAAGGATGAATGTGCCTATTGTCATCAGGAAGGGCACTGGAAAAAGGATTGTCCAAATAGAGAGAAATCAACTGCAAACATTGCCCAAAAAGCAAATGAAGAGGAATCAGCTTTTCTGGTATCATCATCAGACGACCCTTTTGATAGATGGATTTTGGATTCCGGATGTTCCTACCATATGTGTCCGAATAGGCAGTGGTTCTCAAGCTTCCAAAAGCTTGATGGTGGAGTTGTGCTTATGGGCAACGATAATACCTGTCATACAAAAGGTATTGGAACAGTTCGTTTGAAGATGCATGACGGTACAATCAGACGACTCAATGATGTTAGGTATGTTCCAGATTTGAAAAAGAATTTCATATCTCTGAGGGTTTTAGACTCTAGTGGTTACAAGGTGACCATTGAAAATGGAGTCATGAAGGTTGTTCGAGGTGCATTTCTGGCAATGAAGGTACTTTGAAGAATAATCAGATTTTTAGATGGGCAAATCCAAAGTGCGCTTATATCCAGCTTACGAAGATGAAGAATCTGACACGTCCTGACTCTGGCACATGCGCTTAGGGCATGTTGGAGAAAAGGCCTTGCAAAGTTTGTTAAAACAAGGCATACTGAAAGGTGCTAAGCCTGGAAAACTAAGTTTCTGTGAGCATTGTGTTTTGGGCAAGCAAACGAGAGTCAAATTCAGCACCGTAACTCATCGTACCAAGGCAACACTGGATTATGTTCACACCGATGTCTGGGGTCCTTCCACAAATGCTTCATTGGGAGGTAAACGTTACTTTGTAACTTTTATTGATGACTTTTTCAGATATGTTTGGGTTTACACTATGAAGCATAAAGATGAAGTTCTGGATATCTTCCTTAAATGGAAGAAGATGATTGAAACTCAAACCGGTAGAAAGCTCAAGCGACTCAGATCAGATAATGGTGGAGAATACAAATCAGATCCATTCCTGAAAGTTTGTCAGAATGAAGGAATAATCAGACACTTCACAGTTCCTGGCACTCCACAACAAAATGGTGTAGCAGAACGGATGAATCGAACCCTGGTTGATAAAGTTCGATGTATGTTATCTCAGTCAGGCTTGAGCAAAGCATTTTGGGCAGAGGCTTTGATGTATGCCTCTCATATTATCAACAGACTACCTTCTACTGCAATTGATGGGAAAACTCCAATAGAGGTATGGTTTAGAAAATTTGCTTCAGATTATAACTATCTGCATATTTTTGGATGTCCAGCATATTATCATGTCATAGAATCAAAACTAGATCCTAGAGCCAAGAAAACTGTTTTTATGGGCTTTAGTGAAGGAGTTAAGGCATTCCGACTATGGAACCCTGAGTCAAAGAAGATCATTGTAAGTTGAGACGTTACCTTTGATGAATCTGCAATGCTGAAACAGAAAACTTCAGAGAAAGATAATGAGAATCCGAATTCTCTACAGCAGGTGGAGTTTTACGGATCTAACATTCCAAAAGAACCTGTTCAGACTATTGATCATCTTGACTATGAATCCGATGATCAAGACGAAATCTTGAGTGAGATGAAGGTTTCATCACCAGAACAACAGTCAGAGTCTATAGCTACCAGTAGACCGAAAAGGAACATTCGAAAACCTGCCCGCTACTCAGACATGGTGGCATACGCTCTTCCAGTGATAGATGATGATGTCCCGAATACTTAAAAGGAAGCTGTATACAGTCCTGACAATGTCAAGTGGAAGAAGGCAATGGATGAAGAAATGACATCACTTCATCAGAATCAGACTTGGAAGTTGGTTCCACTTCCAAAGGATAAGAAAGCAATTGGGTGCAAATGGGTTTATGCCAAGAAGGAAGGAGTTCCGAGTAAAGACAATATCAGATACAAAGCCAGACTTGTAGCGAAAGGTTATGCTCAGAAGGAAGGAATAGATTACAACGAGGTATTCTCACCGGTTGTCAAACATGCATCTATTCGAATATTATTGGCTTTGGTTGCACAATTTGATCTGGAGTTATTCCAACTCGACGTGAAAACTGCATTCCTCCATGGAACTTTAGATGAGGAAATCTATATGTCTCAGCCAGATGGGTTTAAAGTTCATGGAAGAGAGAATTGGGCTTGCAAATTAAGTAAGTCATTGTATGGTTTAAAGCAGTCACCTAGACAGTGGTACAAGAGGTTTGACAGCTTTATGATAAATCAGAGGTACACACGCAGTCAATTTGACCATTGTGTTTATTTTCGTAAACTCCAAGATGGTACTTTTGTTTATTTGGTCCTATATGTGGATGACATGCTGATAGCATCTAAGGACAAGAAGGAGATTGATAAACTGAAGACTCACTTAAGCTCAGAGTTCGAGATGAAGGATCTTGGAGAAGCCAAAAAGATTCTTGGAATGGAAATCAAAAGAGACAGGGTGAAAGGTACAATCTGTTTGACTCAGACTCAGTATTTGAAGAAAGTACTTCAGAGGTTTGAAATTTGTGACAAAACAAAACCTGTAAGTACACCGTTAGCTCCACACTTCAAATTGAGTGCATTAATGTCACCAAGTACAGAATCCGATAAGGAGAAGATGAAGCATATTCCATATGCAAATGCAGTTGGTGCTTTAATGTATGCAATGGTATGTACAAGACCCAATATTTCACATGCTGTAAGTATGGTAAGCTATTACATGCACAATCCTGGTAAAGGCCATTGGCAAGCAGTGAAATGGATTTTACGGTACATTCAGGGTACTGTGAATGTTGGTTTGAAGTTCGAGAGAGACAAGAATGTTGACAAACATTTAGTTGGATACGTGGATTGATTATCTTTGGTGATCTTGACAGCGATCTACTACGGTTATATGTTCACAATAACGGAGGACCGCTTAGTTGGAAATCAACCTTACGGCAATGGCTTTGTCAACTCTGAGCAGAGTATATGGCTGTAACAGAAGCTTTCAAGGAAGCTATTTGGCTTCATGGATTGATAGAAGACTTGGGAATTGTTCAGAAAAATGTGGAGGTATTTTGCGATAGTCAGAGTGCAATTTGTTTAGCAAAGAACCAAGTATATCATGGACGCACCAAGCATATAGATGTTCGATTTCACTTCATCTGGGAGATAGTTGATGAAAGAGATATTCTACTACAGAAGATCAGAACTGCAGATAATCCTGCAGATATGTTAACCAAGGTGGTTACAGGGATAAAGTTCCAACATTGTTTGAACTTGATCAACATCTCTCGAGCTTAGAGCGCCTAAAGGCGTACCGGAGGCAGCAGTGACTGGTGGATTCTCGCCAAGGTGGAGATTGTTGAAAAAGTAGCTTCAAATCCTTGTTATTCAACATCTGCAACTCAGTCTATTGTCAAAGATGGCAACTTGGTAGACAGTCATCAATGGAAACTTAGTTAACAGTCAAGGATTACAGCTGAAGCAAATTCAACATTCGGTGCAGTATAATTTGAATTTGTAAACTTGTATTCACATTCTGTAAATGGCTATATAAGGGAATGAGATCTCTGATAATTGTAAGGAGTGAGTAAGAGAAGCTAGAATTCCTATTTTGTAAACTCTTTGCAAACTTCTATCTAAAAATATACTGACTGCCTCCCGTGGACGTAGGCAATTGCCGAACCACGTAAATTCTGTGTGTTTGTTATTGTTCTTTGTGTTTGTCTTTCAATTTCTGGGCGTTTGGCACAGCAAAATGAGCCAAATCTTATAAAGTTCCATGCAGAGCACATAACTTTCATGTGTTAAACTAAAAACTGCTTCTTTGACCTTGATTCCTTATACGCATACAACTATTACTTGTGTTTGTTTGCAGCTATGTGCTAGAAATGATGCTGACGGATTTAGTTCAATTCTAAAACAAGACCGTACTCCAAAAGTGTTAATTACTACTTGTCGTTTTAACTCTACTCTATGTTCTTCCTTTTGCTCATCATTCTTTCATCGTTTTTTTTTTATTATTATTATTATTATGTGGATTCCATTTCCATTTTGTTTTGTCATCAACGTTAGACAATAATATAGGTTTTTGCGATTTGCCTTTTTATTGCAAGAGTTTTCCTAATATGTTCAATTTATCTTTGTATTTATTGCTTGGTTTGCAGAGAGGACCTGCTTTTATATCATAAGAGTTTTCTGTGATCCCAAATGCACGTTATTACAAGAGGCAGCAAGGACCTATGACTTGAAAAAGGTGATGGTTATTTACTTATATTTTTCTCTGTCCCATAAAAGGCAACAAGTTGAAACCCTTTACAATTTTCTATTTCTTGGTATATTTGGTTGCAGATTGTAAAATATGCAAATAAAAAGGACTTCACTTCAATTATTGTTGTTCACACCAATCACAAAGAACCAGTTTGCCTGTGCTTCTTGTTGAAGGGTTTTTTAGAACCTTTTGTACAAATATGTGCTCTCAAGCTATGATATATTGATTTATTAAAATCTAACTTACAACTTTTTCAACCATCTTGTAGATGCTCTCCTAATCATTGGGTTACCTGATGGACCAACTGCTCATTTCAAGCTGTCGAGACTTGTTTTACGTAAGGACATTAAGGTTTGCTCAAATCATTTATTGAGCCCCATATATTTGTGTTCTAATCGTACCTAAGTACCTCTGGTTTTATGAGGAGACGTGCCACTAAAAAGCCTTACTCTAAGTCTATTGTGGGTACCACCTTGGAAGTAATCTAGAAGAAGAGATCTGAGAAGCTAGAAGTTCGTGATGCTGCAAGGAAAGCTGTACTCTGGTATGCAGAATTAGTGCCTTCACTTTTCTCAACTGTCTTTAGCTTATTACCTTCCCCTGTTTTCTTTTGCATTTCTTGTTAATTTTGTTATAGGATAATAAAGACTCCTGTTCAATTTTTGTAAATTTACATATATATATAATGGAAAATGATTGGAAATTAAGTTCGTGCACACTTGCAGCATATTTGGACCGACTATCTAGCTAACTAGTACTATATTCATTTGCTTTCAACCAAATTAAGTACAATTAATATTAGTCATTGTAATCACGTGAAGTACCCATCTATCTGCATACTTTATCCTCTGTCGGTCCGGTCTAACCATGTACTTAATTAGATCACTCCCATGGAAACAATTTTTTTCAATGTAAAGGATACAATATAATTAAGCTGAAAATTAATTGTGTGCCATAGATCAGATCGATTATGGTGATCGTGGTTGAGATCCTAGCTAGGAATGTACTATTTGTTTTTGTTTTGTTTTATTTATTAGTTTTTTTTTATCTTTGTTTTTTTCCCCCAATAACGGATAGTCTATATCTTGACTTTAATATAATATTAAATTAAAATATAATGAGGCCATGTATTTCCATCCAACCCTTAAAATTCTTAACAACAAGTTTTGTAGCAACGTGCAGTCAGTGTTTTAGGGTCGCTTGTCTAAAAATAAAAAATTAAAAAAAGAAAAGAAAAGAAAAGATAGAGGTATAACATATATATGAAGTTGATTTGCCTATTTTGAGGGTCCATTTTTCAGGTATATAATATGTATTTGTTTGTAGATTGAGATATATATATATATATATATATGTAGGCATGTGATGCTTGTTGACCTTCATATAGAATGCACATGACCCATATATATAAATTTAATTGCTCACTTTAATTGAACTATGTATTAGAGCAAGGCCAATTTTCCAACATAATTAATTAAATACCAACAAATCCATGTACATATGTATATGTGCAACACTGTACTCATGAATCATCATCACGACGCCACTAGCTAGCTTCAGTTTTTAATTTCAACATCACTATACCATCTGCGATGATGTTGTGTGTGTATATAAATACAGATACTAATTGACGTTCCTTTAACGTATTAAAGAATTACGATGGGTGATACATCTACATTTAGAGGCACTGATTAATTTGATTATAACCACGAAGCTAGTATAGTTACACTGAGTTCATTAAGCTAGTATCAATCTCTATGATATATTTGATTACAATAATGCTCTCTCAGAATTTCAAACTCATTAATCAATATTTATATAGGTTGGAAATATTATATGCTTTAAGATAAGCTTTGGTGACTTATTTTATAGAGTGACTCTTAATTTTATTTTGTTCTTGATCCCTAGTTGAAAACTATCTTTAATAAATTTTCTAGAGTCATTATGTATTTTGGAATGATGTACTGACTCTTTTTTACTCTAGAACTTAACCAACAGAAATCTGAATGTGATAAGAGAACTGGTGTTGACAGAGCGAGGATGAACATGACAAAGTTTGTGCAGGGTGAAAATTTCTATATCTTAAGAGTGACTTTTATCTCCTTTCTTTATAATTTTTGTAAAGTGATTTAAAATTAATTTTTGAATGGCAGTACCCTAACAAAAAAGTTCAGGGATATAATCACTAAGTTTCAAGTATGTTATATCTATGCTTGTTATCATTAGATTTTGTTTGCTCTCCGTCTTCTCATCAGTGAAGTATTTTTCACACCCTCAGACAAAGAATCCGGGATGAATATCGTGAAGTTGTCGAGAGAAGAGTCATTACAGGTACTACTAGTTTTGCAATGTCATTCTTTTTCATATGGTTGATCTTATTGTTATTCATTGCACTTTGTTTTAATTATGATTTAACAGTTATTGGTAGCAGACTAGCTGAGGAGGTAAGCTTGAATCCTAATAATAAAATTTGAACTCCAACTGAATTGGATAATGTCATAATCATATAATTTTTAATGAATGCCTTAGACAATTGATCACCTAATTATTACTTGACAATAAAAATGAATCTCTATCAATGTTTGGGCTTGGTTTCAAGATTTCATAAGGTGATAGTTCCAATATTTGCATTGATTGTGACAGCTACTAAATGTATGATGATGATTTCTTTGTGCCTTATAGAAACATTACCAACCACATCCTTTTTTATTTAACATATGGAGAGGTGAAAGCCTTTGACTTTTCAATGTCAATATACTAATCTATTGCTTTTGACTTTTTCCAGGTTGTTCTTGAATGCATACAAAGAGCAACAATGGTAGATTAATACATGCAAAGGGCAAGTCAGTGAGTCAGACAAAGTTGAATATTAAATATAGTATAAATTAATTTTGGAATGCTTTGGTAACTTATGTTTGTTCTTATGATGGCCCTTGGACATGCAAAAGTTTAATACATATTTTGGTTAAACTTGACATGTAATACTTTAGGATTTGCATATGGTAGTATGTATAGTGAGGAAATAGAGTATGATTTTTCAAGGAATCATGTATACCAAATGCTATGCTTCAATGAAAAATTTACTTTTGTGCATATTAATATTTTATATATGTTTTTTTAAGTCTTCTATGATATGAACATGTGTACTTTATATCTAAGGTGAAATGAGAATCTCCTTATTAGCGAATATAATAGGTGCAAGTGTCGTTTTTTTTATAGTAGATGCAATTTGCAAGTTTCAATAAATCCTCAATCTAATAAATAATAATGAAACGGGACAATTAAAGTGTAGTGACAAATAAAATGCAGCAATTGAAGATGTAGTGAAAAATTACACAATGTAACGGATTTGTCACAAAAAGCAATAATTATTAACTAATGAGTGATGAAATTATGTCAATTCAAAACTGGACACTGATGTTTTCTATAACAATTTTACTTGTCACTGATAAATAAATAACAATTATAATATCCTACAGTGACGAAATAAATAGGGTCACTATATTAAATTATGAATGAAAATTATTTGTGTCAATCAAACTCGTCACTGATATTTTATGTGACAATGTTTTTTGTCACAAATAGCTATTGTCACAAACTTTACTTATGTAACATATACTTTCAATGTCAACAATTATTGTTACTGTTATATATTGTGACAAACAAATAGAATGTCACAAATACATTCTGTAACAAGTATTAATGTTACAAATAATATTAGTGACAAAATAATTTTGATACTGTATCATTCCGTGTCAAGAGTAGAAGTCGTTACTGAAACCCATATTGTCACTGAATGACAAGGTTTGACCGGATTTAGAATGCAATTAGTGACAAAAAGTGTGGATTCAGTGATAAATTTTAAACCTTATTATGACCAAAATTCTTGACACAGAAGACCTAAGATTTAGTGACAGTAATAAAATTACCACAGCATAATGGGCATCAGTGACTATACCATTTTGTATCACAAAAGTAGAATTAGCGTCTGCTTTTTTATGTCTACCTAGTGACGATCGATTTTTGTCACAGATATAAATACAGTGATAAATTTGCATTTCCACAGTAGATGAGATTTGTTGTGGTGCGTGAGTCTTGTCACCAGTAGGACCTGCCTTAGCCAAACCAAAATCAGAAAACTTTGCATTGAATTTATGAATCCCAATGCATGGCTAATGTTAGTAATTACATTGTTATTAATAGAAAATATTGTCAAAAAAAATCAAATTAAATATTGTCCTTAATTAAACATACCGCATCTACTAAAATGTTAGAAGCTTTGAAATCACGATATATAACTTATGATTCAACATCATGAAGAAAACTAAGCCCTCTGGCAGCTCCAATGGCAACTTTCATCCTTACAGGCCACAAAAGAGGTTGTGGCCCTCCTGTAAACAAAACATGCTTTCCAAGATTAGAGTTCTCATTGAGGTTATGTCATGAATTAGCAATAGCAAGTAAAGAGACTCTGTTGCATGTGATTGGCTGCATGTCAGTAGGAACATAATTGACTTAATTTAGAGAAGAAATCTGTTGACTTCAAATTTTGAACAAAACAAATATAATTATATATTTTTACCTCCAAATTCACCAATCTCCAAACTGAACACAGAAGGTTAGTCAAGCCTCCAAATCCATTGTTAGTCAAGTTTTCAAATCCATAATACTACCCCATAGAACCATTCATTCAAACATGCCTTCAAAAGTTTGTAGCCTAGGAGACCACTCCATTACTGTTATACAAAGTTCTTAAAGAGAACAAAATTGTCCATATTGCCAGAACGTAACAACCAAATAGAATAACCAAGAAGACGAATTGCCTACCAGGATACACTTAAAATGAAACGAAGCATAGCTACATGAGTTTCAAAATACCCAGAACCAAGAAATTAAACAAATTTGAAATAGCACACGCTACAAAGAATGATTTGAAACCCAAATAAACACTCTAATCCTCTAAACTTGAAAACCCAACTCTAAAAACCAAAAAAAGAAGGGTGGACTCTATTTGGTTTTCAATAAAAATGTATGGAAATACAAGAAACTTAGACATACCAATCAATAGAATAGTACCATAAGAAATTGCAATGAAAGACAATACCTATTGTTTCCCCGTGTGGATTAGGGGCTTGTCAAGTATGTTTGAGTACTGCTTGATCTTCCCTACCCCAATCATATTTCCCTGAACCCAAAAGCATTTTTATGTCACCAATCTCTCCGACCACCTTCAAACCTATATTAAGAAGAATCTTCTCCCGTCGTATGTGTAAATAAAAACTGGTAGTTGATGCCGCCAAACCCAGCCTAACAACTCGAACATCGCGAGCCCAGCCGACGAATCAATCCCCTCGGACTCCCTAAAAGACTAACCTTCACTGGTTGATCTTCCTTCGAGCCATCGACTTCGAACATCTCAAGTGCCAATACGCCTCTACCTCCAGCTACAAGCTCTCTTCCGGGACCTCCTTCTCCAGCTGAACCTCACTCTCCAGCTGAACCTCCTTCTCCAGCTGAACCTCACTCTTGTGTCAAAAATATTTGAATGTTTTTGCTATAAATTTATTTTGGTAGCTATGTAAAATTAAAAATAGTTATAAAGTTATGCTATGATATATGTCGTAACTAATTTCTAATTTAGTTACAAAATTAAATTTTATAGTTAAAAAATATACTTTAGTTACGAATTTAAAAATTATAGTAATAATTTTTGTAGCTAAATGAATTTTTTTTTATAGTTACGTCATTAATTTTTTAGCTTTTATTATGAAATATAATTATGATGTTTAAAAATTCAGTCACAAAATATAATTTTATAAATAAACTTTAATATTTAGTCACCAATTTTAAAATTGTAGCAATCACTTTCTTGACTAATTCAATTTTTTTTTTGTAGTGTGCTACTCAATATAAAACAACAAAAAAGAATAATAATTTTGTAATCTAAGTAGACTGTAGGAGATTATGATAAAAGATGATAAAGTAAAGATGGATTGATTGGCTAAGGTTCCTTTTAAGGTTGAATGGAGTTGGTGACTTACGCTGCAGGTGAGATTTGATCAATGGTTGTAGGACATGATCAAATCTCCTTCGATGACTTTAACTCTGATCTTTTGAAGATCTGTATAGCCAGTTTGACCCTTTTTTTTTATCTTTCTCATGATAGAAGTTTGAATCGTGAGTGACTTCATCATAAATGAACACTAGTTAGTAACTAACTTAATATCCATACTCTGTAAATCCTCCAGAATATAGGGTTGAAAAGTGATCAGACAATCGCTAAAACCTACATACTATCTGCTTAAAGCATCAGCCACCACGTTTGCTTTGCCTGGATGATAATGGATAGGAAAGTCATAATCCCATCTCCTCTGCCTCATGTTTAACTCATTCTGAGTGAAAAAGTACTTGAGAGTTTCGTGATCGGCGTAGATATCGTGCTTTACCCCATACAGGTAATGACGCCAGATCTTCAGCACAAACACTATCACTGCTAACTCCAAATCGTGTATAGGATAGTTTCGCTTATACGACTTCAATTAGCACTAAGCATATGCGATCACCTTGTTGTTCTGCATGAGAATGCAACCTAGTCCTTTCCCTGAAGAGTCACTGTAGATCACCAAGTTATCCTCGCTATTCGGCAAAACGAGAATAGGTGTAGAGACCAACTTCCTTTTTACCTCTTCAAAACTTTCCTCACACTCCTTTAACCAAACAAACTTGGTTTTCTTCCTCAACAATTGCGTCAATAGCAACGCAATCTTGGAAAACCCTTCCATAACCTTCGGTGATAGCCCGCTAAACCAAGGAAACTTCAGATTTCTCCGATATTTGTTGGTCTTTTCTAATTTTGAATTCCTGCAACTTTACTAGGGTCCACCTGAATACCTTCCACAGATATCACATGTCCTAAAAAAGCGATACTTTCAAGCCAAAACTCGTACTTCTTAAACTTGGTATACAATTGCTTCTTGCGCAAACGCTGCATCACTAACTTCAAATACTCTTCATGCTCGGCTGTAGACTTAGAATAAATAAGGAAGTCATCAATGAACACCACTACAAATTTATCCAAGCAATAGTGAAAAACACAATTTATCAGATTCTTAACGATGTTGGTGCATTTGTTAGTCCAAATGGAATTACAACAAACTCGTAATGGCTATACCTCATGCAAAATGCACTTTTTGGTCTGTCATTCTCCTTGATCTTCAGTTGGTGATAACCAAAATGGTCGATCTTTGAAAAGATACTCATGCCTTACAACTGATTGAACAAGTTGACAATCCTTGGCAACGGATACTTTTTCTTGATCGTCACCTTGTTGAGCTCTTGATAATCAATATACAAACGCATTGAATCATCCTTCTTCTTCACGAACAGAACTGGCACGTGAAACACTGGTTTGATAAAACCTTTTTCTAGCAGATCTTATAACTGCTTTTTCAATACCTTCAACTCCATTGGTGCTATTTGGTACGATGTCTTAGAAATAGGCGGTCTCCAGTACCAAGTCAATCATAAACTCCACCCCTCGATTCGGTGGTAACTCCAACAGCTCCACGGAAAAAACTCTAGAAAGTCTCAAACGACTTCGACATCTTGTGGTTGAAAACTATATGATTCATTGTCAACGACGTTAACAAAGAATACCTGACACCCTTGATCCAAACACTTAAAAGTTTGCATCCCTGTTAGCTATTTAAACGCTGAACCTGAAAACTCAAAACTCTGATTGTCTACAAGGCTAAACCAAACTTTCTTCTCTTTACAAATAATACAAGCCCTACACCTAGACAGTCAGTTCATATAGAAGCTCACATCGAAATCTGACATTTCCAATATGATCAAATCGACACATAGTGTCTCGTTACCAAGGCACACAACACAATCATCAAACATAAAGCAAGAAAACATACTCACACCCGTAGGTATAGCAACACACAAATCACAATCAAGTCTAACAGGTTTTCTAGCCAATTTAGAAGCAAACTAGCTAGATACAAATAAGTGCATGGCACCCAAGTCAAACAATGCACAAGCATTCAAACCATTCAAAGTAATGGTACCTGCCACCATTGAAGCATGATGCTTCTCTACTTCCTCTTTGGTAAGCGTGAACATGAGATCTTGAGTAGGTTACTGCACCATTTTTGCCTTTAGGCAATTTCTTCTCATGTGGTCAAACTTGCCACATTCATAGTACACTTCGGGTTTTCTCCAGCATTCACCAGAATGATGTCTACCGTAACTTTTATATTGTGGAACACCAGGCTAGTTGTCGGCTCTCTTGAGCTTCTTGCTATTGTCGTTGCAGTTAGTTCTAGTCTATTGCTTCCTCTCGAGCTTTTACTTCTTTTGGAAACCTCCTTTTCAAGGCTTTTTTACAAGAGTAGAGCTTTGTTCACTAGGCTTAGCCACCTCCTGAGCAGGATCCTTAGTGATCAAGTACACTCGTTACGGGATCTTTGAGTAAGTCGGGAATTAAAATAGGGCGATAGTGTTGTAGAGCTCAGGTCGCAACCCCTTCTTGAAACGCTGGGCCTTACACTCCTCCATATCCACCAAGTATGGCGCGTATCGAGAAAGTTTATCGAACTTCCTCTGATACTCTGCTAGGGAAAGATTCCCCTGCTTCAAGCTTAGGAACTCAACTTCCTTCTCTTCTTTCTTAACTTGGGGAAAGTATTTTACATAGAACAAAGTCTTGATTTGCCCCCACAACATTGGACTTTCTTTATTGCGGTATGCTCATTTGATCATGTCCCAATAATGACTGACTCCCTCCTTCAGCATAAAGGAAGCACAAGTCACTTTCTGATCAGTGCAATCAGTCAGATCTTCTCCAACTTCGTAAATCCTACTCTCTACTGCCAAGGGATTTGTCGATCCCTTCAACTCAGGGGATGAAAATCCCAAAACAGCTTCACCACCATATTAATCCCAAAAGATTGACTTTGGTTGCTAATGTTGCTGCTATTGTTTTTGTTGTTGTTCTTGCTGTTGTTCTTGTTGTTGTTGTAAATTATGTGCCTCGAGTCTCTCAATAGCTTCTAGAGGCTGAGTGGTATCCCCTGAATTACTCTCAGGTTCAGAGTGTACATTTCTCATGAGGCGCAACATCTGCAACCAAAGAAAGAATAAATCCTATTCAAGTTATCCATAATAATTTGATAAAATACATAGCAAAACAACACTTCATCCACATAATAAAGTGTCATACAACCAGCATGTACGATATGTATAACACATACCATATATACAATACATATAGATATATACCACATATATAACATATGTTGCATATATACAACAACAAAACTCACAGGGACGTTGGAATCCTAATCACTAACAGGGTCATCCCATGGATCAAAATCCTCTGGGTCTACCATCTTAGGAGAGTATTCGTAAGCTACTAAATCCTCCGAGCCCATAAAGTTCTCCTCCGGGTCCCTATCTGAGTCCTTCTCTGGGTACTCCTTAAGATCATCCTCTGGATCCTCTTCCTCTTGACTCACAGTCGCAACAGGTGGTACTCCAAACCCCTATGCCTCCAACTGTCCCAGCATCACCTATTGCTCCTTAGGATCTTCATTAAACTGATCCAAATACCATATATACCAATCTAGTGGTGGTTGATCTGAAGCTGCTCAAATCTCTCAGAATAGATATAGAAGTGACCTCCACCCAGTGAAGGTACAACAGTGGTCTGCCCCAATGGCGACGTCATGTCTCCTTCACTTTAGCTCTCGTTGAGCAGAGTCCTCATTAAGGCGGATATCAAGATAGCTCTCACCTAAACAAGATGAGACATCCTCTCTGAATGTCACTCCTATAGAGCATGGCCCTATCACTGGCTCCCCCATTGGTGTCGTTATCGATTCCACAACCGAGGCGTCACGCCTCCAGTGCAACAAGCAAGACACACGTCAAAACCATTGATCCATCTACGTAGCACAGTCACATAATACAAAAACAAATAAACATGCAATACTAAATAAAATTCATAAGATAGTTTACCTTAGCATGCAGGTGGTCACTGGAGTAACAATCAGTACATGTTCAAAAACTTAGGGCTCTGATATCAAAACTGTAACACCCCTTACTCAAGCCTAGATTCCCAAGTAAGGTGTGATTACCACGTAAATTTTTTTTCTTTTATAAATTTGACTTGCCTAAAAATAATTTTGGACAATATCACAATAATATTAAAACTTTCCTTTACTCTTTGAGATCATATTGCAAACCACACCATAAAACAGTAATACTTTAAAATAGATCAAAGTATACACACCCACATTGTAAAGGAAAAAGAGTATTTAAAATACACAGAGTATCTTTGCCTAAAATACCAAAACAAATGCGGAAGAACATAGTACTGTGTCGTGCTCTCCAGTTCACACCCTGCCAAGCCCTATTAGGAAGTCTTGGATTTACCAATTACACGCAACAAATAACGGTGAGTGAAATACACTAAGTATGCAATCCAATTGTATATGCCAATGTCATGTTATGTAGTGTACAACCATATAAATAAAATCACCATTTTTCCCTCTTTATTTTATAAACCGAATAGCTCACTCCCAATTCGTATTTTGTGCGACCACACGAAACCCCACAACCACCTATGTTATGTGGTTGAATTACCATTCCGGAGTGACCCACCCACCGTGGTGGTTAGTGATTCATAGAGCTATTAAAAATAGGGTTTAAAACCATGCACACACACCAGTGCAACTATTTTTAAAAATATAAACTCTCAGGAAAAAATCAATCATTTCATATGAAATAATAAAACTCTTGAATTGTTTCATGTAAATGAATGCACATGCCACAATGCATCAATATAACTAAACAAAGCATGAATACACATAATCACTAAACTATCCCACTTGACAACGATAATCACTGAAACTCTCCTGCTTACACTAATCAAACCGATATAATTACCAAAATACCACTGGTCTTTTCAATAAGTACCAAGATAACTCTCAAGTAAATAAAAATTACTAAAATACCCCTCAAGGCAAATAGTCAATTACCAAACTACCCCTGGTTAAATCACAGTAAAATAATATTCTCCAGCCATATACATATATATACAAACACCCATGTATATACATATAAATAAGAATAATAGCGTATATACATATTTATAAACACATATATAATATATATATATACACACATATAAATATATATTCACATACATATATATATATATATAAATATACATATACACACTCATATATGTATACATATATTTCATACACATATACATGCACACAAACACAACCTTATACATACATATGAATATACATATACACACCAATGCATACATACAATATATATATATATATATCTAATATAATTTAATACACATTTATACATATAATTAAATATCTATATAAATACATACATAGCAAAATACATTTATAGATACAAAATAAATACACACATAATATACATGTATTTTGTAAAATATAATTATAAATATAACTATAATGATAAATCTATAAATAAATATATTAATAAAAATATAAATAAATATAATTGAACATATATATAAATAAACTAATATATTTATATATATAATAAAATATTTAGAAATATAAATTGACTAAAACACCCTTGATAATTTTGAAAATATCCAAAATGCCCCTAACTTGTAAAAAGACCAAAATGCCTTCACAAGCTTTGAAATTCCATAACATCTCCATTAATGGTCGGCCCCTCACACTAACTAAATCCACTCATTTTCACACTAAAATATCAAATTGACCAAGGTTTATACCATATCCACCAATCAAATTCAAGACCCAAGCATTAAAACACATGATTCAAGCCAAAATCCAACAATTTCACAAAACCCTAACAAATTAGGGGTTTTGTCATACACTTAATACATATAAAATTAAGCATGTACAATCATCACAATATCTCAACATCACATGATTTTATCAATTTATTACATAAAACCATACATTTGCATGAAAAATCAATAAAGTAAGTTGTCTACCTCTCTTCTAAGTAAGAAATCACCACCACCAATCTTTGAAAATCACCACAACCAACCCACTTGAGTTCCCCTTGAAAACCGGTACAAAACCCTACAATCTCCTTGAAAAAGTTTTTGAATTTCACTAATTTCTCTCTCTAGATTTTGAATTTCTCTTTCTAAGTTGCAAATGGAAGTAAAATAGATTGGAGAAGGAGGCAAGAAGGTCAACCACTTAGGGTAAAAATATCCCAAAATATCATTTGGTAGTAATAATAAAGTAAAAAAATAGGATATTTTAATTAAAGTAATAAAATAATAAATAGTAAAAGTCAACCAAAGTCAAACATAGTCAACTTTTGACCAAGGGTAAAATAGAAGGAAAAAGTCCCTTGACTCCTCCTTGGATACTCTCTACTCTCACAAAATGCCAGGGAAATCATAAGCTACTTGTTTCGATGAAAAAGATGAAATAACGATCGAACAAAAAACGCCACTGGAAATTGGATAAATTCAAAAATTAAATACGGATATTACACCTTGTCTCCTAGCTACCTCATAGAAATGTGAAACTTAGGTATGAGTCCAGAAAATAGAGGTTTTCCAAACTAAAGGTGCAAACTTCATACTTAACACAAAAAACAACATTTTTCAAAGAAAGCAAAGTGTTTCTCTCAAACAAACAAAGGATCTCTCAAAGCAAGATTCAAATATAAAGGTAAACATTATTTGCTTAGAAAATAAAGTAAGAAAATGGGCCACTTATCTCATATTTCAAAGAGCTCAAACGTAAGCCTTGAAAACATAAGATCTAAGCGTGACTTTTAACCATGTGCGAATGACAAAGATGGTATAGGCACATTTCTTTTGATTGAGCTCAGGAAATTTGTAAAGAAACATAAAGGAACTTTAAACCGAAAATCATAACTTGATGTTAGTCTCTGGGGTGTGCCTTAGCTATTTTCCATGGACAACGCAACTGTTATCGCTAAAATATGAGGCTATATTGAAGTAGGCCTAGGCTAGGAGAGATCTTTAGATTAGATCTAAAGGTTTGAGGAGTTAGGAACCTCGCTTGGAGTTTATCCAAGCTGAGGTTGGCTTGTCTGACTTGAGTTTTGTTTGTCCAAGATGACTTATGACTAGAGAGAATGGGTTAGTAAAGGCGCTGACATTGTGATCGGCGTGCATCCTCCAATGCTCAAGTTATAATTTTGCACCAGAGCCAAATAAAAATAGTATATAGTGAAGGTTAGGAGTATGCTTCTCACTAAGGCAAGTGATTGTCTTTGGGATCTCTTGGGAGCCAATCTCTCTTTCTCTTAGAGTGTAGAGTGTAGCCAACAAGCCTCTCTCTTTAGGATGAGAGTTTAAACACTAATCAAAAGATCTCAAGGAAAAGGAAAAAAGGATCCATTCAAAGAGAGCTTATGTTACCTTATATAGGCTGGTGGTTTGGCGCTTTGATAAGTGATACATGGTAAATGCCCCTCAGTAGGATTCAACTATGTGTTCTTCAACTAGAGTTTAGGAACCTAGCTAAGGTGGCCACAACAGATTAGAGAACCTATGTTAAATTGGGTGGATGTGATACCTTTATCGCCAACCTATCTTGGAATATCACTTGATGATAGGGATCAGCTTTTCAACACTAAGGATGGAGTTTGGCCTTGTTGATTGAACCTTATCTTCTCTATGTAACTTGCATAGTCAACTTTTTTTTTTTTTTTTTCTTTGTGTAAGAATTAGATTGTACAAAGACTACCACAGGTTGGGCACTGCAAGGGTTGTCTTCCTAAGTCTTATTTCCTCCTCAGTGCAAGGGTTGTGGCTTGTGGGAGAAACTAAAGAGAAAGGTTTCCTCTCTTAGCATTGTTCCCATTGTTCCCATGATTCAAGAAACCCACAGGTTAGATGCTTTTTGGTTCCTGCGTACATACGTTAGTGGAGACCTTTCGGCTTGTTGAGCAAGCTGGAGTCCTTCAAGGGCATTCTTTTGTTTTACCATATAATTTTACTTGCATTGGGCTTAAATAAGTGCGCTTTGATTGGGCTAAGGCTAGATAGAAGCTCTTTATAAGTTGGGGCTTTTTTATGTGCTAAGGTGAGATTGGATTTTTACAATATTGGTATTGACACGATTTGTCAAATACGTTTTTAGCAAAAATCATTGGCCATCCGGTTTTACTTGTAACTCGTCAAATTTTCAAAAATTGACCATGCAAAATTATATAGTTCTAAGAGTATTTAATTTTTTTATTTCACTACAACAAAACCCTTATTCAGCTACGTACAAGAAGATTTGCGGGTAATTTTAAAAATACTTTTTAAATTGTTCTGTATTTAGGCTTCCAAAATCTGCATTGTTCTATATATTTAAAATTTAAAATAGAACATAAATGCTTTTCAGATTTTGAAGATTTGAATTGTTCTGTAGTGAGGCTTCCAAATCTAAAAAGCATTTCACTTTCTGCTGGGAGAGAACGAGGAGACTTTTGCAGAATTTGTCATTGTTGAAACCAGGGGAGTACTTTTTTGGTATTACTCCTGCCTCATCTATAATATGGTATGAAACTCCACTGTTGACATTTTTCTTATTTTGTTCTTTGTTGTTATTATTTTTATTTTTATTATTATTTTTATTCATTTTTCTTTGGTACATATAATTATGATAATTAAAACCACATTAGTCTAAGTCGGCAATTTATATTTATGAATATGACTATTCAACATTCCTCACTATTTCTTGGGGTAAGCAATGTTTTGATCTATTAATGGGCCTTGAAGGCCAATGGTTTTCGTAGCCCATTTTTGGTCAAAATTGTTGTGGTCTAATTAGGCCTTATTTTGAGATTGAATGAGTACCCCATCTGGATTGTCGCGGTCCACACAACCTTTATTCTATGTGGAATTCCATAGACCTATTTGCTGTCCTCAGACTTTATTGGTTAGTATACTTTGGAGTGCCATATGGGACACCAAAAAATGTGAAAATATTCTGAAGTCAGAATCCCTTCAATAATTAGAAATGAAAAATAAAAAATTTTTGGTGAGATTAATTATGAGTCATACCATGTGTCTTTTAGAGACTGTTCTTAAATTTTAATTATTAATCAAATTTGTTTTCTTTATATTGTAAATTATTAATAATCATTCTAATTGTGTGAAACAGATGGATAAAAGTTGGATTCATCATCCTAATAGGTTGTGTAGTGAATATTTCAACGGTTTACGCACATTTATCGAAGTTGCTCGAAATCATGTTAATAGTGATGGAAACACACGTTGTCCATGTCGTAAGTGTCTTAATGCCTTCTTAAAGCCAATAAGCGTTGTTGAGAAACATCTTTTTATGAGTGGATTTTCAAAAACATATGAATCTTGGATTTATCATGGAGAAGCTTCAGGGGAGCCAACCAATCCGACACATGTTGACATGGACCAACCAACTTCTACTGGTGTAGACATTAATGATGATTTATTAAATATATTAAATGATATTAGCCATCCTATTGGCTCCACTAGTTTTGACCAAGATAATGTGAATGTAGAAGTAGATGCAATCGATGAGGATAACAGCAACTACGAGCATGAATATTTTGATCATCTATACAGTGATGTAGAGAAGAAGTTGTATCCAGGCTGTAAATTATCTGTATTAACTTTTGTGGTTAGGCTAATGCATTTGAAGGTTCTCAACCTTTGGAGCAACAAGTCACTAGATATGCTGCTTAAATTGTTGAGTGAGGTACTACCAGAAGGTTCGAATTTTCCACAAAACACCTATGGTGCTAAAAAAATGTTACAAGACCTTGGACTTGGATGTGAAAAGATTCATGCGTGCAAATATGATTGTGCGTTGTCTTGGAAAGAAAATGAGAAATTAGAAAAATGTCCTATTTGTGATGAATCTCGCTATAAGTTGAATAATGGCAATGGAAAAAAGATACCACATAAAGTACTTAGATACTTTTCATTGAAGCCGAGATTGAAGAGATTATTTATGTCGAGACATACATCTATTGATATGCGGTGGCATCGTGAGAAGCGAGTTGATGATGGTGTGCTTCGACATCCCGCTGATGGGGAGGAATCGAAAGAATTTGATAAATTATATCCATCATTTTCTAGTGATGCACGAAATGTAAGATTGGGACTTGCTTCAGACGGATTTAATCCTTTTGGTAATATGTCTAATTCGTATAGCATGTGGCCAGTTATTCTTGTACCCTATAATCTACCACCATGGAAGTGTATGAAGGAACCATACTTAATGATGTCTCTTCTTATACCAGGGCCACAATCACCTGGTAGAGAAATTGATGTGTTTTTACGTCCATTAATTGAAGAACTCAAAGAGTTATGGTCAATTGGTACATCAACATTTGATTTTTCAACTGGCCAGAATTTTCAAATGCATGCTGCTCTCTTATGGATAATTAACGACTTTCCAGCATATGGAAATTTATTTGGTTGGAGCACTAAAGGTTATATGGCATGTCCGGTATGTAACAAGGAGACTTCATCTACACGGTTGAGAAGTAAGATATGTTATACAGATTACCGTCGATTTTTACATTCTGGGCATGCATGGAGACGTAGTCGACTACACAATAATAAACGAGAAACTCGAGCTGCACCAAAGGAATTATCAGGGGTGGATATTTTGAATCAGTTGAGAAGTGTTGAGATGGTGAAATTGGGAAAGAACCCAAGTAATCAAGATAGAAAGCAAACACCAATGAAATTGAATTGGAAAAAGTATTTTTTTCGAACTAGAATATTGGTCATCTTTGAAATTACGACATAATATAGATGTCATGCATGTAGAAAAAAATATTTATGATAATGTTGTTGGAACTCTTTTGTGCATTGATGGAAAATCAAAGGACACTGATAAAGCTCGAATGGATTTACAAGATTTGAACATGAGGAAGGAATTGCATTTGGTGAAGAATGGTGATAGATATATTAAACCACGTGCAACATACACTTTGACATTGCAGGAAAGAAAAGAATTCTGTGACTTTGTTAAAAAGATTAAATTTCCAGATGGTTATGCAGCTAACATATCGAAAAACGTAAGTGTTAAAGATGGTAAACTTGGAGCACTTAAAAGTCACGATTGTCATGTTTTACTTCAACGAATTCTTCCTATTGGCATTCGAAAATTTTTGCCACGTGACATTTATACTGCATTGGTGGAGTTATCTTGTTTTTTTCAACAAATTTGTGCAAAATCAATTAAAAAGGATGTGTTGCACAAATTGGAGGACCAGATCGTGTTAATACTCTGCAAATTAGAGAGGATATTTCCACCAGCCTTTTTCGATATCATGGTTCATGTAGCTGTTCATTTACCACGTGAGGCAAGACTTGCTGGGCCAGTTGGATTTCGATGGATGTATCCAATTGAAAGGGCTTTAGGAACTTACAAATCTTATGTCAAGAATAAAGCAAGACCAGAAGGCTCTATCGCTGAGGCATACATTGTTAATGAATCATTGACATTTTGTTCCATGTATCTTTATGATATTGAAACCAAATTCAACAGACCAGATCGTAATTTTGATGATAATGATAAAGTTGGTGATGCATCTATTTTCAAGCATAGAGTTAGTCCATATGGTGGGAGGCAATTGATACAACTGCCAAAATCAGAAATTGAGAAAATACATTGGTATATTCTTAATAATTGTGCGGAATTACGTGATTATTTAGAGTAAGTGATTTTTTTCCTAGCCTTATGAATTTTTTTATTTTGTCTTTTTTCTATTTTATCATTTTTATGATATATTTTAACTTTGTTTAATTTTTTGTTGTATAATATGAAAAATGTTCAGTGAACACATGATTGAATTAGAAAAAGAAAGTGAAGGCGTTAATATTTCAGAGGCAGAATTATTAAAAAGGCAACAAAAGTTATTTCCTAACTGGTTTGAACATCGGGTAAGTCAACCAACTATTTAGAATCTTATTTTATTTTATTATGATTTCAACTTTTATATTGGTCTTATGATTTAATTTTTTGGTTTAGATGAAAGTGTTGCATTCTCAAGGAGCAATTGAGGCTACTGATGATTTGTATTCATTAGCATGTAAGCCTGATAGACGAGTGTCTAAATATACTGCTTGCATTGTTGATGGAGTACGATTCACTATCAAAGATCGTGATGATCGACTCACAACCCAAAATAGTGGTGTTTTAGTGTATGAAGAACTAGAAGATGATGATAATGGTGGCGGTGATGATGAGAGGATGGAATTTTATGGAATTCTTGATTCAGTTGTTGAAGTAAATTATATTTATAATAGAAGTGTGGTTTTGTTTAAATGCACTTGGTTTGACACTAACCCTACAAAGAAATGGGTGCGACGAGATTTTCACTTTACAAGTATCAATGTGAGCCACAATTGGTATGTTGATGATCCTTATGTGTTAGCATATCAAGCTAAACAAGTTTTTTACATTGATGATCCTAAGTTGGGGGCCAATTGGAAAGTCATACAGAAGGTGCAGCACAGGCATTTGTACGAAATCCCAGATAAAATTGAGGAAGATCAATCGACAATGCATGACGCATATCAAGCTAATAATTCAGATAAATTTAGTTTTGACATTGATGCAGAAGTTAATGAACAACAAGAACTTCATAGGGTGGATGTGGAACCGGAGGTTGTTCAATTTGTCGAGTCGAGTAGCAGAGTTAATGATGATGATATTGATTTTACAAACGATGATAGTGAAAGTGAGATGAATGATGAAAACTATAACAATGAAAATGAAGATGTACAAGTTGAACATGATATTGAGAACTAATAATATTTATTACTGTGATCCTCATTTAGTTTGTTATGCATAATCAAAAAAATTTTTTTTGGTAGAAATTAGTTATGTTTCCTTTAATATTGTTAAAGGTCATATACTAAGTACCTTATAAATTAATTGGTAGAATAAAAATCTAACCCTACATATTTAATACTTTTGGCTTTACACATATATTCAAAGAGCTTAAATAATTATTATAAATGGTTTTTTTTATCATTTTTTCCCACATTAATTATTAATGATAATTTAAGGCTTTGATTAAGTACTATATAACAATAAACCAAATAAATTAACTAAACTAATATGACTATTTTGAAATTGTTGACGCTAATATACTTTAATGATGAAGTTTTAAGTTCTATTACAATAAGTTTCTAATGTTGTTTTTAATATTTTCATTGCCTCCTATATTTCCCGACGAAATATTTGTTCCATAGCTACACCAAATTTGCGTCGTTTGTTATATTTTGTTACAACACTCATTTCCCCGGAAAATAATTTTTGGTGCCACTAAATCAATGTCGCGACATTTTTTAACTTTTTGTCGCCATAGACGTTTGACGACGCAATATTTGTAAAGTCGCCAAATTAATGTTGTATCAATTTCTACTTTTTCAACGCCAACAAAGTTTCCCAACAAACTAATCTTATCGTAGCTACATATCATTTGTATCATTCCTAATTTTTTTCGTCGCCAAATAGTTTTAAAGGTGATGTGATGATGCATCCCTCAATACATTTGGCCACAGTTTGAAATGTTTTCATCGCCAAATAGTTTTAAAGGTGATGTGATGATGCATCCCTCAATACATTTGGCCATGGTTTGAAATTTTTTCGTCGCTAACGCATATCACCGACAACCTAGGATTCCGTCACCAAAATCATATAGCTATAATGTTTATATTTCCATCGCCAAAACTATTTTGTATCAAAATATATCGTCGGTGTTTACGTCACTAAACTATTTTCTGCCATTCCACGTGGGTCTAGTGAGAACGTCAATCTATTAACGACGATTTATGAAATTGGTTGCGAACAAAACCTTTGGCGACGAATTTTAGAGTTGTTGCTAAAAAAATCGTCGGTAAAAGTACCTTTTGTTGTAGTGTTTACTTTCATACATTTAGCCATTTCAAATGTATATAAGGAAAATAAATATGATGGAGACAAAAATTAAATGAGGATTATCACATGAGTACTAATATCTGTTCGGAGTACTACAATAAATTAACTAAAATTTATGTTCGACACAGATTGTTGGTGAGGTAGATAAAATAGTATTAAATTGATTTTTGTCACAATACTTTATTACAGAAAGTGTTATTTTTTTAGAGGAAAATTTTACCATTTAAATTTAAGAGTAATTTATGACAAAATTTTATAAATTATCACTAAAAGGATTAACATTTTTTATTAACCATAATATTTGTGACAAATATAATTTGACACAGATTATAATTTCTAATTCTTTATTATAAATAAAATATAATAAAATTCAATACACGACGTCGTTTTCTTCAATTAGAATTCCAAAACTAAGCCAGGTCCTCCTCATCCCATTTTATCCAAATTTTTTCTAAGTGTTTTGTTCAGTGTTGAAGCTCGTGGCTTCTAATCAAGCCTTTTCTCAAGTTAGTTCTTGTACGAGACCAATTCCTCCTTCTTTGTCAATATCTACCCCTACAATTTCTACAAGTTGTAGAGTGAGATCCAAATTGGGTACATTCTGTTTCGGGAGCACCCATTTTCAGGAATGATTGTGCATGGTCTGCGTTTCAGCATCGGTAGCTACTTCCTTCATCCTTTTCCAGTTTTTTTTTTTTTTTTTCCATTTTCTTATGGCTTAGGCTTTGCTTTGTTTTTCTGATATGAAATTCAGTGTTTTTAAATATTGTTTTATAGCTTATTTAGGATTTTCAATTTGTATTTCATATATTTCGCAATTTGTTAATATTTCACAATTTGTTTGACTCTTGTCAGATCTAGGGTTTAGAAATTTGGAGATCTTGAAATTCTCATCATTGAATTTTAACGTTTTTATGACTTTCGTCGTCTACTCCACTCATTCTTGGTTGTGTTTCTGTACTGGTTTAACGTTTTCTCATAAACTAATCGTATTAGATTTCTGATTTTGATCCTTGCATCATCTAATTTTGATCTGTTATTTTTGTAATCCAGTCATTGAAATCCAGTCAAAGCAACAATTGGCGAGCTCTAGATCTGATTGTTCTACGGAGTTCGATGAAAGGAAGAAGAAGAGGATATAGTCGAACCGTGAATCGGCTCGACGCTCGAGGAAGAGAAAGCAGCAGGAAATGAAGGACCTGACAAGTGAAGTTAGCCGCTTGCAAATCGCGAACAATCAGATTCAGCAGCTTATCAAAGCCAGGGAGCAGGCATCCATTCAAATAGATTTCCAAGAACAAAGTGTTGGAGAGGCTCAAAAAATGGAACTGAATGATCAATTCGGGTCCCTTAACTCTTTTGTCGACTGCATTAAAGACACTAACGCCCGTACAGTGGACATCCCTGTATTGAAGATGCATTGGTATAGGCTTGAAGAAAAGAATCTTGCTGAGAGAGATGTTCAGATAAAATATATATTTTATCTAGGTCCTCACGGGATTTCTTGATTTTAGAGAACTAATTAAGATCTAAATCGCCTATTCTTTTCTACAACATGAAAATCCTAAAATATGATCAACAAATTAGTATAAGCATGTTTGTCTGTTGGATCATAGCCTAAACTATGCAAAAATCCTTAACTGAATGACTAAAGAAATTTACATAATTGTAATAAATTAAATATATTTTTATATAGCATATACTAAAGAATAATAAAAATTTTTGTCCCTAAATCAATGAGAGAAGAATAAGTCAAACTACACCATCTATTTTTCATGTATCAATATTATAGACTAGTATCTTTAAGGAACTCATTGCTTTTCCCAATTAACTTTTTTTATATAGCATGCACTGAACAACAATAAATATCTTTATAAATACTTTTCCTTGTGGCAGTTCTACTTAATAATTAATTATAATTTGTACGAGTGGATTTCATCTCCCAATTGCAATTGAACACGTGGGAAGGAAAAAACAAAAGGGTAAAAGGGAAAATTCTAGTCCAAAGGAATCAATTTGATTGATTAAGTGAAATCTGTAACACAATTTATCAAGTTTCTTCGATCAAATAAGATTAGAGTGGTCATCGAAACTCAATATATAGAAATTATGAAAAATTTAAAACATTTCAAATATAAACACTTCAACAATCAAAATCCATACTTTTAATGCTTTAAATGACAATCTCAAATCATAAGAAATATTTATTACCTAGTTCAATTCACTTTATTTTGCCCTTTTTGTGGTGAAAAATTTGGAAATTCTGTTGTGGGTCTAAATCTAACATTTGCTTATATTATCCAACTTATTTTGGTTTTGATTTAAGGAAAATGTATGGGTTTTTATTTAAAGGTTCGTAAACAAAAAAAAATCACATTTTCCTCTCCATTATAGGTTCTCTTTAACAATAAAGTTTGGGTAATTTTATGTGTATTTCATGTCATCAACATGATGCAACATTTGGTCTTTTTTCACTTTTGAGGTTGCACTTGATTTACCATCTTAAGCACTACGTACTTCGCTCCCATAACACCATCCTTATTTTAGCCTCTATCATATTATTACCACTAACATACTTTAAGTGTATTTTTGGCTTTGGTATTGTTGAACTAGTATTTAACATCTTAAGCACTACATACTTCGCTCCTGTAACACTATCCTAATTTTAGCCTCTATCATATTATTACCACTAACATACCTTAAGTGTATTTTTGGCTTTGGTGTTGTTGAAATTTTATGACTAGGTGGTATTTTCCACGAAGAGAGAAACCCCAAACTCGGCTCTTACTACCAACAAAAAACCCATTGGGGCCCATTTAGTTGGGTTCCTGAGTTCAAGTCATTACTGCCAGATCTCTTTATTCATCACATTGCCATATCGAAAATTAAACACAATGTGATTCACACCTAAGTCCCTCTTTTTGAACAAGAGTGCTGGATTGAAGATCTAATACTTAGTGTTTTTCATGCCTGTTTTTCCCTGAATCAGAACGTTGGATTGAAGACTAGACTTTTGCTATTAGAGTGAAGACTAGGCCTCGCTACTAGATCTCACTACCAGGTCAAAGACTAGGCCACAGTGCATCGTATGCTTAAGGGCCTACACTGCTAAATCAAGTTGTCATGTAATAACTAAGTTATTATCTCTGAAATTGTTGATTTCCGAACGCATTTTTACTTAAACAAGCGGCTTCTGAATTCCCCTATCATTTTGTGAGGGCCAAGAGTATTCTATGAGGAGTCGAGGAACTTTTTCTATTCATTTGGCCCTTAGTCAAAGTTTGACTAATTTTGACTTTTATTATTTATTATTTTAATAATAAAGTTAAATATCTTTTTACTTTGACTTTATTTAATTTTTATTAAATTAAATTAAACTGTCAATTGCCAATTTACTTGTGTTGGCAGACTATTTTCTTCATTTTTAACCATTTCACTTGTTGTCAATTGAATATGGAGAGACAGAGATAATTCTAGAGAGAGAAAGTGAGGAATTTTGTAAAATTCAAACAATTTTCAAGTGAAACTTTGAGAGTAGGGGCTGGCCACTTGGGGAAGCTCTTTGACATTGTTTTGGTGGTTTTTTAAGTCTTGGTTTAGGAGCTTGCTTACTTGGAAGAAAGGTAGACAACTATTCCTTTTGATTTTCTTGCAAATTCATGTGTTTTTACTTGATTATTTGATGAATTCATGCTTGGAATCAATTAATTGATGATGTGTTGAGCTTAATTTCATGTGTATTGAGCTTATTGATTAAACTCTCAACTGTTGGGTTTAGGATTTGCTGGAATTGATGTCTAAAGTTTGATTTTGATGAATTAATGCATATTTAGTTGAAATTGATTGGTGGAAATGGCATAAAATCTTGTTAATTTCATTTATTGGTAAGAAATTTGATTGAATTTGACATATAGAGGGGCTGTCCATTGTAGATTAATTATGTGAAAATTTTACATGTGAGATGCATTTTGATCATTTCACATGTAAAAATATTTTGGGTTTTTTTAAAAATGTCAAGGGTAAAATGGTAAATTTGCATATAAAGGGACACAAATGAGATTTTTAAAAATATTTAAGGGCATTTTGATCTTTTACATGTAAGGGACATATGTGGAATTTTTTAAAAGGTCGAGCATTTTAGTCATTTGATATGTGAGGACTTAAATGTAATTTTCAAAATTATTGAGGGTATTTTTGTCATTTCGCATATGAGGCTTAAAGTTGAAAATATTCAAATTATTTTGTTATGTATATATTAAATTATCTATTTGATTATTAATATATATATATGTATATATATTCAAATACTTATTTATAATTTATTAAAATTATTTATCTATACAATAGTTTGTATAGTGATAAATATGGTTATATTTTACAATATATATATATATATATATATATTTTATGTATGTATTTATTAAATATACATAAGTGTATTTTGTAAATATATATGTATAGAAATAATTATTTATGTATTGAAATGGGTATTAAATTATTATTTATACTTATAGGTATTTTTGTACAGCGATGCATGTGTATATAATTATGTACATGCATAAGTTATATTTATGTGCATATATATATATGTATGAAATATGTGTATGCATATATGGGTGTGTATATGCGTATTTGTGTATATTTATGTGTATTTATATGTGTATATTTTTATATATGTATTTTACTTATATATATATGTGTGTGTGTGTGTGTGTTTATAAATGCGTATATGGATGGATAGATATATACTGGAGTGGTTATATATATATATATATATATATGTCTGGTTGGAAATTATTATTTATGTTATTTTACTAAGAGTAGGATGGTAATTAGTCAATTATCCATTGAGGGGTATTTTGGTCCGAGATGACCAATGATATTTCGGCAATTACACCAGCGTGATTGGGCAATTTGCAATCGTTGATTGAATAGGAGCATTTTGATAATTACGGCTACTCGAATAGAACGGTTGGTAATTATTCATTTTATTGTGTTGCCTGGTTGGACTTGTGCATTATGCCATGAGCATTCATTTACATAGAGCAATTCATCAGGTTTATTATTTTATGTGAAATGAAGGATTTTTCCCTAAGGGTTTGTGTTTTTAAAATGGTTGCACAATGATGGTGCATGATTTAAGCCCTATTTTAATAGCTTTGTGAATTGCCGACCACAAGTGAAGATGGTTAGCCTGGAACAGTGGTTCATCCACGTACCACCATAGATGTGGTGTTTCGTGTGGCCACACGAGACGCAGAAATAGAGTGAGCTATTCGATTATTAAATTAAAGAGGAAAAAAATGATGATTTTGGGTGTACAGTGTTGCACTACATAACATGGCATTGACATATGCATATGGTTGTCTACTGAGTTTTTTTCACTCACAGCTATTGTCCAATGTGGCAGGTAAATTCAAAACTCAATAGTAGGGTTTGGTGGTGGCGTGAGACCTGAGAAGGCTCAGCAATATACAGTGTTCTTCCGCATTTCTTTTTTAAGTATTTTGGGTAAGATACTCTGTATATTAAATTATACTTCTCTCTTATAATGTGGGTGTGAGTATTTTTGTGCAAAATATTTTATTTATTATATCGGTTTTATTATGTTTTGATAAATGGTCACATTGTCCAAAATTGTCTATTCTAAAATATAATTGAGTGTAGTTGAAAGGGAAAAATTTTTTTTATGGTAACTACACCTTACTTGGGAATCTATACTTGGGTAAGGGGTGTTACAGAGAGCCCCAGATTTTTGAATATGTACTTACTGATGCTCCAGTGTCCGCCTTCATACTAAGGTAGGTTGTCCTTTGGATTTATTTTTAGTATTGTTTTTTTTTCATTTATATGCTTTACGTGACTATATTGCTTAGATGGGGCAGTTGATTAGTCATATGTCATGCATGGTACGAGGGAGATGTGATTCACCTGTGGAGGAGCCAATGGTAGTGCGTGGGGTGACCCCAATGAAGGAGTCATAATCGGGATTGTACTCGAGGAGGATCTCCCGTAGAGGTGTTTTTCCGTCCACATCTGGTGGGGGGCATTGTGATGTCGGTTTGGATGAGGACTCTGCTCGTCGAGAGCTGGAGGGGAGGAGGCAGAACGTCATGATGTTTTTGCATGGTGAGGTTGTCATGATACCAATTTGAGGAGGAAGCCACTATTATATGCCTACTAGGCAATTCCAGCAGATGTAGGCGGATCATTTCCATGATATGTACATGTGCTACATAAATTAGTTTGGTGAGGATCCTACTAAGTAGTAGGCCATGAGGGCACATGTATAGGCACAAGGGTATGAAGGACTACCTGTTGCGGCTGTAATTTTCGAGGAGGACCTAGTAGAGGATACGAAGGAGGATTCCCTGGGTACAAATGGCTATATTCCTTATGGTTATTCACCCGAGCCGTTCGACCCGGAGGATTTTGATCTCTGGGATGACTCAGCTAGCAACTAGGGTCCAGCGTTTTGCAATGTTGTTGTTTGTATATATGTATTATATTTTATACATATGGTATATGTATATATGGGTATATATGTACTATGTATATATTGTATAATATATGTATTGTATTTGGTGGTTGTGTAATGCATTGTCGTGAAAATAAAGTGTTGCTTTTGTTGTGTATCTTATCAAATTATTACCGAATAATTTGTTTAAGATTTATTTCTCTCATTGGTTTAGATGTCGCGTTATTCAAGGAACATTCACCTTGAGCCCAAGAGTAGTTCGGGATACTACAGGTCAGCTTTTGGAGGCCATGGAAAGATTGGTAGCATAGAACACAACAATCTGCGGGGATTAATGTGGTGATGAAGCAATTTTGAGATTTTAATCCCCCAAAATTTAAGGAATCATTGAATTCATTGGTGGAAGAAAATTGGCTTCGGGAGTTAGAGAAGATCGTTCTACTGACAGATGTTTCTGAAACTCAAATTGTGATATGTGCTTCTTTTATACTGAAGGATGGAGCCAGTCACTGGTGGGACATGACCAAGCGAACTTACCGCATAGTCGAGCATCTGATGATGCGGGCCTTGATTAAGACTTTATTCTTGGAGAAGTATTTTCCTCAAGTGAAGCGAGAGGAGAAGGAAGCGGAGTTCTTAAGCTTGGGTAGAGTATGAGAGAAAGTTCGATGAACTTTTCTCACTATGTGCCACACATTGTAGATATTGAGGAGCGTAAGGCTCGATGCTTTGAGGAAGGGCTACGACTTGAGCTTTACAACACTATCGCTCTCTTTCAACTTCCCACATACTCAGAGATACTACAGAGAATGTAGTTGATTGTTAAGGATCCTACTCCGGAGGTAGGTAGACTAGCAAGATCAAGTTCTACTCCTATAAAGAAGTAGTGGAAGGGAGGCTTTCAACAGAAACGAAAGTTTGAGAGGAAGTTGTGGACCAACATCAACCGTAGTGATAACAAGAAGTTCAAGGTGATGGATATTTGATCTAGCATTCCGCAATGCTAGAAGTGCGGCAAGCACCATTTCGATGAATTCAGGAATAAAACTGGAGTTTGTTATAGTGGTGGCATGCCTGGCCATATAAGGAAAAATTGTCCAGAAGCGGGAAAGACATAGTAGCCTACTCAAGGTCATATGTTTAAGCTGACCAAGGAGGAGGCAGGGAATGACGATGCCACTGTGGTTACAGTTACTGTTACTTTGAATGGTTTGAATGCTTTTGCATTGTTTGATTCAGGTGCTATGCACTCGTTTGTGTCTAGTCAGTTTGTTGCTAAATTGGCTAGAAAACCTGTTAATCTTGATTATGGTTTGTTTGTTGTTACACCTTCGGGTGTGACTATGTTTGCTTCTTCTGCGCCTGATGATTATATGGAGTGCCTCGGGGATGAGACACTACGTGCCTATTTGATCATATTGGAATTATCGAATTTCAATGTGATTTTCGATATAGACTAGTTATGTCTATGTGGGGCTTGCATTGATTACAAGGAGAAGAAGGTTTGGTTATGTCATCATGGATCTGATGAATTGTGTATTTCACAATTACTTGGATAAGTTAGTGGTGGTGTTTATCGACGGCATCCTTATTTATTCAAAGTCAGCAACCGATCACGAGAAGCATTTGAAGTTAGTGCTGCAACATTTACGTGAGAAGCAGTTATATGCCAAGTTTAAGAAGTACGAGTTTTGGCTTGGAAGTATTACTTTTTTAGGACACGTGATATCTGCTGAGGGTATTCAAGTGGATCTTAGTAAAGTTGCAGCAATGTAGGATTGGACGAGACCAACAAACATCAGAGAAATCTAAAGTTTTCATGGTTTGGTAGGTTACTATCGTCGGTTTGTAGAAGGTTTTTTCAAGATTGCGTTGCCGTTTACTCAGTTATTAAGGAATGAGACCAAGTTTATTTGGTCAAAGGAGTGCAAGAAAAGTTTCCAGGAGTTGAAGAGGAAACTAGTCTCTGCACCTATTCTTGGTTTACTGAATAGTGAGGACAGTTTTGTGATCTACAGTGACACTTCAAGTAAAAGTTTGGGTTGCATTCTCATGCAGAATGTCAAGGTGATTGTGTATGCTTCGCGCTAGTTGATATCTTATGAGCAGAACTACCCTATGCAAGATCTGGAGTTACGCTGAAGATCTGGCGTCATTACCTGTATGAAGTGAAGTGTGACATCTACACCGATCATAAGAGTCTCAAGTACTTTTTCACTCAAAAAGAGTTGAACATGAGGCAAAGGAGATGACTAGAGTTAGTCAAGAACTATGACTGCACTATCAACTATCATCTAGATAAGGTAAATGTTGTAATGGATGCGTTAAGCAGGAAGTTTATGGGTTTTAGCAGTTGTCTAATCACGTTTCAACCCCGTATTCTAGAGGATTTGTGGAGTATGGATATTGAGTTAGTTACTAACCAGTGTTTATTTATACTAGTGTCACTCATTATTCAACCTTCAATCGTAGGCAAGATAAAGGAAGGGCAAACTAGAGATGCATATCTTTAGAAGGTCAGAGTGGAAGTCATTGAAGGGAAGAAGCTAGAGTTCAATCTCGTTGGAGATGGGACTTTGAGGTTTGGTATGCGGTTATGTGTGCCAAATATTGAGAAGATTAATAAGGAAGTTTCTGTAGAGGCTCATTGTACACCTTACTCAGTTCACCCTTGGTCTACTACAATGTACAAGGACGTCTCTAGGACATTTTGGTGGGCTGGTATTAAGCGAGACATCACGAGGTTCGTCGAGCAGTGTTTGAGTTATCAATAGGTGAAGATCGAGCACTAAAGACTCTGGGTACTAAAGTTGTTGGTGATTCCAAAGTAGAAGTAGAAGTGCATAATGATGGATTTTGTTGTGGGTTTACCGCAGTCTCAGTAAGGTAACGATGCAATTTGGGTAATTGTGGATCCACTAAAAAGTCGGCTCACTTTTTGCCTATGCGGCAGACTCATTCGATGAAGAAGTTAGCTCAATTGTATGTGGACGAGATCATACGACTCCATGGTGTTCCTGTTTTAATTGTTTTGGATCGAAATCCGAGGTTTACTTCATCGTTTTGGAAGAGTCTACATAAAGCTATGGGGACTGAGTTGACCTTCAGTATAGATTTTCATCCATAGATGAATAGTCAATCGGAGCGGACTATTCAGACTCTGGAGGACATGTTGTGAGCATGTATGCTAGATTTTTAAGGAAGCTAGGAAAGGCATTTACCACTGGTGGAGTTCTTTTACAACAATAGTTTTCGTGCATCCATCGAGATGGCTCCGTATGAAGCTTTGTACGGGTGTAAATGTAGGTCTCCATCACATTTGGGATGAAGTTAGTGAACGGAAATTACTTTAACCGGAGATTTTGGAACAGACAAGCAAGATCATCAACAAGATTCGTTAGTGGATGAAGGTAGCTCAGGATCGGCGAAAAAGCTATGTAGATTCTATGCGAAAGGATCTTAAGTTCGAAGTTGATGAGAAGGTATTTTTTAAAGTAGCACCTTTGAAGGGTTTGCTGATGTTCGAGAAAAAAGAAAGTTGAGTACTCGTTTTATTAGGCCTTTTGAAATATTGGAAAGGATTGGAGTTTTAGCTTATCGATTGACTTTACCTCCCAATCTATCTGATGTGCACGATGTCTTTCATATTTCGAATCTGCGAAAGTACGTGCATGATCCTTCTCATGTTATTGAGTACGAGACTTTATAAGTTCATAATAACTTGACTTACAAGGAGAAACTAGTAAGAATTTTAGACCGTAAGGACCAAATTCTTTGAAATTGAGCAATTCCGTTAGTTAAGGTTCTTTAGAGGAATCACGTTGTCGAATAAGAGACTTGGGAGCGCTAAGAGAATATGAGAGCCAAGTATCCGTCTTTGTTCGAGTAGTATGCTTTCTCCTTTAGTAAAATTTTGGGGATGAATTTTTTTTTAAGGGGGAAAATGTTGTAATAACTAAGTTATTATCTCTGAAACTGTTGATTTCCGGATGCATTTTTGGTTTTATCGTGGTTTAGCCTTTTCACAGAAACAAGCGGCTTTTGAATTCCTCGAGCATTTTGTGAGTGCCAAGAGTGCTCTATGAAGAGTCGATAAACTTTTTTTACCCATTTTACTCTTGGTCAAAATTTGACCAAGTTTGACTTTGACTATTTAATATTATTAATTAAATTGTCAATTGCCAATTTACTTGTGTTGGCCAAGTCTTCTTTTCATTTCTCACCCTTTCACTTATTGTCAATTCCAATCTAGAGAGAGAGAATTTTAGAGAGAGAAAGTGAGGAATTTTGCAAAATACAAAGAATTTTCAAGTGAAATTTTGAGAGTAGGAGCCAGCCACTTGGGGAAACTCTTTGGCATTGTTTAGGTGGTTTTTCAAGGCTTTTTAGGAGCTTACTTGCTTGGAAGAAAGGTAGGCAACTATTCCTTTTGATTTTCTTACAAATTTATGTGTTTTTACTTGATTATTTGATGAATTCATGCTTGAAATCAATGAATTAATGATGGGTTGAGCTTAATTTCATGTGTATAGAGCTTATTGATTAAACTCTCAATTGTTGGGTTTAGGGTTTGATGGAATTGATGTTTAAAGTTTGATTTTGATAGATTAATGCATATTTAGTTGAAATTGATTAGTGAAAATGGCATAAACCCTTGTCAATTTTATGTATTTGTGAGAAACTTGATTAAATTTGACATGTAGAGGGTCTGGCCATTATAGAGCAATTATGTGAAAATTTCACATGTGAAGGGCATTTGGGTCTTTTCATATGTAAAGGGTATTTTGGGTAATTTTTTTAAAATTTCATAGGTAAAATGGTAAATTTGCATGTAAGGCACACAAATGGGATTTTTGAAAATGTTTAAGGGCATTTTGGTCTTTTGTATATAAGGGACATAGGTAGAATTTTTAAAAATGCCAAGAGTATTTTAGTCATTTGACATGTGGGGATATAAATATAATTTTTGAAATTGTTGAGGGTATTTTTGTCATTTTCTATATGAGGAGTAAAGTTGAAAATATTTACGATTGAAAGGATATTATGGTCCTTATAATATTTCAAATTATTTTAATATATATATATATATATATTCAAATACCCCATTTATAATTTATTAAAATTATTTATTTATTTATACAATGGTTTATATAGTGATAAATATGGTTATATTTTACAAAATATACATAAATATATTTTGTAAATGTATATGTATAGAAATAATTATTTATGTATTGAAATGGATATTAAGTTGTTATTTATACTTACAGGTATTTTTATGCAACGATGCATGTGTATATAATTATGTACATGTATAAATTATATTTGTGTGCATATATATGTGTATAAAATATGTGTATGCATATATGAATGTGTATATGCGTATTTGTGTATATATATATGTGTATATGAATGTGTATTTATATGTGTGTATTTTTATATACGTATTTTACTTGTATATATATGCGTTTATTAAGGCATATATGGATGGATAAATATGTGTGTAATAGAGTGGTTGTATATATATATTTGGTTGGAAATTATTATTTCTGTTATTTTACCAAGGGTAGGATGGTAATTAGCCAATTATCCATTAAGAGGTATTTTGATAATTTTTCATATACTCGAGGGGTATTTTGGTAATTTTTTAGATGACCATTGATATTTCGGTAATTAAATCAGTGTGATTAGACGATTTACAATTGTTGATTGAGCAGGGGCATTTCTATAATTATGGTTGTTGGAATAAAACGGTTGGTAATTAGATATTTTATTGTATTGCTTGGTTGTACTTGTGCATTGTGACATGAACATTTATTTGCATATAGCAATTCATGAGGTTTATTATTTTATATGAAATGAAGAATTTTTCCTTGAGGGTTTGTATTTTTAAAATGGTTGCATAATGATGATGCATGATTTAAACTCTATTTTAATAGCTTTGTGACTTGCCGACCACAAGTGAAGGTAGTTAGCCTGGAATGGTAGTTTATTTGCATACCACCAAAGGTGTGATGTTTCGTGTGGCCACACGAGACTCGCGGAAAGAAAGTGAGGTATTCAATTATTAAATTAAAGAGGGAAAAATGATGATTTTAGGTGTATGGTGTTACACTACATGACATGGCATTGACATATGTATATAGTTTGTCTACTGAATGTTTTTCACTCATAGTTATTATCCTGTGTGATGGGTAAATTCAAAACTCAACAGTAGGGTTTGGTGGTGGTGGGAGACCTGAGGAGGCATAGTAATGTACAATATTCTTCTGTATTTCCTTTTTAATTAATTTGGACAAGATACTCTGTATATTAAATCATACTTTTCTCTTACAATGTGGGTGTGAGTATTTTCATGAAAAATACTTTATTTATTATATCGGTTTTGTTGTGTTTTGATAAATGGTCCCAAAGTGTAAAGAAATGTTTTAATATTGTTTTGACATTCTCCAAAATCATCTATTCTAAAATATAAATGAATTAGTATTTGAAGGGAAAAAAAATTTTAATGGTAACAACTTATTCAGGAACCTAGGTTTGAGTAAAAGGTATTACATGTAGAACAAACGATTAAGTAGGGGTGGCAATTTAAGCATGCCACGACAACACGACTCGAAAACAACAGGGAGTTCTGGTCATAAACAGGTTGACCCGTTTAATACGATTAGTAAACGGATCGTTTTTGGGTCAACCCGCTTAACCCGAAATTGACCCATTTAACATGATTATTAATTGGGTCGTTTTCAGATTATAAATGGGTTGACCAGAAAATGACTCGTTCAAGACGATTAATTAAACGTGCCATTTTTAGGTCAACCCACTTAATCCGAAATTGACCCATTTAAATTAAATATTTTAAAACTTGAAATATTTATAATTAATTATAAATTTATAATAACATAATATTTATATTATAAATTTTATAATATAAATAGAATATAAATACATAATTATATTTGTGTAACATGCACAATTATATATAAATAAAAATGTATGTATGTCATATACAAATATATCATAATTACAAATATGTGTATGTCACATACATAATATTATCCCATTTTATATGTAACAAATATATATTGTTACAAATATTTCACAATTATATACAAATGTGTATATATTACATACAAATATGCGTATGTCACATACATAATATTATCCTATTTTATATGTAACAAATACATATTGTTACAAATATGCCACAATTATATACAAATGTGTATATGTTACATACAAATGTGCCACAATTACAAATATGTGTATTTCACATACATAATATTATTATATTTTGTATGTAACAAACACATATTGTTATAAATATGTCACAATTATCTACAAATGTATGTATGTTATATACAAATAATCAAATATATCATAATTACAAATATGTGTATATTATACACATAATATTATCTTATTTTATATATCACAAACATATATTGTTACAAATATTTATATGTCATATACATATAATGTATATTTATTTAATTTAATGTGACTCATATACATATATTGATTGAATAATATGTGCACTGTTCATAATAGTTACAAATTAATTTACTATTTAGACCCCTTAAAAAAATAAAAATATATAAATTACTTATAATTTAATATATATTACTTATAGACTTGTAGTTATAGAGTTTACCAACTTTTCTTTTTTCTTTTTTGTATCAACTTTTCATTTCTTTTTTATTTTTCTCATCAACATTTCCTTTCTCTTTTCAATTTTCCCCATCAAGCCTTATCTTCTTCTCCTTTCCCTTACTCTTTTACCCATTGGCATCAGTCTCTCATTCATTCCTGTGCTCTCTTATTCCAAGCTCCATCTTTTTCTTCCTTCCCTTTCTCTTTTCCCTATCAACTTTCCATTTTTCTTTTCAATTTTCTCCATCAAACCTCTTCTTCTTCTTTCTCTTTCTCTTTTCCCCATTGACACCAACCTCTCATTCCCGCGTTCTCCCATTCCAAGCCCCATTCCTATATGTGTACTGCTCTCTCATTTCAAATTAAGCTAAATTTTGACTAGGTAAGGCCTTATAGCCATTAATTTTAATTTTTTGCGACTTATTTTTATCTAATTAGCTTTTTTTATTTAATTTGATGAAAATTTGTTAGGGACTCTGTTAGAATTTATAATTATAATTATCTTTATAAAATTTGAATTATTTTTTTGAATATGTGGCTGATTGTGTTAGGGTCGATGATTTTTGACACGGTTAATAAACAGGTTGACATAATTAATAAACTAGTCGGGTTTACTAATTAGATGGTGTGATTTTCTACATCTATATAATTAATTTTGATTTGCATTTACCAACGTTGATAACTTCCTGATCCAATCCATACGTCTTCAAATGAAGTGCCCCATGGAAAAGTACTCCAAGGTTAGTGGCTGCCTATAAATAGTTGATGTTGAAGAAGTTTAATAGGTTTAAATGCTTACCCAAATATATAAAATAAAGTTAAGACATGCTAACATAATCATTTATATATGTATATATAATATATTGCAACTATATATGACCTTTTTCTATACACGTAATTAACGTTGTTTTAAGTACCTAAATTGAGTACGTAAATTATGTCTTCTTATTTGTTTCTCTAATCAGAATTTACCATCTTAATTTTTCTCTTCCATTTCAATGATGTGTCAAAATTTAACAGGTATAAATAAGGGGACATGGAGATAGAAAAGTGATGTGCGTTCCTAATTTACAAATTAGATCACTTTTATTAATTACAAGCTGATGGCACTTTTTCATTTCCTTGGTTACAAAATCTAGAATATTAAATTCATGTTCTTTAAAATATTGGGATAGAAGTTAATAAGCTATTTACCGAGGGCTATCAAACTTCAAAAGCTAGGTTTTTTATTTTGAAGAGAAATTAGTTGTACAGTACTAACTCAAATCACCTGAAAATTAATATAATTAATTAATTTAAGATTTAAAATTATCTCTCAATTAATAGATCGATCTTGAAAAATGTTCATGGACATCGAGTGTATTTATGAAAATGTTTACATAATCCTCACCTCTAATAATTTAATTAATTGAAACTTTTCGGCTTTCTATTGAACTATACATATAAAACACATTCAACTCCATAATTTAATATTAATAGCGTAACAAAACCAATGCTGTTCTAAGTTTTATGCGTTCTATTTTTTTGTTTACTTGTCAACACTAAATGCTGAGTCATTTACTTACTCCAACAATTTACATACACTAGTCTTAAACATGCTTACCGAGTAATTTATATATATATATATATATATATACATATGTATATATATATATTCACAAAAGTGGCTAGCTACTTGGTAATTTTTGGTCGTCAACCAGTATACGTAACATGAACATTCTCCTCCACCGTATTAATTACTTCCACTTCAAGCAAAAACAAAAAAATTCCACAAATAGAACCACTATCAATTCGCACAGTTTCTGTCTATTTTTTCGTCAAACTTTCAACCCTACACATATTGCATTGTTGAATACAAAACCAAAAATGGGTATTTCCAAGCTTCCCATAGCACTGATTTGCACGTTAAGCTGTTTAGCCATGCTTCTTCTCCAAACATCACACGCCCAAAACACAAAGCAAGACTACCTGAGAGCCCACAACTTGGCTAGCGCAGCAGTTGGCGTTGGACCATTGAAGTGGGATGACAAGGTTGCAACCTATGCACAAAACTATGCCAATAAGCACAAAGCTGACTGCAAAATGGTTCATTCTGGGGGACCTTACGGCGAGAACCTCGCATGGAGCAGGGGCAACCTTTCCAGCACTGCTGCGGTGAAGTTGTGGGTGGATGCTAAGGCCTACTATAATTACAACTCTAACTCTTGTGCTGCTGGAAAACAGTGTGGGCATTATACACAGGTGGTTTGGAGACAATCGGTACGTGTCGGGTGTGCTAAGGTTCGGTACCTTCATTACTTCCAACTATGATCCCCCAGGCAACGTTGCTGGGCAGTGTCCTTACTAAGGGCTATGCTATATTTAATATTCATGGGAGCTTGCTATATAAGCCAATAAATATGCATATATATATATATATATTATACAAACAGTACGTGATTTTCACGTTATTAATAATATAGGAAATTCACGTGTGAAACCATGCACGCATGCATACATGGTGGAAATATTTCTATCTTGTATACTTTAAATAAAAATTTCCTTTATTTTTTAGCTATCAGTCAGTAATATAAATTTTAGTCATCTCTCTTTTTCATAAGTACTTTTAGGTATTACTGAATCAGTTACAAAGTTAATAGCGGCAAATATTTAATTCTCTCGTCCTTTCCCTGGAAACAGAGAGAGACAGAGAGACATGATTAATGTTAAAGCTTCAAGACCTACATGGAATCTACTAACTCCAAAAACTAAAATTAACTGCATTAGCTAAATCTAAATGCTGGTAATATATCTGTGTATGTATATTTATTGATATATAGATATGTTGGAAGAAGATTATTTGGCTTGGAGGTTTTAGGAGGATTTTGGAGAAGGAAGAAAGATTGAAGGAAAACTTTTGTATTGAACTCTTCTTGGTTTTTGGTTTAACTTGATACAAATAAGAAGAGGACACTCCTATTTATAGTATTCCAGGGATCATTCTAGACTCTAATTAAGTATTACATACTTTGAAAAATATCTACTACCTTCTACACCATCCTACCAACTACCACATTAATTATATCTATCACCTTCTACGCCCTTCTACCAACTACTACATTAATTAATTATTTAGATAATTCTAAACTAAGATTATTTTACAAATTGGACTCACTAAATGGACTCATAAATTGTATAGCCCAATACATATTTAGCACAATGCTTCTTTAATCCAAAATTAAGTTTATTTCACAACACGCCCCTTTAAACTTGATTTTGTCACTCCAAGTAATCTTCTTAACTTGAAGAATACTTCATGCTTCAAAGGTTTGGTGAAGATGTCCGCCACTTGATCTTGTGTCCTTGCATATTTCACTTCTACTTCTTTTCTTTCTATGCTTTCTCTTATGAAATCAAACCTTGTGTCAATATGCTTGCTCCGATCATGGAAGACAGAAATTTTTGCTAGTGCGATTGCTGACTTATTATCAACATAAATCTCCATTGGGCCTTCTTGTGGAATTTTGAGATCTTTCAACAAGTATCTCAACCAAATTTCATGACAAACACTTGAAGTAGCAGCCATATATTCGGCTTCTCAAGACGAAAGTGTTATAATTGGTTGCTTCTTTGAACACCAAGTGAAGGCGGTATCTCCCATGAAAAATGTAAACCCCGTTGTGCTCTTTATTTCATCCAAGTCGCCCGCCCAATCACTATCACTATATCCAACAAGTTTGAAATAATTAGATAATGAATAAAGTAAGCCAAAATCAATCATACCTTTTATGTAGCGAAGAATTCTCTTTGCAGCCTTCATGTGAGTAACAGTAGGTGACTCCATGTAGAGGCTAACAAGACCAATTCCATAGAGAATGTCGGGCCTCGTGCATGTCAAATATCGTAAGCTCCCAACATGACTCTTAAGCATTGTGGGATCTACTTTTTCTCCTTCATCTTTTCTTGACAACTTAATTCCACATTCCATGGGTGTATCAACCGGCTTGCACTCTTTCATATTGAATTTCTTGAGTATCTCCCTCGCATAGCCTTCTTGAGAAATGAATATTCCTCCATTACTTTGCTTTACTTCTATGCCAATATGATATGACATAAGCCCAATGTCTGTCATTTCAAATTCTTTGACCATTATCTCCTTGAAATCTTGAAATATTTTTGTATTATTTCATCAACATACAAACAAACAACCAACATATCTCCATTTTCACTTACCTTGCCATAAAGGGCATGTTCATGTGGGTATTTAGTAAAATTGTTATTTTGAAAATATTTATCAATTCTACTATAACATGCCCTTAGAGCTTGCTTGAAACTATATAAAGCTTTCTTCAATTTCAAAACTTTACGTTCATATCCTTTCACTTCATAGCCAAGTGGTTGCTCAATATAAACTTCTTCTTCAAGATATCCATTTAAGAAAGTCAATTTAACATCCATTTGATGAATTTTTCAATTATCTTGAGCAGCAAGTGATAATTAATCTTATGTTTTCTAAATGAGAAATAGGAGCAAATACCTCATCATAGTCAATGCCATACATTTGCTTATAACCCTTGGCAACCAATCTTGCTTTTACCTTTCGACTTCACCTTTGGCATTCTTCTTTGTCTTGTACACCCATTTTACTCTCATTGCCTTTTGTCCTTTTGGAAGTGTTGCTAGCTCCTAAGTGTCATTCTTTAAGATTGACTTCAAATCTTCATCCATTGCTTTTCTGCAATTCTCACTTTGTTCAACTTCTTCAAAGTTCACTGGCTCACAATCAGTAAAAAGGAAAAATCAAGTAAGATTATCAAGTTCATCGGTTACCTCATAGACATCTTGAAGACTTTTTGTCCGCTCCGTTCATCTCTTCCATACAAGAATGATGGTGGTGAGTCCCTACTGTTGGTTGATGTTGATGACATGGTTGGAGTAGTGGGTTCTTGCATCACTTCTCGTGCTTACGCTCCTTTTTCTTGTTTTTCTTCAATGATTTGGAGAAGAGAATTATACTCTTAATTTTGTGTCTCTTAATTCCATGTGCCTTCTTCATCGAACTCAACATCTCGACTAATGATTATCTTCTTAGTACTTGGATTGTAGAGCTTGTATCCTTTGGAGCTTGAGTCATAGCCAATGAAAAAGAACTTCTTACTCTTGTCATCTAGCTTCGTCCTTTTTTGATCCATAATATATACATATGCAATGCTCCCAAACACTTTCAAGTGTGAAACGATGGGCTTCCTTCCACTCCATGCCTCTTGAGGTGTTTTTCCCCACACACTTCTAGTTGAAGAGCAGTTTAATAAATATACCGCATAATCAACAGCTTGAGCCCAATATTCTTTTGGCATCTTCTTACCTTTTATCATGCTTCGGGTCATGTTAAGAATGGTTTTATTTTTTCTTTCTGCACACCATTTTGTTGGGGGAATCTAGGAACCGTTAGAGGGTGACGAATTCTATTATTTTCACAAAATTTGTTAAATTCATTTGATGTAAATTCACCTCCTCTATCTCATCTCATGGCTTTGATTTGAAGACCATTTTTTTTTCAACAAGTGCTTTAAATTTCTTGAAAGCACTAAACACCTTGGATTTTTCTTTGAGAAAATAAATCCAAGTTTTTCTACTAAAATCATCAATAAAGAGAATGAAGTAGTTACTCTTACCAAGAAAACTTGGGTTGATTGGCTCGTATATGTCAGTGTGAATGAGTTCCAACGGCTTTTTTACTCTTGTGTTTGCTTCTTTTGAAAAATATTTTTGTGAATGTTTTCCAAGTAAGCATCCTTCACACAATTGATTTGGATAATTAATTGAAAGCAATCATCTCACCATTTGCTTCATGGATAGCAAGTTCAAATCAAAAAAATTGAGATGCCCAAACCTTAGATGCCATGGCCAAGATGTATCTTTGACATAAGCCTTCAAGCATTTTGCAATATCATTTTAAATATTCAATAAAAACATTCTATTACTTGTCATTGGTACCTTGACAATTAAATTTCTTTTACAATCTCTTAGAAAAATGTTATTTTCTTTCATATAAATATCATAGCCTTTCTCTAAGAGTTGGCCCAAGCTTAATATATTATTTTTCATATTAGGCACATAAAAAACATTTGAGACAAATTGGCGATTTCTATTTTTCAAGCTTATGAGAATATCACCTTTACCTCTTACCGGAATCTTGGATTCATCCCCAAATGTGACATTCCCACTGATAGTTTCATCAAACTCTACGAATATGGTTCTATTTTCACACATATGATTGCTTGTGCCGGAGTCAAGGTACTAAGTGTTGGATACTTTTCCTTCTTCTCCTTTGTAGGCTAAGAACAAGGTAAGCTTATCTTGTTTTCCATTTTCTACAAAATTTGCTTTCTCTTCAACTTGATTAGTAACTTTACATTCCCAAGCAAAGTGTCCCAAATTTTTTACAATTGTACCATTGAACTTGAGATTTGTTATACCTTGGCCTTGAGTTTGTACCTCTTCCATGACCTCTTTTTGAATCTTGTCCCCTTTCTTGATTGTTGAATGTCTTGAATCCTCCTCTTCCTTGGCTACGACCACAACCGCGAACATATCCTCTTCCTCTTCCTCCTTGGCTATGACCACAACCGCAAACATATCCTCTTCCTCTTCCTCTTTGGCTTCTTTCGTTGTTGAAGGCTCATTGGTTGTTTTCCTTCAATGTGAGCTTTGTTTGAAGTACTTGCTTTCTTCTTCTTTCATCTTTTTTCATATACTTGGAAGGATCCCAAAAGCTCTTCAATTGTCATTTTCTCTAAATCTTTTGTTTCCTCAATGGTGACTACAATATGCTCAAATTTTGGATGCAAAGAATGAAGAATTTTCTCCATAATTATAACATCATTTATACTTTCACCATTTGCTTTTAATTGATTTGTAACTCCCAAAACTATAAAAAATATTCAGAAATAAATTTAGATTCTTTCATTTGGAGAGATTCAAACTCACCTCTTAGAGTTTGGAGACGAATCCTCATAACTTTCTCCACTCTTTTGTAGGAAGTTTGAAGTCTATCCCACGCTTCTTTTGCAGTATTTGCACTTGAGATCTTCTTGAACCCATCATCTTCAGTGCTTGGTAGATAAGGTAGAGAGCTTTCTTATCTCTCTTCCTTACATCCTTCAAGATATCCTTTTGGTCTTGGGTAACATCTTCCTTTTCTTTATTGTATCCTTTCTCTACAATCTCCCATAGGTCTTTTGAACCTAGCAAGACCTTCCTCTTGATAGCCTACTTGTCATATTTGCTCTTGTTGAGTGATGGAACTTGAAAATGAACTATTCCATTTGCCATCTCCTTTAAGAATCTTAAGGCCCTAATACCACTTTGTTGGAAGAGGCTTATTTGGCTTGGAGGTTTTAGGAGGATTTTGGAGAAGGAAGAAAGATTGAAGGAAAACTTTTGTATTGAACTCTTCTTGGTTTCTAGTTTAACTTGATACAAATAAGAAGATGACATTCCTATTTATACTACTCTAAGGATTATTTTAGATTCTAATTAAATATTACACACTTTGAAAAATATCTACCACCTTCTAGACCTTTTCTACCAATTACTACATTAATTAATTATTTAGATTATTCTAGACTAAGATTATTCTAGAAATTGGACTCACTAAATGGACTCATAAATTATACAACCCAATACATATTTAGCCTAATGCTTGATTAATCCAAAATCAAGTTTATTTCACAACAAAATACACAGGAATGGTGTACTGAGCGACATCACTCAATACATCATAAGTGACACACAGAAAAAACTAACGCCGGCGTTAGTTTATATTTTTATGTGTTAATTTTTTTTTCTTTTTTTTCCCTTCCTGACTTTCCTTCCTTCATGTTTTTCTTCTCTTTTCTGCATTTCCTCTTCTAGCCGACATCATAGCTCATTACCATACCATTTCACTGATTTCATCCAAATCGATGCTACAAACAAGAAGCAAAAAACTCCCTTCATACTCCTTCATTGTTGACGTTGTACGAGTAAGAAGAACTTTTTTTTTCAATGTTACTCAAGTAGGAAAGTTTGTGCTTTTCTCCTTTCTTAGTCGAAATACCCATGGCTTTTGACACAATTTTGTTGCTGTGTTATGGCCAAAAAAATTCCTGACATATATATATATAACTTGGCCAACCGTTTACCATTAGAGATACCAGAGGCAATGAGGTGATCATCAATGGCACCGAATGGTCCCAGAAATGGCCCACAGTGTGGTGCAACAAGACAGAAAATTCTCATACATAAAATTTTCCCTTTTTTTTTTGGTTCTTGCAAGTATAGAGCTCATCACCAGACAAAGCTTTTTTCCTTTTTGTTTTTAATTTTGTTTTAGGTTTTCATTCCCTGAAAACATGAACGTGTGAACTACCTTCTCTGTTCATCAAAAAGCTACACTACATGTACAACCACAGGAATCAGTAATGGGGTTTGGTTTCCAACAATTAACTTAAAAAGGAAAATACTCTCATTTTATTTTGTTTTAGTGTAAGCTAGAATTAAAGAATGTTACAAGTCTATAAGTACCTTTTAATTTCCTGGTTCGCAATCTAGTTCGTGCTCAGAAGAGAAGAAAAAGAATGTTTTCTGGTTAATGCACGGAAGGGAAGAAGAAGAAACTCTTCAAATCTTCTCACATACAAAAAAAGAAGAAGAGGAAATGGTGGCCTAATCCTCCGATAATGCAAAGAGTGGAAAAAGGAGATCAATGGGGTTGAAAGGGGGAACCCATGTGCTATCCTTGAATACCCAAGGCTGGGTGTGAGCTGTGAACCTCAAATCCTCCTTGTACAATCCCGACGGTGAAGAGATGCAAGCAAGCTGTAATTTTATTTTGGCCACGACAAAACAAGAAGTGGGAAAGTTTGTGCTTTCCTCATTTCTTAGTCGAAATACCCATGGAAGTGAGGAGGAGGAAGGGAGATTTTTGCTTCTTGTTTATGGCTTCCATTGGGATGAAATCAATGAAATGTTATGGTAATGAGCTCTGGCATTGGCTAGAAGAGGAAAAGCAAAAAAGAGAAGGAAAAACACGAAGGAAGGAAAGTCAAAAAGGAAAAAAAAATAAAAATAATGAGTAAAAATATAAAGTAACACCAGCGTTAATTTTTTTCATGTGTCACTTATAATGTACTGAGAGATGTCGCTCAGTACATCATTCCTATACAGATATATATATATATATATACATATATATATATGTATATGACTTTAGTTGTAAAAGATTGAGAAGTTTAGGTGTTATTTAGTTGTTTTGAACATTCATTTTAATTATAACAGTCCAACAAACTAGTCATGTTAATTTGTAACCATCCTCAATCAATCTCAGACTTTTTTTTTTTTTTCTCCTTGTATCATTGGCATGCATAAATTGGGAAACACACATAGGGATGAGGAAACGAGTATAGATGAGACAAATGAATATCAAACTCAACAAGAAAACAATTGCTGACTTTTGATGTGCAATGTAACATCTCATATACTCTCGCAAACACATAATAACTAAAAGGGGTATAAGATTTATTATTTTTCTTTTCTAAAAATACTATTCCAAAACTACTTCAAATTTAGTTCTGGAAGTATGTAAAGGTTCTAAACAAATTCACTACTATCAAGTATCAGAAAAAAAAAAAAAAACAAACAAATGATCATTTCAAATTATTAATTACAAGTATTATTAATTAGTTTGTTAAGTTTTCTATGTTTCAAATTTCAAATATTTCTTTAATAAAAATATTATAAAACGAGACAATACAAAATTATGGATGGAAAAGAGAAAAATAAAACTGAAAGTTTAGAGAACGGGAGGTAAAAACTTATAATGCACATTTTTTCACTTTTCCCATTTTTTTTAACTTCACAAAATGTCGATGCATATATAAGATTCTTATTGGAATGTATATAGGAACTCAGATAGAGTTGTTGTTCTAAGTCATTGGCCCAATAGTGGAAGCCAAAAAAGAAAAAAAATGGTTGGCACAATAGAGATTGACATAAGTCAAACAATATGTTCTCTGTCATGTATCAAGATTAAGTGGAGCTCAAGAAATTGAGTACATTTTAATCCTTTTCCTTGCTCTAATTCAGTTTAATAATTAATTATAAATTATTTTCGTTTAGTTTTTCTCAAATTTGCCAGCGTTATAACATCCTGATCCAATACGTCTTCTGGAATATGCAATGCCAGCCGGGCATATTGACGGGCTGGTAAAGACTCCAAGGTTAGTGGCTGCCTGAGAATATGGCGATGATGAAGAAGTTGATTAATAGTTTATCCCCTGCCAATAAAGGTAAGACTACAATAGTTTTTTGCCTGCCAATGTTGATGAATGGATTTTATATGTATAATATATTGCAAATTATGAACGCAATTTTCTTTACACGTAATTAACTTTTCTTAAGTACCTAATTAAGAGGCTTGTTTACTCCGGATTATGCAACTCACACACGGCATTTTTAATTACCAGCTAATGAAACTTTTTTATTTTATTAATTATGAGAAGAATGTGTCAAATTTTAATTGGAATAATAGGTAAGGGGATAGAGAAGAAACGGATGATCTGAGTTCGATGAAAATGTATTGATGATTTATAGTTCAATATTCAATATGTGTGCCAAAAACAAACATTTGTGACAATTGATAAGCCGTCTATGGAGGGCTATCTAATTTTCAAAAGTTAACTTATGTCTTTTAGTTCCAAAGAAATTACAGTAAACTATATCATCCAGAAAATTAATAATATTAATTATTTAAGATTTAAAATTAATCCTTAATAATTAACTTGAGTGCCTTTGTGGAAATGTACTCAAAATAATTATCTTGTCCATAATTAATAAATTTGTATGACTTCGTGTTCATGTACTTTAATTGAACTTTCAACCTTCTATAGACCATAACATTCAACTCCATAATTTAATATCAATAGCGTAAAATAACATCTTTATGACTATGTACTGAAAGTCTAAAGCCAATGCCGTTCTAACATATAAGTTTTCGTTTTTGAATTTGTTTTTTTCTTTAAATGCTAAAACAATCACTTACTCTGATAATTAATTATCGACTAATGCTATTCAGCAAGCCACTTGGCATGCTTTTATTGGTTACATATGATGGACTTATCAACTTTATTAATTACATATAATCTCCTACTTATGAAAGCATATCATGTACATTGTAAAATCCCAATGTGATAAAAAAATTTATTGATATAATTAACATACATTAGTCTCAAGCATGTCGAAGGAGCAATTTTTTTACATTTTGTCTTCAAGGTGTGGTTAGCTCTAATTTGTATTTTAATTTTTAACCAATTACGTAACATGAACATCTTTCTCCTATTTAATTTCATGCAAATACAAAAAATTCTACAAATGTAACTATAAATTCCCTCGGGTTCTGTAACATATTTTCATCGGCCTTTCAACATTATACATTGCATTTATCGAATACAAAAACAAACATTATACATGGCGCTAACTTACCCAAAAATAATTTTTTTAGTCAACAAATTAAATATTCAAACTTTCCAAATATTCAAAACTCAATTAATTTCCATTAATACATACAAATCAAAAGTGAGTAATACATAAATCAATTAGCAATTAAAAATATAACAAATCAATTAAAATAGCTCCATGCAAGCTTTTCTAAAATATTAATGTGAAATGGGGATCTCTGTGATGGAAATAGATACTACATGAAGTCTCACAATCTAAGAGGACTATGCAAACATTAGAGGGCATGCTAAGAGCTTGTGTGTTAGACTTCAACAATTCTTCGGAAGCACATTCCAACTTTTGGAGTTTGCATACAACAATAATTATCAAGCGACTATTAGCATGTCACCATACGAAGCTTTGTCTGAGAGGAAATGTAGATCCCCATACATTGGGATAAAGTAGGTGAGCAGAAGTTTGTTGGACTCAAAATTTTGCAGCAGGCCCAAGAGGTGGTTACAAATATTAGAGAAAAGATCAAAATTGCTCAAGATTGACAAAAGAGGCGCCGACATCGAATGAAAGGACCTGAAGTTTATGGTTGTATATAGGGTGTTCCTAAAAATAGCACCAATGCAAGGCATAATGAGATTTGGAAAGAATAGAAAGTTAAGTCCATATTACATCAGACTTTTTGAAATTCTTGAGAGAGTTGGTGATGTGGCTTATCATTTGGCCTTACCGGCCAATCTCTTAAGTGTTCATAATGTGTTTCATGTTTCAATGTTGAGAAAGTATGTTTTCGATCCTTCATACGTGCTTAGTTACAACCCATTGGAGATTCATGAAGACTTGACTTATGAGGAGCAGCCCGAGAAAATTTTAAGTCATAAGGAAAAAGTATTTTGAAGAACGAGTATTGCATTTGTGAAAGTATTTTGGAAGAATTACTCAATAAGGGAAGCAACTTGGGAACGTGAAGAAGAGATGAAGGTTAAATATCCTCATTTTTTTTTTTACCAATATTAGGAGTTTTGCTTGAGTTTTGTTTAAGTTATTGTCATAAGTTATTTTTGAATTTTGCAAACGAAATTCTTTTAAGGGTTATATGGTCGTGGGACCCTCTATATGAATTAGGGTTTCAAAACCCTAATTGGCATTTAATTGCCATTAAATATTTGTTATTTTGAATTATTATTAATTGGTTGATTTTTATGTTAATTGATAATTGATTGTGTTTTATTTATTGATTGATATATTTGTATTTATGGCAATTAATTGGAAAGTTGAAATCTGAGCTTTTATAATTATTGACTGAAGAATAATCAAAATGAAAATGTATTAAGATAGAGCCTACTATTAGAATAGTTTCATTTTTTTAAAAAAGAAATTATTTCATATTTCATTTATTTATTTATTTCAAATACTAGAGGACTGTCTATTTAAAGACAGCCCTTTGTCTTAAGATAGGTTTTTGTCACCTCTCTTTTTTCATTTTGTTTTACTATGTAACTAAGGAGAAAATTTTATTTATCTTTCCTTCTCTTCTTATCTAATGAAAAAAATACTTTACACACACAAATTCAAAAGGAGTTTTTGAGATTTTATCTTAGGAGATATTTCAAATTTGTTGAAGAATTCAAGGCTCAAGTAGGTTTTCTAAATCAAATTTTATTTGTTACTATTTGTGATGGATTATTAATATATATTATATACTATTTTTATTTTAATTTTATTTTAAGAAAAGAATAATCAAATTTTTTTAAGGTTTATATTATTGTTTTAGTTGATATTTAAGATTTTGAAACCCCAAATGAGTTTAAAAAAAATTTAAATTATTTTTCATGAATAAATATGTTAATTACAATCGTTTTCTATTTCATTTCGTCTAATTCAAGTTTTCTAGGATGAATTGAAATTTTTTGATGTTCACACTGTCAATCTGGAAAATCATGTTCAACATGTCTTATCTGTGGAATTTCATGGGGTAAATGGACTTGCTTTCCCCATAAATTTTTGTATATTAGACTTACGACATTTGTAAATGTGTATGAATTGGAATTTCTATGTTTTTGAATATTTATGACTAAGTTATAGATTTTTGAAAATTCTAATATTGTTGCTGAAATGGTGTGACCAATTTGGTTTTCTTATTCAAATTGATATGAATAAATTTATGTAGTTATCTACATCAACTATGAACATTCTTCCACTAGCTTCCACTTAAAATAATTTTTATAGGATTAATTTAAATTGTTTGATCATCTCTGGCTTGCTGGAATTCTGTGTGACAATTGATGATTTATTGCCATAATTAATTATTTATTTAATTCATAAAATCTTAAGAAATTCCGGTTAATAAAGGGTTCTAATGCTTTTAGAATTAGGTGAATTGGCTAAGATTTGAATTTGTTATGGATTTTTTCATAATTCTATTGTGTATGTATAAAAATTTTGCATTGGAATTTATGACTTAATATTGTTGTTAGTTATGTGGAAAGAATGATTTTGAGTAATGTGTGTGTTATGCATGGTTCATCAAGAATTAGGTGGTATAGTTACATAATTAGCTACTAGCTACTGCATGGATAAGCATAACAATGTATGACGTATTTTGAAACCGCGGTATACAGGTATTTGAGTTTAATCATTACAAATCATGTAAGCTACAAGTTAAATTGAAATTATTACGGTATTATGTTATAAGTGATATTGAAACACATGCACCCTTTGATATGTTAAGAAACTACAAGTTAGATTGAAATGCCTACTTTCTGTGAAAATCCAACCATTTTGTGATAAGTTCATGAATCATGAATGCATTGTAAGCTCATTATGACCATTGCTATAAGTTTATTATGTGCTATAGAATGTCAAGCATTTAGAATGAGAACAACATTCATGATTAAGCCTATTGAGTTTTGCTAGTATGTGAAGATATATGTAGACTCTTAATGTTTTTCTTTGGATTTTAGGAAGCCTACTCAATTTTATAAACTTGCGTCTTTATTATTTCCTTTTTCCCAGATAAACATGTTTTCATCGTTGAGCTAGCTCAAACTTGTGGAGATGGTAGACACATTACAACTCAAGATGAAGATTTTTGGATCTATTTAAATAAAACTATATTATTGTCTGCAAGCTGACATTATTGTTTTCTTTGAGTTTTAAAATTAGTATTGTTTTCTTATTAAATTGGAATGCTTTATTTAGTTTGGAAGGAGCGTTTAAGACTAGTTATGTTATTTGAAATTAACTATTTACTTTCTTGAATTAGGTTCAAATATAAGTAATGAATATTTAATATGTATTTTAGATAATTATTTAACTTAAGTATTTAAAATAGTCAAAGTATGGGCTTTAATTGTCTTCATATTCATGGTTAATAAAGTTTTAAATTTTCTGTAATTTTCACAAATATAGTTATGGTAGCCACTCTAACTTTGTTCGACATAAAGGACTTGGTTAGGGTGTGTTACACATACTCAATCTTTTTGTGAATGAATACAAGGTATTATTTTTCACATATATATATATATATATATATTATGCGAATGGAGAACCACCAAATTAATTAGGATTTTTGGGTAAAATGCTCACTAAAATAACATTATTTGAAAAAATACTCACCAACCTATATTTTTTGCATAATCTAGACAATGTACTAAATTTGCCTCACTTACTTTCTTGTGCTAAAACCCTATTCTCTTGAAACCCTATTCGCTTGAAATCCTTCTCTTAATCTAGACAAAGTCACTGTCTTTGACTGTAAACTCTCACCATCCTCTTTTCCGTCATAGACTATAATGGCTCCATTGAAGAGATTGAAGAAGACCAATGAGAAATCCACAAAAGCAGCAACAACTGCTGCCACAAAGAAGATGAACCATGAGGTCGAGGAATCCTCCAATGCACTCTAGATATGAACAAATTTTTGGAAAAACAAAGAATTTTTATACATAAATCTTCTACTTGAATGGGTATTGTGTACACATATACAATTTATATTGATTTTGTTTGGATATATAGGGGTATTATGTGTATACGTGTAATTAATTTACTTAGGGACTTGGATGGGTATTCTGTATATATATGTGGAACCAAATTTTATTATTTAGATTAGTTATGTAATTTGAATTTTAAGTGGTTTGATGCATGAAAGAACAATCATGAAGTTGATAGGGATGAACCCTCTACCAAACAGCCGAGGCCCTCTCTGTTTAAACAAGGGGTGTCTTAATCTATAAAAAAGGATCACCCTCGGCCATTTGGTAGAGGGTGCCTTACCCATAAACAATGGAGGCACCTTCAGCATTTTAGGCGAGGGTGTCTTCCTTTGTATATGGGGAATGCACCCTTGGCCAAACTGTCGAAGGCTTCGTCCATTAGTACCTCTTTAGTTTATAAGGAAGGCAACCTCGGCCAAATGGTAGAGGCCCTCAGTAGTTTGGCTGAGTGTGCATTTCCTATAAATTATAGAAGCACCCTCAATCAAATGGTTGAGGCCCTTGGCATTTTGGCCAAGGATGCCTTCCCCATATACAAATGAGGCACCCTCGGCCATTCTTTCAAATAAAGGAGGAACGACCGAGTGAAATTCCAGCAATACTATGAATGCATGTACATTTAAAATTCATACACTTTAAGTGCAATAGTGTTGTACATACCTACATTCACACAAATACATGTGTGCATACAACGATTGTTTTTGTTTATAGCTTATTGATTATTTTGATTTGTTTTTGTGTTATAGGTTTTACAAAATATTATTCTTAAGGGTGTTAGGGAGATCACTCATCTCACAAGTATGTCGAACCTACAAGCGGCACTAAAAGTTATATACAACCAGCTTGGGAAGGGGGAAGAGAAATGGAAAAATTCAATATTTGGTGATTTTCCAAGGATGAAGACAATAGTATTTTATGGTGGATTTGTGCACCACTTTCTCTTACGACAACTATACGACTATGACCGATACGTGATCAAATTCAAATTCAATGGTATTAGGGCAGGGTTTGATAGGAAGGTATTTTTCATGATCACAGGATTAAACTGTGGTAAATTTGTAACACTCCCTTACCCGAGCATACGTTCCCGAGCAAGGTGTGATTACAACGTAAATTTTTTTTTCTCTTTTCTTTATAAATTTGACTGGTTAAAAATAATTTTGGACAACAACACAATAGTAATAAAACTTTCCTTTACTCTTTGAGATCGTTTTGCAACCACACCACAAACAGTAATACTTTAAAACATATCAAAGTATACACACCTACACAGTAAAGGAAAAAGAGTATTTAAAAATACACACAGAGTATCTTTGCCCAAAATACCAAAGTCAAAATACGGAAGAACACTGTACTATGCCATGCCTTCCAGGTCCGTACCACCACCAAGCCCTACTGTTGAGTTTTGGATTTACCTGCCACATACAATAGCAGGCAACGGTGAGTGATAAATCACTCAATAGGCAACCAGATGCATATGTCAATATCATGTCATGTAGTGTATCACCATACACATAAAACCATAAGTTTTCCCTCTTTATTTTAATTAAATAGCTCACTCTCTTTCTGCGTCTTGTGCGGCCACACGAAACACCACACCCTTTGTTGGTATGCGGATGAAACACTGTTCCGAGCGACCCACCGCTGTATGTGGTCAGTGATTCATAGAGCGACTAAAAATAGGGTTTGAACCATGCACCTCATCGTGCAACCAATTTTCGAAAACACAAACTCACAGGGAAAAATTTCTCATTTCACATAAAACAATAAACCACCAAAATTGCTTTATGCAGATGAATGCTTATGCCATAATGCACAAGTAAAACCAAGCAACACAATAAAACACATAATTACCAATCGTCCTATTCCAACAGCCGTAATTATCGAAATGCCCCTGCTCCATCAACGACTACAAGTCGCTCAACCATATTGATGTAATTACCAATATGTCATTGGTCATGTCGGAAATTACCAAGATACCCCTCAAGTAAATGGAAAATTACCAAAATACCCCTCAATAGGCATATAGTTAATTACCATTCTACCCTCGGTAAAACAACGGAGTTAATAAATTCCAACAACATACGCATTTACGACACAATTATAAACACATATATAAATAAATACATATATGAAAATTTACACATGTAAATACACATTCACATACGCATATCCATATATATAAACATATATATACACACTCATATATGTATACACATTTTATATATACATATATATGCACACAAATATAATTTACATATATACATAATCACATATACACATACACATAAATACATATATAAAATACGCACATATAAATATATACTCACATACACATATATATGCACAAACACGTATATACACACCCATATATGTACACACGTATTTTATACACATATACATGCATACGAATACTATTTATACATACACATAATTATATATATATACATACCCAAATGTATAAAATACTCACAAAATTTATATATATTAACTTAATACTCCATTTAATACGTAAAGTATTATTTTTATACATAACCCTCTACAAAATACACTTAAGTATATTTAATAAATACATATATAAAATATATGTATTTTATAAAATACATATAAAAATACATATATATTTACTATTATACAAATATATGTGTAATTAATTATATTTATGCAAATGTAAATAATAGTAATTGAAAATACTTATATGTATATTAAATAATAAATAGCAATTTAATATATATAGGTATTAAAATAATTTGGAAATTAGAAAAGACATCAACACCTCTCCAATTTTAAATATTTTCAACTCTACCCCTCTTGTGAAAAATGACGAAAATACCCCCAATAATTTTAAAAATTCCATCTATGTCCCTACACGTCAAATGACCAAAATGCCCTTGACCTTTTTCAAATTTCCATCCATATCCTTTACATGTAAAATACCAAAATGCTCTCAAACATTTTTAAAAATTCCATTTGTATCCTTTACATGCAAAATGACCTAAATACCCTTGCAATTTTCGAAAATACCCAAAATATCCCTAACATGTGAAAAGACCAAAATGCCCCTCACATGTAAAATTTTGACATAATTACCCCACACATGGCCAGCCCCTTATACAAGCCTAATCACATTGATTTCTCCATCAATTCATCAAATTAAGCATGCTAATCATGTAATTCACTAACCAATTTCAACAATTCAAGCTTAAATCCAGCAAAATTAAGCATACACCATCAAAATCACAAAACCTAAACCCTAACCAATTGGGGGTTTTGTCTCACACTCAATACACATCAAATTAATAATCACCAACCATAAATTCATCAATTCCAAACATGAATCCATCCATAAATCATATAAAAACAACCAGTTATATGAAAAATTCGAGAGAAGTTGCCTACCTCTCTTCCAAGCAAGAAATCACCACTTCCAAGCTTTTAAAACCACCACAAACTATGCCAATGAACTCCCCTTGATAACCGGAACTAAATCCTCAAGTTTCGTTGGAAAATTCCTTAAATTTCACACACTCTCTCTCTAAAATTTAGAGTTTCTCTCTCTAGAACGAAAATGGCAATTGGAACTAATGAAGAAGAAGGCAATTTGGAGAGGAAGTGGTCGGCTAACAAGGCAAGACAATTCCAAATTGGCAACTTTAAATAAATAATAAAATAAGTAAAAAGTAAAGATATTTAATAAAATATTAAAATAATGAATAGTAACCCTATTTGGTCAAAGTAAGGGCAAAATAGATAGAAAAAAATTTCTCCACTCTCCCTTAGGTATTCTCGACCCTCACAAAATGCCCGGGGAATTCAGAATTTATTTGTTTGGGTGAAAAAGGTAAAACCGTGGAAAAATCGAAAACGCGTCCGAAAATCGACAATTTCGGAAATAAAATGCGTTACAAAATTCCTCAAGGAATCAGAGATAAGGAATTTTCCATATAGCTTGTGAACCAAGTGCTTTGGTCAATTGGGTCCAATGAAATCAAAGTTTGATAACTCATTCCAGTCCATCAAATTCAAATAAGATAATAAGCAAGAAGAATGGGACAATGTCAAGTACTGCATGTTCTATTTTCTAAAGATAGTGCTTCTCTTGACCTATTGATCAAGATTGGTGAAGAAAGAGAACTTCACAATCATTGAAAATGATAATTTACACGATAAGTACCCATTAGGGAACTTGTGCTATGATCTTACCACCTTCAGCCTGCGATCGAAGATAGAGGAGTGTGAATACATGGCAAACTACAGCCATTATAGATTTCCTCTTACATTTTAGATGACATTATATTACATAAACTATCATTGTGTTTATATTTTATAATTAAGTGTGCTCATCAAATTTATTATGTCTTTTTATATAGATGTGGGGTTTTCATGTCATACCCGTAGTTCCCACAATGACACCGCTTAGAGCCTTTCTCGGTGTCAAATATGTAAGGATGCTAGAATATCAATTCTCTAACATCCTACTTTATAATAGGTTGGCCAACGACGACCCAATTTGAATTTTCATGTTTATTTTTTATGGCCGATTGTATAATTTATTTCAATTGTACTTTGTTTTTGTAGTATATCGTGAATATTGAGCTTATTTTCACTAAGGAGGAGTTGCAGAAGACTTACATGGTCAACTTATAGGTATGGCTTGACAACAAACAATATATCGGGCCACCAGTTGTAGCGGTATCAGCCTCCTCATCTGCAACACCCGAGCAAAAGTAAGAGCTAGTGTATATTGCACTAGCTAACATGCAATCCCAACACAAAGGCACACCTTAGCAGTATCTTCAAGCCATGATGGATGAGCTGTGGAAAGATTTTGTAAATATGCGGGCTAACTTTGGACTTCAATTGGCGCAACAAGGCAGCGATATATGGGAGTTGAAGATAATGGTGGGGAAGTTGTTACAGTACCATTAATTACAGGTGAAATGTTTTAATTTCCATTGATTTTTTTACTGTTAGCAGTTGATGGTTTACTTAATTAAACTAACGACAATTTTGGTATATTTTGTAGCAAATTGTAACTTATATGCCTTCACAATCCTGAGAGCAGGAACCACGTTGCCTAATCGATGTGTTTTGAGATCCTTTCAAACCAGTAGACAAAAAGAAAAAAGATGCACTGTCCAAATTTCTTATGGATAGAAAAAATAAATGGACTGTGATCGACGGTTTTGATAGGATAAGAAAAGAAGTTTATCAATTATTTTTGGGCACTAGAAGGTGGTTGAATGATGATGTAAGTATAATTTTTATTTAGCAAGTTGTAACTACTTTGCATGTACGAAACCCTTGCTTCTTAATGATAATTGTTTTATAGGGAATGGATATTGTCTTGTATTTCATTCTAAAGGTGGTTAATGTTAATCTTTGACTATTCCCATTGAATGTATCATAACCGATTGCTTCCTTTAGGTATGTATAATGTATACATTTTCAATTCACAAAATATGATAATTGTGTACACACTAACATAATTTAGGGTGTTTGGGTTTGTGAATAATTTGCCTCAATGCACGAGCGTTATACTAAACATGTGCAAATGGATCCAAATCTCGAGGAGGATATAGAGCAATTTGAGTAGAACATTGATTGGGCAAGCGAGATGAACAATATGCCTTTTAGTCTATATTATGCGAGGGATATGCCGATGGGATCATCATCCTAGGCATACATGGACATTGACAGTTCAACCATTTTATATTTTTCAATGTTATATTAAATTTGTTACTAATTTTACTTACAAATTTCCTTTTTGCACATTAGTATAGGTATATATTCCGATGAATAACAATGATGCACATTGGTTGGCAATGAAGGTTGATATTCCTAACCGGCATATCACCTTGTATGACCCATTAAATAAAATGATCAATTCATAGTTTCAAATAAAGAATACAAGGCCATTGGCGGTGTTGTTTCCAAATATACTAATGGTCAACAATTACTACAGCCATCATTTGGAGCTTATGGCGGGTGGCCTTCCACTTTTAACTCCATTCTACATGAGCTGTGCAGATGATTCCTCACTTTCACAACAAATTACTGAGTAATTTCTTCAATACATTGATACAAATTTTTTAGTTTGGACAATATATAACTTATTATTTACTTGACCAATTTCATTGTATTTTTTCATTGGTGATTGCGGTATTTATGCATTGAAGTACATAGAATACCTTATTGCTGAAAGGCTATTTGACTTCAACAACAGCGACATTGCTTTATTTAGGGAGAAATATACTGTAGAGATTTTTCATTCGGAGATATGAAGAACCTTTTTTTAATTTTTTTTTGGTCAATTTTGTAATGAATATCAATTTATTAATTAATTCAGATAATGGGTCAATACAATTGCATTTCAAAATACAATGGTAAACAAAGGCCTTCAATATCAATTTATCAATGGTAAACAAATGCTTTCAATATCAATTTATTAATTAGTTCATTGTTATTCAATTTGACCAATTTGACAAATGTAAACAATTCTAAGTAAACAAATATTATAACAACAATTTCAAACTAAATTGTCTCAAACTAACTTGTAAAACACAACTCAAATGAAATACTTCTCCAAAATATCGAGGCAGTCTGCTGGTTGGTCGAGTGCCTCAACCTTGACAATGTGGTTGAGGATACCACATCTGCTATATCTATGATGTGGTTGGTCTTCTCCTCTAGACAAGATCCTTTAAGTTCTAGGTTTTCTGGGAGCACGTCAAACTGTTGAAGGGGAGACGATCCGATCAATCACAGCCAATGATGCATGCTATAAACGTCTATCATCCAGTAGGTATATGGTCCTTGCGTAGCATTCCCTCCATGCGGAAACAATATAATATTAAGAATAGAAGGGGTGTGGCATCAAATTTCAAAATCTACATGTAGCAATTGCATGTATACATGGATACCCATTCATTTGAAACTATCGATACGAGCATGTTTTATCTTCCAAGTTAACTGTTGGGGTTACAATGAATCTCCGACATTCATTAAGGCTTTTTATTAATATCTTTTCGAGCCATGGAGCAACTAGTGTCGAGGCAAATGCAGATTCATTTTGACGCTTATAAAACCAAATTTACAAAAAAGACCTTATCGTCTCAAGTAGAGGTATAAGCAGAAGTGACCTAGCATCTCTCAATACTGCATTCATACAATCAACTATATTGGCTGTCAATATGTTGTATTTGTTGCTCTGAAAAAAAAGGCACTCGCCCACTTGTCAGGACTAGCTTTTATGACATATTGATATTCTCATATATTAATGGCCTCTAGCTTTCGCATATGTAACTCGAAGTCAATAGGCAAATAAGCTTTACTTGCTTGATAATAAGTCATATGGATGTGTTTATTTTTTTCCAAAATGTAGTTTCACATTATAGGTTAGATGATACATGCAATTTTCATGATAAACATTTGGATATACCAGAGCAATAGCCCTTTTCAAACGCTTATGTCTATAGGTTTTAAATGCTAAATCATTAACCTCACCGTAGGCCTCCTTGAACTTCTCAAAGAACCAAGTGTATGATGTTTCATTCTCTATATCCACAATAATAAATGCTAGAGGACATAGTTGCTCATTCCCATCAAAGTATGATGCAATAATTAAAATGCCCTTATATTTTCCTTTTAAATAGGTCGTATCCACATCTACAGCATGCCTAACTTTATGAAATCTGGCAATACTTAGGCTTAAAGCCATGAATAAATATAGGAAACAGTAGCCATCATTCTTCTTAATACGAGTTATGGTACCTGGATTCTTTATATCCAACAGTGAACACCACATGAGCAATGTTTGATTTGACTCTTTAGGGGTGCCTTTGATACTATTTAATGTATTTTTTATATTACTTTCCATGCGTTGTCATATGTTATATGGATCCTTAGCTCATTGGCAACATCAAATACAATATCTTTTGGTCTATATGGGCAACCAATACATTGGTACTTAAATCTAATATGATTCCCTATATATTTGCTCCTTACTTCCCAATGATGTGGTTGACATTGCTTGAATTGGTTGCAGTTGTTATCCTTAAAAACTACCTTTATAGCCCACAACTCTACATTAGGGACCCTAGTAGCATATGCCTGCCATTTACAATTGACAGAGGTACATCCTACCTCAAACTTTTATGAACAAGACTTTATGACCTTAAATTGAAAATTTGCCTTCATTGGATACATGGCCAACTTCTGTTACAACTCTTTCTTGTTGGCGAATATTTAACCAACCGTAGGTGCATTGCTTGCAAATAGTAAATAATCATTACTTGAGTTCGATTCAATTGTTGATGATAAAGGACAATGAACAAATTGAGATGCACTTACTCTTGTTGTTTGCGAAATACTTGCAGTTCGAATAGGTAGAATGGGAACACTATTATCACCAGTATGTGGAATGGGAACAATATCATCTTTAGTACGTGGAATGGGAATACTATCCATCCTATACCCCGTCGATACAAAGCGAGCATCACAATTTGGTCCGATTGGAACTTCAAACATATCATTGACTTCGTCATCACGCCTCATCCTATTATTATCAAATTTGATATCATCATCATGTGCAATGTCATCTTCCTGCATTCCTACATTTGTATCACCATCATAGTCTACATCATAATTGTAAAGGTTATACAACCTATCATATTCATCTATTGTGAACAACACACAATCACCCACTGTAATGTCATTCCCATTGTTCAAAGTAAACGCAGTATTTTCCTCAATTTTATTATGTGAGTTTGAATATACTTCATTTCTGATTCCACTGCCATTAACATTCACATCCACTATAGGTCTCAATGATGAAAGTCTATTGCTCCCACTTTGAGAGGCAAATGCAATCGCAGGATCGGAATCCCTTTCTCCAACTGTAGTTGCCTTTTGTAATGGAGGAGTATCTTGTAACACATCAACTTCAATAAATAATGAAGATGTATACATTGTATCCACACGAAAATGCTTCTTAAAGAAACACTTCACATCTCCATCATTTTCAATCTGAATGGGATCAAATTTATAACAAAATAGAACTATAAACTTCATTTTAATACGAAATTGGTTAGGATTTATGCTTGCTGCTTCATATGCAATTTATAGTAACTCATTATACATGAAGTTAGTGTGTATGAGCCTTGCTTTCAACTTCCCAACCACATAAATCTAATTCCTTTTCGGCATCTATCTCAAACCTTCCATCAAACTGAATCACAACTATAGCTGTTACTTGCATTAACAACCTACAAATATAAAAAAATATTAATTATATAGTTTACTTTTTTGTTTCAACTTTTATTGTACCTTATTTAATTTAGTTATTTTTACAAAAACAAAAAACCATTTATCCTCGGTTAGATAACCTAGGGTCTCGATATAACTACCGAGGAAGGCTATTTTATGCCTCACTCGGAAGAACTGTCAAGGAAGACCATTTTATACCTCCCTCGACAGATTGGCCTAAGGTCTAGGCAAGCCTACCTGAGAAGAAATTTTTTTATGTAACACTCTCTTATCCGAGCCTAGGTTCCCGAGTAAAGTATCATTACCACGTAAAATTTTTTTCTTTTCTTTTATAACTTTAGCTCATAAAAAAAAATGATTTCGACAATGCTAAAACGAAATGATATTAAATCCTTCTTTTACTCTTTGTTGAGACCGTTTTGCAAACCACTCCAAATAAAACTATAATATTAGAAATCAATTTAAAGTAAATCACACCCACACCTGCAAAAAAAAAAAAAAAAAAGTATTCTAATATACAAAATATCTTTGTCCAAAACCATAGAAAATGAAGAAAAACATGGTACTATACCGCACTCACTAGTCCACACCTCCGCCAAGCCTTATTGAAGAGTCTTGGATTTACCTATGACATGCAACAAACAACAGTAAGTGAAAAATACTTAGTAGGCAACCCAAATACATACAACAATGTAGCGCAATGTAGTACAAAACAGTACACATAAAATCTCTATTTTTCCCTTTTTATTTCATAAACCAACTAGCTTACTTACATTCCGCGTTTCGTGAGACCCACATGCTCGTATGTGGTCGTCGGGTCTATCTCGCACTCTCACGGAGCCCACAACCATCTATGGTATGTGGTTGAATTACTATTTTAGAAAAACCCACCCATTATGGGGTTAGTGATCCAAAGAACTACTAAAAATAGGGTTTAAAACCATGCACCCACTTTGAAAATATAAACCCTCAAGGAAAAAATCCATTAACATAAAACAATAAAATTCACAAATTGTTCTACGCAAATGTATACACATGCCTCAATACATAAATATAATCAACCAAAGCAAATAAATGCATAATTACCAAACTATCATACTTGGCAGCAATAATTACCAAAATTCCCCTACTTAGACCAACGATTGACGATGACCAATCGAGCCAGCATAATTACTGAAATTCCACCTGCCCTTTTGATAATTACTAAAATAACTCTTGAGTAAATGGACATTAGCACAATACCCCTAAAGGTAAATGGTCAATTACCAAACTACCCCTGATTAAACAATCAATGGAAAAAATACTCTCCAACCATATACATATATACAAACACCCAAGCACACATATATATAAACAAGAATAATCGCTTATATACATATTTACATACACAAATATAAACACATATATAATTATATATATAAATATACACATAAATATTTATTCACACACACACATATATATATACAAATATACATATACACACTCATTTATATACACATATTTTATATGCATATACATACACACAAACACAAACATATATATATACATATGAATATATATACACACCAATGCATAAATAAATATATATATATAATATATACATTAATACTCAATTTTGCACATAAATAAATATTTATATACAAACCCATAAACAAAATACATTTATAGATATGTAATAAATATATACATAATATACATGCATTTTGTAAAATATAATTATAAATATAACTATATAGATATATGTATAAATAAATATATTAATAAAAATATAAATAAATATAATTGAATATATATATATATATATAGTAAAATATTTGAAAATGCAAATTGACCACAACACCCCTAACATTTTCAAAATTTTCAATTTTATCCCTCCCATAGAAAAAGACTAAAATAACCTCAATAATTTTGAAAATTTCATTTATGCCCCCAACATGCAAAAAGATCAAAATGACCTTGACCATTTTTCAAATTTCCATTTGTGTCCTTACATGCAAAAGACCAAAATGCCCTTTATCATTTTTAAAAATTTAAAATTTCATTTGTGTCCCTTACATGTAAAATGACCAAATTACCCTTGACAATTTTAAAAATACCAAAAATACCTCTAATATGTGAAAAGACCAAAATGCCTTTCACAATAAAAAATTTATCGAATGTGTCTTATAATGGCTGGCTCCTCTACATCTCCATTTCAATCCATTTTCTCACCAATACAACAAATCAACGAAGGTTTATGTCGTAATTAACTATCGTTCGACGAACACAAGCTTAAATCCATCAAAATCACAAAACCTAAACCCTAACCCATTTGGGGGTTTTGTCATACACTTAATACACATCAAATTAAACCCATACAAACATCACATTGTCAACACAAAGCATGATTATAACATTTAATCACATAAAACACATAGTTTACATGAAAAATCATAGATGAATAGTTGTCTACCTTTCGTCAAGCAAATCACCCAACCAAGCTTTGAAAATCACCACAAGCAATCCCTTTAGGTTCCCCTTGATGGCGGGCCAAAAACCCTAGCTCCGCTTTGAAAACTTCTATGAATTTCATCAATTTCCGTCACTTTATCTCTTGAGGTTTTGAGTTTCTATCTCTAAAAACCATGAAAATGTAAATGAAAGGCAAGAGGAAGAAGGATGGTCTGCTAAATGTAGGAAACTATCACAAAATATCCATTAAAATAATATTAAACTAAAGTAAAAATAGGATATTTACTTAAAGTAATAAAATAATCAAAAGTGGTCAAACTTGGTCAAACTTTGACCAAGGGTAAAATGGAAAAAAAGTCCCTCGACTCCTGCTTGGGTTCTTTCGGCCCCCACGAAATGCCCGGGAAACTTAAAAGCTATTTGTTTTTATGAAAAAAGCAATTTGGTGATCGAATAAAAAATATGACCGGAAGTTGATAAATTCGGAAATAAAACTTGGTTATTACAACTCTGCCTCCTAAAATAAAATTTTGTACCCAAAATTAAATTAAAAGACTTAGAGTTCTACTCAAACAGCGATGGATACTTGGCCTTCAGCTCATTCTTGCGCTCCCAAGTTGCTTCCTTCACTGCATGACTTCTCCAAAGAGCTTCATAGACAGTATTGCCTGGTGCCAAAGAACTTGGTCCTTTCTGTTTGGGGATGAAGAGATATACTAAAAGTCAACTTCATTCTCATTGCTTTGTGTAAACTCTTCTAGAATGACGAAGTGAACCTTGGATCTCAATCTAAAATAATCGACATGGGTACACCGTGGAGTTGTACAATCTCGTCCACGTATAGTTGAGCAAGCCTCTCTATTGAGTGAGTCCTTCGCATGGGTAGAAAATGAGCCGATTTGGTTAATCGATCCACTATTACCCAAATCACATTGTTGTCTCGCTGGGATCGTGGTAATCCCATAACAAAATCCATATCTATATGTTCCCACTTCAACTCTGGAATCGTCAACGGTTTTAACAAATCAGAAGGTCTCTGCTGCTCAATCTTCACTTACTAACAAGTCAAACCTACAAACTTCGTAATGTCTCACTTCAAACTATTACACCAGAAAATCTTGGAGATGTCCTTGTACATCTTAGTAGACCCAGGTTGAACTGAGTAAGGTGTACTGTGAGCCTCTACCAAAATTTCCTTCTTCATCTCCTCCACATTTGGTATACATAGGTGAGTACCAAAACTCAAAGTTCCATTTCTGGCGAGATTGAATTCTGGTTTCTTTGATTCGATGACTTCAACCCTGATCTTCTGAAGATCTACATCGCCAACTTGACCTTCTTTTATCTTTTCCATGATCGAAGGTCAAATCATCAGTGACACCATCATAAATGATCACTAGTTAGTAATTAACTTAATGTCCATGATCCGCAAATTCTCGAGAATATGAGGTTGAGAAGTGATCAGGTAACCATTAAATCCCAAAACCCAATATATTTTACACGTAGCAGGTAGGTAGAGTTCCACTATTAAAAGGAAAAAAGTACAGCCACAAAATCTAATTTTGGTGCAAAAGCAATCTAGTGTGACAAAATTAAATTTTTATTAATCACATATAATTTTTTGGCTACTCATTTGTGACAAATTTGTTACTAACTCTTTTATAACAAACCTCAATTTTGTCATAAATAAGTTGTCACAAAACTACATACGGCTGAGCTGTGACATTAATTAAAGCTCACAATACGGTTGATGTTAGGCCGCTGACTTGGAGATAGCCTTTTGGGCATTTCTCATGGTTATGTACCCAAATCTAGATTGAAGCTTTTATTTATTAGACAACAAACCAGGTTGAAGTTTTCTCTACCTAGTTAAGTGCATTATATAATATATACCTTTTTTTTGTCGACTACATAAATTTAGATACACAATATACACTACAAAACGTGAGTTTTTTGGCTGCCTAAATCTAGAAATCAATGAATTTGACATAGTACAGCCAATCAATGAATTTTCGAAGCAAAAGTATCCCTTTTTATAATTATGTAAAATAAAAATATTAAGCCCCTTACTAAGAAGGATATAAATTAACAAAATAAGAACATAATAGAAAGCGTCTTTATACAATACATTGCGGCTTTACAATACAAATCTAATTGCATGTTCTTTCGTTAGTACATGCAATTGGATCAAGGTAAAATACATATTTGAGGGTCTGACTTAGTAGAAAGAAGCCGATAGAACCTTCACATCTACTGTGGAAGTTGAAGTTCGAATTTTGATATTACCTCGTATAGTGCATCAGGTGTACTCAATTTTTTTAAATATCAGATGGAGAGGAAATTGTTAGGGGTGCTGGCTTATTCTAGACTCCTCCATGTCATCCAAACATAATATCAAATAAGCTTCATCTCCAAACTGATTGTTAAAGTGAGGCCCTTTTATTATTCCTTAAAAAAAAATTCGGATCAGGGCAAATTACCCACACAAGCGTTCCATAAGGAAAGTGTGCACCTTTCTATAGCGAAAGCAAAATCCCAAATGAGCTCGATTAGAGATTTTTCTACCAAAATTTGCTTAAAGCTCTTTATTTATGATGATGAGGCCCAGAGGAATCTAGTTAAGGCTTCGTAGAAAATCTATAGGTCTGCCTAAGATGACATTTATTTGTATACATGCAATGATAGCATGGATGTATGAGAATTCAAATCATCACCTCCTTTTCCCTGTCCCCCATCTAAAATTTAACATATATCCATAATTTTGTTTATTTTTCTTATATGTGTAATAATAGATATGTATTAAATTAAATAGACAACGGATAAAAGATGTGGAAGGAAACATGTAATCTGGATTTTATGTATGGGCCGGCAAATCAAGAATTCCATGAGTAATGTCCTCTCTGATAAATTAGGCAATACGCAACATAAAAAAATTAATAATAATTTCAGATATTTGCGTTTACTTTTTTAGGTTTTACCAGATATTGGAAACTGACTATTATATGTTTATGGTCGTTATCCATTTGCCGTGATTGACGTTTACGATTTTTTTATCCAAAACCATACGTCTTCTAGAATACAAAGAAAATCAAAGAGAGAATAGTAAATATGTAGAAAACACAGTGATACGTACAATAATATTAGTGGCTAGCTGCCCGTAAAATATGGTGATGAAGTAGTTGATAGTTGTTTCTGAATATATATGTACTAATTTAAACACGGAAAATTGTAATTTTATTCGTATTCTGCTTGTGAAGAATATTTTGAAATGCGTAATTACAAAAAATTATAATAATTTAAAGGATTGTGAAGAATATTTCAAGCTTTTCTTGATTATGATCTCCAGCGACTGTCTGGCAAATTTGAGGAAGAAATAGATAAGATAAAGGACAAAGAGTACAACATATTTTCTCCATAAATTTCGCATAACCATATATGTTCAAGATTTCAAGCTGAAGTGCCTAATTTATTATTATTAATCTTGTTATTTCAAAAAATTCATGCATTTTCACCTTTGACCATGCGAACTCCGTAATTTTGGTTTACAAACGTCAATAGTCAATAATTATTGCGAATTAAGAAATAAAATTAACTTGGCCAACGTTGATTTCTTCACGTCTTCTTATCAATTACCTAAAAAATAAACATGGAAATGGAAATTACTTTTTGACAAAAAAGTGTGAGACATAAAAAGTACTTATGTCTCTCACCACTAATGTTTGTTTTATATAATATCAATTTTTTTTTCAATTTTTTATATAATATAACGAAAAAAAAGTTATTTGCAATTAATCTTATACAATATTTTTGTGGCGAATAATTGATGATCATATTTTATATGTATGTAAAGTATATAGATCCTATTTAAGATCCTATTTGAAAAAAAATATATGCTTTTATCAAATAACATATTATACTAGCTATCACCTAAAAGATGATTTACAAGAAGTTTGATGGTGAATAATAATTTATTATTTATTTGACTTAATTTTGTAAATAATTTATGTTAATCCTTTTATTTAAGTATTCTGTATCACTCGTATATTATTATGAATTCGAAATCATTGCCTGACCAAAACCAACTCGGCTGTTCGCATTGGAAGAAACTCCAAGGTTATTGTGGGTAAAATAATACGCTTAGACTTTGCATCAAACGAAATAGCATCAATTTACAGCATAGTACTCTTATTCAAACAAAACTTATGAAGATCAAATTTAGTTTAATTTCTTGCTTTTTAATTCTTTTCTAATATTCTACCAACCCATTTGTTGATATAACATTTTCTTTATTAATTATCATAAAAGAGAAATTCAGAAATGAAAAAAAAAAAAGATGTTGAATATTTTGTAGATCGAGTCCAATAGAATCATTGTTATTAACCCATAATATTGCATGAAGTTGGATATTAAATAGAATGATTCTCAATATTTACTATTTTCCAAGAGATTTTCCTATAATGGTGTTTTCACATCTCAACTTTTTCTCTTTGTTCTTATTATTATTTTCTTTACCATGTATGGTGGAACTCTTTTCCTTTCTCTCTCTTTTTTTTTTTCTCCATATGTCATATCCTACCAAATTGCTATAATTTTAAATTATTTATCATTTTAAATGACTTTTGTGTCTGATTAATTTGTGGAACTTTACGATCCTCCATTTCTATACAAATGGAGAGAAGAATCCAAATCCACGAAGACTAAAAACACTTAATTATTCTAAAAATACTAGTCTTACACAGAAAGCAATTTTATTTTTTTTTCCCTCTTCAAGTAGCTGTAGTTAGGCTTTTTGGGCCGTTAACCATTTACGTAATATAACTTTCTTTTCCAATACCTTGCAATATTGAACGTTTTACACGCAAACCGAATAAAATTCCACACTCTATGTTCCTATAAATTCCCTAACCATTTCTCACATTCGATCCATCAATCCCTCGAACATTTAGTATTTGTCGAATACACAAAAAGACCAAAATGGGCAATCCCAAAATTTCCATGGCACTGCTTATTTCCATGCTAGGCTTAGCCCTAGTACCCCAGACCTCCCATGCCCAAGACTCCCAACAAGATTACCTGAACGCCCACAACACCGCTCGTGATGCCGTGGGTGTCGGACCCCTGGTTTGGGACAACACTGTCGCCGCCTATGCACAAAACTATGCCAATCAACGCCAAGGCGACTGCAACTTGGTGCACTCTGGAGGGCCTTACGGTGAGAACCTTGCATGGAGCAGCGGTGATCTTTCCGGCACTGCGGCGGTGAAGTTGTGGGTAGATGAGAAGGCTTACTATGATTATAACTCCAACTCTTGTGCTGCCGGACAACAGTGTGGGCATTACACTCAGGTGGTTTGGAGAAACTCAGCTCGTGTGGGGTGTGCTAAGGTCAGGTGCAACAATGGAGGTACATTCATTGGATGTAACTATGATCCACCAGGCAACTATGTTGGTGAACGCCCTTACTAGAGGCTATTTACGTCCAATTTATGTACTTTTATGTATTTATGTGAGCAAAGCATTAGGCAGTGAATATTTGTCTTTCAAGGAATTGGAAACTCACATGTGATAGATTGAAAAGGTCACAGCGCCATGCATGGTATAGCCTGGATATGTATATCTGTCTATCTTAATTTGAATAAGAATTTCACTTATTATTAAATCATAGCTAGTACTATTTTTATTTTATTTTTTTCGAAATATCATAGCTAGTACTAATTGCAAGCCTTTTGGTGTATATTGCTTAGTAGATCATTTCTGATATATATATATTTATATATATATAAATGAGTGTTAAGAATGTTTGAAGGTTCGTTTCCTTTTCCAAAAGAAAACGAAAATTAGGGAAAAAATTAATTACCAAAAAAAAATTACAAAAACAAATTTTTGCTTTGATGCAAATGAACCATTTTTGTATATGGGCCGTTTCAATATGCTATTTTCGAAGTGCTTTTAATCAATATAGCATTTTTTATAAATTACACTTAAATTAAAAAAAAACTCTATTTAAATAAAATAACTCATATTTGGTTACTACCCATAAAAAATGCTTTTAACTTACATGAGATATTTTTAGTATTTTAAAAATTATAATAAACCATTAAATGCTATTTTAAAAAGTATTTTTTTTAAAAAAAACACCTACTAAGTGCTTCTCAAAAAAATTTATAGAGAAAGTCCATTTTGAATTTTTTTACCAAACACATTGCAAATTGCTTTTCTTCTTTTGAAATCACTTTTTACTTTTTTATTATTTTTTTTAAAAAAAAATTACATCAAAATAGACTTTAAGTAATGTTAGAAAATAGTTTCCAAAATGTGGTTGAGTGATTCGGCACTATATTATTGATTAACAAACAAATATAAGCTAATAATACGAAAGTAAATCCTCAATGGAAGTTAATGATACATTACCTCCTTACTTGGTTTGTTTGTATTTCTTTTTCCTGAAAGGCAAATATTCTATAAATATCTAAAAGATATAAGAATAAATCTAATGATTTTCTTAGAAGAATATATATCACGGAGCAATTAAAGCCTCAATTGCTTACCCTTCTCCTAAATTATACATACACTAAAATAAAATTTCATCATAGCTATACTTTCTATATATGAATGAATCTTTTCAAAACTAAGAAATAGAGTAATTTCTCTTAATGCCCACGCGCATTATATTTTTGCAAAAAATACTCATGCATCCATAATTATATAAAAAATATCCACCATTATTCAAAATACCCTTCCCTCATATGCCCACCATACAAACCATTGAAAATGTTATCTACTCGCATGTGGTACCGAGATTCTCTACCAAGTAACGAGTAAGTAACTAAAGAGTCCTTTGTTATATACTTGCCATGTGGTAGCGAAACTCGCTATCAAGTGATGAGCAGGGTCGGCCCTGACATTTTAGGGGCCTTAGGCCAATTCAAAATGGGGGGTCCTCACTATATATATATATATAATTGAAAATTTAAAACATAGTTAATTTTTATTAATAAAAATATTTAAGATTATAAAAATAATAATTTTTAAAATCTAAATTAAATTTCCCCATCTAGTATTTTTTGCTTAAAAACAACAATAATACTATTACAATCAATCTACTTAAGAATTTCTTTTTCAATAGACATGATGACCAGCCTATTCAATTTTTCTTGTGACAGTGTTGACCGAAGGTACGATTTTATCAATTTTAATTTTGAGAAGCTCCTCTCCGCAGATGCAACTATAATTGGTATAGTCAAGCAATCCACACATTTGGAGAGCAACAATCCATCATTTTTATATAGTCTAACACTGTAATTTCCTTTTTGGTATCTTTTGGCAAACTGTTTCTCATAATTTGCAGCTAAACAAATAACTCTTACCCATTAATATAAGAATCCGCATCGTACTTTAAAATTTTTTCAAATTTATCACACCAACACTTCAAACAATCATCATTAGCAGTTTGTAATTTTTTTAGATCAAATAGAAACACAAAACTATCTTCATATATTTTAAATAGTTCAAATTTCAACTTAAGTGAAGAAAGAGCTTGATCAACTATATATATATATATATATATATATATAATCAAATCTAAAAGGCTCTTCAACTGAATGTGTTATCTCATTACTGGCATTTTCATCAAACTGCTTCTTTCTATGGATAATAAGTTTTTCATGAAATTTACATGTAATTTCCTTTTGAACAGTAATTTCTTTAGCAGCAATCTTGATAGATTCAAATCCAATTTCTCTACAGGTTTCAAAAAAAGAAATAAGTGCTTTCAAGTGACTAAAGGCAGCATCAATAACTACGTCTTTACTTTGCAACATCTTAGTTACTCTATTAATAACAGACAATATATTATACCAAATAACCATGCCAAACAAAAACTCAAAATCCACAAGGTTGGATGATAAACTTTTAGCATCTCTAAATGCTTTAGGGTCATCACATATTTTCCACCAAGTGATTCAAAGTAGTTTTAGTTTTAGAGCTTGAAATCTTATTGCTTGAACACTTTCAACTTGACTTTCCCAACATGTTTGTGATAGCGGCTTAAGTGTTAGACCTTTCACATTATCTTGAAAAATTTTCAATCTTTTAGGAGAAGACGAAAATAATATATATATGCATTGTACAATTCCAAAAAAGGATTTAGGCTTTATGCACGAATTTACCACATCACAAAGTGCAAGATTAAGACTATGACAACCACATAGTGTGTAAAATGCTCTTGGATTTACTTTTAATACTCTTTTTTGTACACCTTTCTGCTTTCCCTTCATATTAGAATCATTATTATAACCTTAATCTCTTAAATCACTAATATCAAGTTCAAGTGATTGCAAAACTTCTAATAGTTTACCAAATAGTCCTTCCCTTGAGGTATCATCCACCTTAAGGAATCCTAAAAAGAACTCTTCCACTTTAATTAGACTTGCTTAAACATCAACATATCGTACTGTAAGAGATATTTGTTCTTCATGACTTATATCTGGTGTACAATCAAGAATGACTGAAAAATATTTTGTTTGTTTAACTTTTTTAACAATTTTATTTTTTGTTTCTCCTGCCAACATGAGTATGAATTCATTTTGAATTTTGTGACTGAGATAATGATAATGAATTTCCTATTTTTGAATTCTATATGTTCTCTCATTACTGGATCAAACTCTGCAATCATTTCAATTGAACCTAAAAAGTTTTCATTATCTTCTTCATAAATTTTCTCACTACTCCTCCAAAATGCCAAATTATTTTTACAAAGAAAGCTAATAATCGAAACTATTCTCCCAAACACTTTTCTCTAATTTTCTCGATCTTTGTTGATTAGATCTTGCATAGCTTTATCAATTGTCAAATTATGTTGCAATCTCTTTTCCAATTAAATCCATCTTCTCATGTTATGCATGTGTCCATTATTAGTTTCATGGCTTTTAAGCCTAAAACCAAGATTTTTTTTCAATCATTTATTCCTTCGTTAGCTAGCTAAATATTATTTCCTTCTTACTTAAACAACTTACAACAAAAACAAAATACTTTATCTAATGAAACTGAGTATACCAATCATTTTCTATTACTCTTTTCACCATTTGATAAATGCCGAATGTAATATGTAGAAGAAACATGCCTATTTTTTGAATCCTTAGGAAAATTGACCATATTCTCTATAGGAGGAACCCTTTTCAATAACAAGTCTATCAAGTGTTGATCAATAGTTTTTCAATTTCCTGGATCATTAATGTCTAAATGCAAAGGAAAACTTTCTGCATTAATATTCTCATGCTGTTCATTCCTAGTTTCCCCATCTTATAAACTTCTTACTCATGATCCACTAAATTTTCTTGCTCTTTATTCATGTTTTCTTGAGCTTGATCCTTCTCATTTTGATCTTCTTCATCAACCAAATCTTTAGTTGAACTTTTCTATCTTGGGATTGAATAAACTCTTCAATTTTTTTTTTCTCTACGGTTGCATGTAGTGTTCAGATGTTTTTTATGCTTTTCTTCTTTTCCATATTGAACTCTAATAGTTTTTGTAAAAATAATCCTATATTGCATTAAAGGGGTGTACAAGAGTTCTAAATAATATAATTGCTAGAAAAATAAATTAAAACCAAGGAAGAAACCTAATCTTATAGTTAGTCTCCTTGTAACAAATTCAAAACAAAAAATACAAATAAAACTCTACCATAGATTAAGGCAAACCACAATTATATTGCATCTATTCATAAACAAAAATCATATAAAGCATTCACTCATGTGAATCAACAAATATAGAAACCCTAGGTGCCATATATCTAAACATACATTAAATCATAAATAAAATTTTATATACAAATCAAGTAAAAATTCACATGGGGCTTTGATACCAATTGAAGGAATGCGTTGTAGAAGCCTTGATTACATGTGAATAATTTGTACAATCTAAAAGCATGTACATGATCCATAAGATCTTCTAAACTATCCTTAAGGTGATGAAACAGTGTGTAGGCTCTACTCACTAGATAGAAACACAAGATTACTTGGAAAAAATAAATCTAGAAAAACTGGTATTTTTCTTTGTTTTTTCTCTATCTCTATCAGAGGCAATCAACCATCCTAGGGTTGTAATAAAGCTATCTATTTATAGATTGCAAATTTTGCAAATAGTAGCAGGGTTCAAAGAATATAGTTTACCCTCGAGATCTCCACACTTTAGGATCCAAATTCATGCGTAGGCCTAGTCTTATGTCTAGTTGGCTAGCACGCAAGCATAAAGCCAACATACCTACATTATATGTATCTTGTATTTTCAAAGAAAAAATATACAGTATTAGTATCATATCCCCTGAAAAATATGTAACCTTGAAATATTTATTCACCTTGAATGCTTGTAAAATTTTCTTGAACTTGATCTTCTAAAAATTAAGTTTGTAAATAAATTGAGACTTTCAAACATTTTACAAATCTAGCTAGCTATCTATATTTATATCTATTTATATCATTTAACACCATAATTATATATTAATTTTTGAAATATATTTTTTTTTCAACATATATATATGTATAGGGTCGTTCTGTAGATAAAGATTTTTTACAAGGTCTTTGATAAATAATCTTAGTCTCTAATTCAATATAATCTTTTGGTTAAGATTTAATGGAATACAACTCCTTTTTAACTTCTTAATTTTGGTAACTATTTTACTATGGATGAGTTCTTAATGGTTGGATGAAGGAATATAAAGGACTAAAATTGTTTGTCAAAAAGGTTTTTTAAATATATTTAAATACATGGAGCTGATTTAGTGAGCAATGTTAATAAGAATATGGTGTGTAACATAAGTTAGAATTGGCCAATTCAAGCGTTTGGGTAAGTGATAGATGTGAAATTGTCAACTATAGTTAAAGTTTTGCTTTTTCTGTCCCTGTTTGATATTACGTCACATATGTGTTATACTTTATGTTGTTAGAAACATTGCTCACTAGATCATTTCTCTCTATCTCCATATACATGTATGTATTTATATAAGAATTTTCGGTGGTGGATTCCTAATTGATAAGACCATACCTAGAATGAGTCTTACCTTAGAAAACTTTTACCGAAATTTTTACCAAAATTTTAACAGAACCTCCCATAAAACTTTAACTAACTTAATTTGTACCTGCATATAAAATATAATTCCAAAATGTCTAGTAGCCATAATAAATACTACTGGGGTTCCCACAACAAATATAATCACATTCCAAGTAAATATCAAAGAAATACAGTAATATGGAATAAAGACAACATGGTACTAATTTGGTCTATTCTCAGAGCAATCTAAGTAATCCAATGTGATATATATATATATATATATATTATAAAGTAAATAACAAACAGAATAATTTATACATTGTTTAGCAATGGAAGAAAATCAAGATAATTAAGGTGATGGTGATGCTAGATTTGAGAAATGATTACTTAGAAACCTAGGGAAATATCCGTAAGGAACAAAATCCTAAGTGACATGTTCATGTGTGAATTAGTTATGAAAATACAAAATAAAACACTTTCAATATTCTCCGAAGAACTTTTGAAATAATAAAATTATATGCAAATTGGTATAACTCATAACATAATTTAAAAACCATATAAGGTTCCATAATGTAATTTTAAATATACATGTATTCAAATAAATCTCATATAAACTAGATCATATATACCAAGTCATCATCCCATAGCTATAGCTATATATAAGGGGAGGGGGGACATACATCATACTACCATTGTTGTCTTAAGGCATAGCAAAGAGGGATAGAGGAGGGGCGACCTATGTCATACTACTCTTGGCATCTTAGAGTGTAGCAGATAGGGGTGACGGAGTGGGGCCAACATCATACTACCCTTAACGTCCCAAAACGTAATAGAGAGGGATCATCATCCAACCTCGTATCTTATGTAAACATGCAAGGAGACAAAACATACATCATCAATACAAATAGCTGTGCTAGGGTGATATGTGACATACTCAATAGAAAATTAACATATCCCATATTCTCATTAATGCAAAACCCACATCACGGCAATCTCATCAGCATCAAATTCATATCAAAGTACTTTTCTCAAGAGCCCATTTAATAATCCAAATATTTCTAAAGTATTTTCTCATTATAAGATTATATATATATGCACCAAAACACCAAATAATCAATTTCATTTCTATTTGGAAAGGAAATATATATATATAAATATATTTTAATATAGATTTGCAAATAAACTCAAACTATAATAAATTATAATAATGAAAACAAGTAAGATTTATATAATAATATAAATACAATTCCACTCACTAAGATGCATCCACTACTAATCTTTACAAGCTATTAAACCTAAAGAATATCAAGATTGTCCAAATAAATAAAAATACGTTTCCCATGCATACCAAGCAACTAATTGCACAAAACCCAAAACTCAGCTTGATTTAAGTCAAGCCTAGATTAAACCCAGGAGTTATTCTATGATCCTAAAATGACCACAAATAACTCATTTTTTTATTATTCTCCCACCAATTTAGACTTAACTAAGTAAACCCAACACACAAAATTTGAGGTTTTCCAAATTACGAATCCAACTTGAATCTATGTTCCTAATTCATCTTTGAACATCTCCAAGAACCCCAAATTAAAAAGAATTAAACATTATAGCTATTTTTGTGGTCTAATTTAAATAGTTCCTCAAAAACCCCAAACCCCCAAATTAAGCTTTTTGCAATCCTCAATCAAATATAGCATACTACATATCACATCAAAGTCCATGAGATGAGAAACGAGAATCTACCTTCAATTTCTATGGGTGACAACCATAGTGCCCAGAATCACACCGGAAAGTGATGGCTCTTAGCGGTTTTCCAAATCCAACATAAAGGAGACATTTTCTCATGAAATAGGGGTTGAAATTGTGCACAAGAGTTTGAAAATAGCAAGAAATGACCAATCTTAGTGTCAAAAACTTGCCAAAATCCTTTGAAAGGTGAAGGGAGAAAGTGGGTAATTTTTAATGTTTCTTAGAGCCTACCAATGTTATTCCAGCCAAAGGATGGCCAGCGAAGGTGCATGTGGTCTGATGGTACAACAATGTGGGTGGCGACAACCATCACTAGTTAGTGGCGGTGCGACAACAAGGAGAGGAGAGGGATATGGTGGTGTAGGGGAGAGAGAAAGGGGGGAAGAAGAACATGTATAGGCGGGGGAGAAAGAAAAAAAAAGAATAAGAAATGAAAAATCTAGATTTTAAAATTTTTAAAATGGAAAATTATGATTTCATCACTGTCTTCTCTTAACTATAACTCTCACACTGTCACCCGGATTTAGACGTACCGCATGTTTACGAACTCATATCTATAAGCCTTATGCAATGGTACCAAGGATGAATTTGAAAACACATAGCAAAAAATCAACTTTGGCCCCACTAACTGTATTAAAAAATCAAACCTTGGTCAACTTTCCAAATAAAATAATTTCCTCAAACATTTTTTAAGGATGAATTATTACACCAATTTCCTCAAATCTCACTTACCTCAGTTTTTAATATAAAAAAAAGAGTACATCCTTAAACATAATATTTTCTTTTAACTATTCAAAAATATTATTTTTCTTGAATGATTTAAACTAATCTATTTTTGCACATATTGCTACTTACCTCAGCCTTTAACATTAACAAATAACATCCTTAAACACATTATTCTTTTTAATTATTGATAAATATTGTTTTACTTGAATGATCCAAACCAATTTATTTTTTCACATACTGCTACTTACCTTGATCAGCTGTTAAAATAGAAAATACATATGAACATTTAAAGTTATACAATATTTATAATTATAGGTAATTTGTAATTGTTTTTAAATTTCAGAGGGTATTGATGTCAATTTCATAATTGAGGAGACAATTTATTTGTGCATATATAGTTTATAGTAGAGATAATTTGCAACCTTGTGTATAGTTTAGGGTCATTGTTGCAAAAAATTCAAGGAAGAATATACAATGTTTTGTAAATCCTATCTTTTCCATCAATCAATTAAGTCACATGATGGATGTTATATGAAAAAAGGGAAAAAAATTAACAAAGTTAACAACAGGGGGTATTGTTGTACTGAATTGAAAGTTGAAAGGATTATGATACCAGAATCAAAATTCGGGGTACAATATGTAACTTATGTTAAAGTTCAAGGACTCATTTATATTAATTGTGGGTGAATGGAGAGAGTGACTTATTATACTAATTGTTTGATAAGATAGTAAGGAAAAAGAGAATGTGGTGTAGTGGAAGGAAGCCAATTGAACCTTCAAACCTACTTATGGGAGTTGAGGTTCAAGTCTTGGTGTAATAATCACATTTTTTTTGAATTTGTCGACTTTCGGTCACATCTTTTGTTCGATTGGCATTTTCCTTTTTTCACCAAAACAAGCAATTTCTAAGTTCCCCGGGCAATTTTGTGAGAGCCGAGAGTACCCAATGAGGAGTTGAGGAACTTTGTTTTTCCTATTTTACCCTTAGTCAACATTTGAAAATTTTTTTGTTGTGATGGGCATTTTGTTCTTTTCACATATTAAGAGCATTTTTTCTATTTTCAAAATTATTGAGGGTAATTTGATAATTTTGTACGTAAGGGACACAAATGTAATTTTTTAAAATGGTTAAGGGCATTTTGATCTTTTGCATGTAGGGACATAAATAGAATTTTCTAAATAGTCAAGGGTATTTTAGTCATTTGACACGTTGGGACATAAACGGAATTTTAAAAATTATTGAGAGTATTTTAGTCTTTTTCCATGGGAGAGATAAAATTAAAAATTTTGAAATTGTGAGGGCTATTGTGGTCTTTTTACATTTCTAATTTATTTTATTATATAAATATATTAAATTATTTATTTCTGTAATTGTCTTTAATTATATTTATTTATACACTTATACAAGTACTTCTATTTATGATTATATTTTACAAAATGCATGTATATTTTGTATATATTTATTAAATATTTATAAATATATTTTGTATGTGTGCATGTATATAGATAATTATTTATGAGTATAAATGTTTATTAATTTATATATTATATGTACATATATGTGTATGCATTGGTGTTTGTATATATATTTATATGTATGTATAAGTTTGTGTTTGGGTGCATTTATATGTGTATGAAATATACGTGCATATATATGGGTGTGTATATGCATATTTGTATATATATATATATATATATGTGTGTGTGTATGTGAATGTATATTTATATGTGTGTTTATAATTGTAGTTATAAACATGTACATATGTGGGTTTTCTACTTTATATATATATATATGTACTTGAGTGTTCATATATATATATATATATATATATATATGGTTGGTTAAGTATTATTTTTGGTTATTATTTAACCAAGGGTAGTTTGGTAATTGACCACTTACCTTTAAGGATATTTTGGTAATATCAATTTACTCGAGGGTTATCTTGGTAATTATTGAAAGAGTCAGTGACATTTCGATAATTATATCGGTTTGATTGGTGTTTGTCAACTGTTGGTTCAAGCAGGGATATTTTCGTAATTATATCTGTCAGGTGGGATAGTTTAATAATTATGCGTTTTAATGTTTTGTTTAGTTGTATTTATGCATTGAGGTATGTGCATTCATTTACATAGAGCAATTCATGAGGTTTATTATTTTATGTGAAATGATGAATTTTTCCCTTCAAGTTGATGTTTTTAAAAGTGGTTACACCAATGTGTGTACATGGTTTTAAACCCTATTTTAACAGCTCTTTGAATCACTGACTACACAAGAAGATGAGTTGCTCCAAAATGGTGATTCAACTGCATACCATGGATGGCCGTGAGGTTTCATGTGGCCGCATGAAACACAGAGGGAGAGTGAGCTATTCAGTTTATAAAATAAAGAGGGAAAATGACGATTTTATATGTACAATGTTACACTACATGAGATTGTATTGGCATGTGCATTTGGGTTGCATACTGAATGTTTATTACTCACCGTGGTTTGTTGTGTGTTATAGATAAATCCAAGACTTAGCAGTAGGGCTTGGTGACGGTGTGGATCTGGGGAGGCATGACACAATATAGTGTTCTTCCGCATTTTCTTTTTTCAGTATTTTGGGCAAGGATACTCTATATGTTTTAAATATTTTCCTTTACGGTGTAGTTGTGCATACTTTGATTTATTTTAAAAGTATTACTATTTTATGGTGTAGTTTATAAAACAATCTCAAAAAGTAAAGGAAAGTTTTGATTATTATTATGGTATTGTCCAGAATCATTTTTAAGTAAGTTAAATTTATGAAAGAAAAAGAAAAAAAAATTAATAGTAATTACATATTACTCGGGAATCTAGGGTTGGATAAGAGGGTGTTACACTTGGTATGCCCCATATAGTGCCTCATGTGTGTCCATCTTTACTAAGTGCTAGGTGGAGGGAAAACGGATGTGGGTCTGTTATTCTGGACTCCTACAAAGTTATACTGACGAAATAACAAATAGACACTATCTCCTAATATTTAAATGTCTTTAAACATAATTAAATATTTATTTGTTAATATGTATCAAATCTTCATTCTATAATCCATACAATATCAAAAGGATTGATTTCAAGAGCTTGTGAAACTTAAAATCCACTCACTAATGCCCTCTCTATTGATCCAACCTATCAAACATAGGCTAAGAGTTTAATTAGCTGACTAGGGAAGTAATAATGAATCATTTTATTCTTATATATAATTATCCCCAATAGCCACCAATATTTTACTTTGCAACAAAAAGTGTGTTACATAAAGTCTAATTTTCTTAGTGTTACATAAAGTATACTTTTTTTCTTGTTATTATTATTTTTAATTTTATACTCGGAATGGGATCGATCTTATCCTAGGACGTCATTCGTGGTAGATCTTTGTTTTTTTGTCAACAATACATGTTGAGGGAGGGGATTTCAGCCAAACCTGATCGAAACCGGGACTGAAAGTGTGTTCTACCACTATGCCAAGTCAACAAACAAGATCTTTGTTTTCTTTAATGTTATCTTTTTGTATTTTTCTATGCATAGAAAATTTTATACATGCTCACGTGCATATAGTTAGAAAAGTGTTAGTTTTTCCATACGTTTGTGTAATCGTTTTCACAATTTTATGTGGGAAATAGATTTATAACAAGCTTAAATGCGTCCCCATTACAGAAGTTAATTTGTAGGAAATTAATAAATTCATTTTTTTTAATGATTTGTTTTTGTTATTTTCTGAGTGGAATACAAAGGTGTGTATATACTATTTTTCTCTCTCTATTATCTAATACATAAATGCTCCACCAATTCATTTATTAATTAATGATGTGGTTGTACTTACTACTTGATTAACTTTTTTTAAATTTACTTATTATTATGAGGTTGGAAAAGTGAGTTGTAGGCGGTAGTACTATTAGTACTCTATGTAATATTTACAATCGCGTAAAAAAGAATATTGATAATCAAAGAACATAATCAAGAATCTATATAAAAAGAAAAATATATATATTAACACTTCGAGAGGAATTGTAGAATTTTGTATAAATAATTGAGAGAATTTAATAACAAATTAATATATATATATATATATATTTGGAAGTTGTTTAATTTAGAGATGAATTTGTTGGTGACGAAAATTTTGAAAATGAATAGATAATTAATTGTAGACCTGAACCACGGAGAAGCACATCGATCGCTACTTTATATCACTCCACTGAGCTGCATGATGTTGACTTGTTCAAAACTATTTCTATTCATAGTTGTAAAACTGACATTTATATATATATATATATATATATATATACATCATTCTAAATTGCCTACTGGCCACTAGTATATTACCGTCTCACAACTTGTAAGTACTTAAAAAAGATTTATATACATATATAAAGGAATATACCTTGGGACTTTTCTTTCATGAGAGATCAGTTCTATGATCATGTCCATGCATGCGGGGTCTAATACGCGTAGGCTAGCTAGTCAGATTCTGTTTTAGTGTCTAAACTATATAAAATTAAGTAGGAAAAAACAATTTATTCATCTCACACGATAAGTCTTGATATATTTAAATATGCATATGCATATATATATATATATATGCATATATATATATATATATATATGCGGGAATATACATGCTTCCAGTTCCACGCATGGCCTTTGATAATTAAGGTAATCAACAACTACATCCTCAGGGGATGAAGTTTCAACACCATGAAAGACATAACTCACTTCCTCTTTATTTATTTTCTAATTAACTTCTGATGAGGATAAATATGATAGGTCATATTATTTATTAGCCTTTAGTAAGGACGTTGGAAATGAAGTAGAAGGGATAAACCTAACATGGAAATGATCAAGGCTAAAGAAAGCTTAGAATAATTAATGCACCATTTTGGTTTTAGTAAGGCAATGCAATGCTAAATCTCAGAGGGTTTGATAGGAAAAATGAGACTGATAGTGGGGGGAGGGAGGGGGGGTGTCTTTATATATGGTACTGATAATATCGTATTGTGTGGAATTTTATTTGTGTGAATGAATTAATTAGAAGGAATACGACTTTGTTCCCATTACATACGAAATAGGTTAAGGACCACAAGCATTTAAACACCAAAATTTCTAGCCGCCTTGATTGAAATTTCAACGTTTTTGCTTATGAGAGAGGAAAACAAGAAGAAGAAAACGAATGAGCAAAAAACCAAAAAAATAATGTTTTTTAGTGTTCATTAATCTTATCTTTTTGTATTTTTCTATGTAGAAAATTTGATACATGCTCACATGCATATAGTTAGAAAAGTATTAGTTTGGAATTATTAGTTTTTCCATACGTTTGTGTCATCATTTTCACAATTTTATGAGGGAAATAGATTTATAACAAGCTTAAATGCGTCCCCATTACAGAAGTTAATTTGTAGGAAATTAATAAATCTCTTCTTTCTTTTTTTTTAAATGTTTTGTTTTTGTTATTTCTGAGTGGAATACAAACGTATGTATATACTAATTTTCTCTCTCTGTTATCTAATACCTAAATGCTCCGCCAATTCATTTGTTAATTAATGACGTCGTTGTACTTGATTAACTTCTTTTAAATTTGCTTATCTTTATTAAATTGGAAAAGTGAGTTGTAGGCGGTAGTACTATTAGTGCTCTACGAAATATTTACAATCACATAAAAAAGAATATTGATAATCAAAGAACATAATTACGAACCTATATAAAAAGAAAAAAAACAATATTAACACTTCGAAAGGAATTATAGAATTCTGGTGCAAATAATTGAGACAATTTAATAGAATTAACAACAAATTAAGATGTCTTAATATATATATATATATATATATGTGGGTAAATTTCAGCCCCATGAATCTGCTTTGGACCCCTTTTTCTATCGTGGGCTGGAACAATTAATATAGCTCGTTCAATGTTGTGGCATGAGCCCAATCAACTCTTTAACCAGAAAAGGAAAAATCTCGACTGCCCTTAAGGGTTTTCCCATTTGATTCCATCTAGGTAAGCATGTCTAACATGCATTTAACGACCCTTAGGTGGTAGGTGAGATGACAGAATAGGTATTGCCAAAGAGGCCACTACCACAGTTGCGACCTAGGAAAGTTGAGAAGAAGTTCAATTGCTCAGGCTTGGGGAAGACCACGAATCTTTCTGGTTAGTTTGAGTTCAACTTGCAATCCATCGAAAAGCTCAACCACCCTACCACTCGTATCCTCAAGAGAGGGCAAGTACAAATCTTTTGTCAGCAAGTCTAATTTCAGCTTTACTCCACAACTTGTACCTAGTCCAAGTAACCCTTGCCAAGCTTGAGGTCGGCCTAGATGACAATATTTCAGGGGAGTCCATGTCATGTGTCGCCCATCCAAATCTTTGCCACTCATGTATAAAAGGTAATGACTAGTCATCTGGGGGGGACTTTTGGAGTCTAATTAAGCACCAAAAATCTAAGGAACATCAAGGACTCATTTAACTGAGGTAGTGTCATAACCCACTTCACTACATCGGAGAGACCCGAGGCCTTCTTACATGAGTCTAATGGAAGAATAATCAGAGGAATGCACACCGATTGTGTCACTACTAGAGGCACAACCTCAGGAGGACATTGATAACCCATCTCTTTAGTGGAGGAGAGATAAAGAGAGGGTCGTACCTTAAAATGAAGGTTAGCCCCATCCTGACATTGCTAATTTCTTGCAAAATCTCATTACCACCATAGAAGAACACCTCCCTAGGGGGTAGAACCCACCCTGAGGTACCAGGACCATCCGCTATTAACGAGTCTGGGCTTTCCTATAGAAGGTGAAGGAGTCAAGGGAGGAGCTTCCCTTGAGCTTCATAAAGGAAGGACCCTCCACCTATAAAATGTAGCCAGACGACACCAAGTAAAGAGGCTCCCTCTCGAAGGGAGCCAAGTCCTAGGAGGAGCTCACCCGATCGACGTTTGAGAAGGTACATATACACTTAAATGACCAGATATTAGAGCATGTTCTCAAAGAGCTCCAATGAAAAATAGTTAAGGAAGATAGATCGTGGGAACCCCCATATAGTGATGAGATCATGGAAGTAACTCTTCCAAAGACGTTCAAAATTAGTCTAGAATGAAATTCTCACCTAGTGGGATTAAGCTTCCACTAGTGTGATCTTTATGTACTTTGGCTAGATTGCATCATATCGTGATCCAAGATCTTCCAAGATCCTAATGCATGCTTCGATTACTACTACCCTTACTTAAGGTCCATATCCTAGCTAGTTGAAAAGTTACTTGAACCTTGGATTGTGTTGATAGTGGCTATTTACTTGCCTACATCAACCCCTATGTCAAATTGCTTTGCCTTTTCCCTGCATCATGTAAGATGATCATAGGAGTAGTGTTGCTTGGGTTTCCTTTGGAGACTTTGAGTCTTTACAGAATGGCAAAGTTGGGTTACATTTATCATCTTTATTCAAACTTGCTTCCCTATCCTCTAAAGAAGGCCTTTTCATTATTGTTGTTTTCTTCCCATATAGCATTTGGAGGCTTGGGATGATTGCTTCATACTTATTGATTTTGCTCCTCTTCATTGTCTGTTTGTAAGGAATTCGACATTATTCAAGTTGCTACTGTAACATGCTCTTCCTTAGCGTTTGGCACAACATAGCTGACTAACAACCTTACTGATGGTTCCTGTAAGAAAAAAGCATATGAAACTTTTTGTTTTTGGTTGAAGCTCTTTTCGGTTGAGAAAGATATATTATTTATGTTATTGAGCTAGTGATTAATTAGACATCTTCTTTGAAATACAAAATCAATGGATATGTCTTGTTGTCTATTCGAGAAATCCTAGGTGCTCCTTGGTCCATGGCTTTTGCTGTTTAGCCATGTGAAGCTTTTGTTTGTTAATCAAAGTGGTGTGTCTTAGCAACTTCATATTGTATCATCTTACAGTGTTCTTGCAATGAATCCATGATATCTACCAAACAAGCTAAAGTAGCTCCTCGGTTAGCTCCCAGTCTTGAGCTGTTTCTTTTTTTCCTACGGTATACTGATTCATCACACAATTGTCGATGGCATATCGTGTTTTCTTCCCACCATTTGCTCTCTGTTTATAATCTAGTTGCCCATATTCATCTTGGGATTTCTCTTCATTATGAGTCTTCCTCCAGAGAAGAGTTGAGCATCATGCATACTTATGGGCAAGGTTCCTCCATGAGTGTTGCCACAACTATAGAGACAATTTACTCATTTCCTTTACGATGAGGAAAAGGGTCCACTTTTATGCTTGGTTTTGCTGATACCATCTCTGACATATTATCATTAATCTTCTTTTCGGTCATCCTTCTCAAGACTTGGCAATGGATAGTGGGGTACTCTATGAACTAGTGGTACCTGTAGAAACATGGATAGTTTTGTTATCCTTCATGGGAGTTTTCCATGGTTTGAGAGATTGGATGAGACCATCCTCAAACCACTGATTGAATATGGTGTAAAGTTCTACCTTAAAGCATGGTATTCTTCTATTTCTTTATGCTTGAATCCTTCATGTGGCCTTCGATCTTTGTCAGATATTGTTAAGGCTTGGTGCGAGTTTTTTTGTTGCTTCCATGCTTTTGCTTGAATTTTAATTGACAGTGATGTCTTCCTTGCGGCTTCAATAAGCATGATAAACTGGTTGATGCTGAGATTTTCAAGGTTGACATAGTATTTTAGGACAATATTGTTGATGCATATTTCTACCAACAAGCTTTCATCCTGCACATTATAACATTCCAGCGCTAAGTCTCTTAAATGTATTACGAAGTCCACTGAAGATTCTAATAATTTCTTGTAGGTGTTGTTGAGTTGTATCACCATCACATGTTCCACATTTTAAAAGTTCTTCCTACAAATCCTAGAAACCATGTCTTCTCATTTTCGAATGAAATCGGAAGTGAGAGATGTATACCAGGTATAAGCATGGAATGTGAGAGATTTAAAAAATTCTTGGAGTCGAAGATCATGGGTCCCAGCATGTGAGCTATGGTGTCTATAAATTTGTTGCCATCTAAACCTATTGTATGTAGTTTCTTAATAGCTTCTACTACTGCAAATATGTTGATCTCTATAATAAGCACTTCAACATTGTTGTGGCTTGGCTTGAACAGGACCTCAATGCCTCCCTTGGGGTCTTTGTGTTGTTGGTGATGAGTTGAGCTGGAAGGGTCTCCAAACTAGAGGATTCCCATATTATCATAGATGTAAAACATACCTAACAACAAACAAAAGAGCACACGAACACTGTTGTCAAAAAAAAAAACTTGATTTGGGTTAATCAAATAGTGTGTCAAATATGTATTTGGGGTATCCATTGGGTTGTCGAATTTATGAGTCCATTTAGTAAGTGCAATTTCTAATTTATGAGTCCATTTAGAAAGTCCAATTTCTAGAATAATCTTAGCTTAGAATGATCCTTAGAGTAATATAAATAGGAGTGTTCTCTTCTCATTTGTATTAAGTTAAATTAAACAAGAAGAGTCCAATACAAAAGTTTTCCTTTAAGCTTTCGTCTCCAAAATCCTCCTAAAATCTCCAACCCAAATAATCATCTTCCAATAAAGTGGTATCAGAGCCTTAAGATTCCTTGAAGGATATCGCAAATGGGATGGTTCCTTTTCACATTCCATCATTCAACAAGAGCAACTATGACAAATGGGCTATCAAGATGAAGGTCTTCCTAGGTTCACAAGACCTATGGACAAGAAAGCTCTGTACCTTATCTACCAAGCACTTGAAGATTATGGGTTCGAGAAGATCTCAAGTGCAAATAGTGCCAAAGAAGTATAGGATAGGCTTTGAACTTCGTACAAAGGAGCAAAAAAAGTTATGAAGGTTTGTCCCCAAACTCTAAGAGGTGAGTTTGAATCTCTCCAAATGAAATAATCGGAATATTTTTCTAAAGTTTTGGGAGTTGCAAATCAATTCAAAGCAAATGGTGAAAGTATAAGCGATGTTAGAATTATGGAGAAAATTCTTCGTTCTTTGGATCCAAAATTTGATCATATTGTAGTCACCATTGAAGAAACAAAAGATTTAGAGAAAAATGATAATTGAAGAGCTCTTGGAATCCTTCCAAGCATATGAAGAAAGATAAAAGAAGAAGAAAGAGACTTTGGAGCAAGTACTTCAAACAAAACTCACATTGAAGGAGAACAACTAAAGAAACTTCAACAATAAAAGAAGTTAAAGAGGAAGAGGAAGAGGATATGTGTGTGGTTGTGGTCGTGGTCAAAGAAGAGGAGGATTCAAGACATTCAACAATGAAGAAATGAGACAAGACTCAAGGAGAGATCGTGGAAGAGGTACAAACTCAAGGCAAATATATGACAAATCTCAAGTTCAATGTTACAATTGTAAAAAATTTGGACATCTTACTTAGAAATATAGAGCTATTAATCAAGTTGAAGACAAAGCAAATTTTGTAGAAAATGAAAAACAAGATGAGCCCACCTTGTTCTTAGCCTATAAAGGAGATGAAGGAAGAGTATCCAACACTTGGTACCTTGACTCCAGTACAAGCAATTATATGTGTGGAAATAGAAGCATGTTCATAGAGCTTGATGAAATGGTAAGTGGGACTGTCACCTTTGGAGATGAATCCAAGATTCCGATAAAAGGTAAAGGTGATATATTTATATGCTTGAAAAATGGAAATCACTAATTTATCTCAAATTTTTTTTATGTGTCTAATAATAAAAATAATATATTAAGCTGGGGCCAACTCTTAGAAAAAGGTTATGATATTCATGTGAAAGAAAATAGAATTTCTCTAAGAGATTACGGAAAAATTTTAATTGCCAAGGTATCAATTACAAGTAATAGAATGTTTTTATTGAATATTTAAAATGATGTTGTAAAATGCTTAAAGGTTTGTGTCAAATATACATCTTAGCTATGGCATCTAAGGTCTAGGCATCTCAATTTTTTGTGATTTGAATTTGCTATCCAAGAAGCAAATGGTGAGAGGATTGTTGCCAATTAATCATCCAAATCAATTGTGTGAAGGATACTTACTTAGGAAACATTCATGAAAAAGTTTTCCAAAAGAAGCAAGCACAAAAGTAAAGAAGCCATCGGAACTCACTCACACTGACATATGCGGGCCAATCAACCCAAGTTTTCGTAGTAAGAGCAACTATTTCCTTCTCTTTATTCAAGATTTTAGTGGAAAAACTTTGGTTTATTTTCTCAAAAAAAAAATCCACGATATTTAGTGCTTTTAAGAAATTTAAAGCATTTGCAGAAAAAGAAAGTTGTCTTCAAATCAAAGCCATGAGATCCGATAGAAGTGGCAAATTTACATTAAATAAATTTAACAAATGTTATGAAAATATGGAATTCACTGCCTTATAAAGGTTCCTAGATCCCCCAACAAAGTAGTATGGCACGAAAAAAAAATTAGAACCATTCTTAACATGTCCTGAAGCATGATAAAAAGTAAGAAGATGCCAAAAGAATATTGGGCTTAAGCCATTAACTGTGCGGTATATTTATTAAACCATTCTCCAACTAAAAGTGTGTGGAAAAAACACCCCAAGAGGCATGGAGTGGAAGGAAGCCCGGCACCTCATACTTGAAAGTGTTTGGAAGCATTACATATGTACATATTCTGAATCAAAAGATAGCATAGCTAGATGACAAGAGTGAGAAGTTCCTTTTCATTGACTATGGCTCAAGCTCTAAAGGATACAAGCTCAATAATCCAAACACCAAGAAGATGATCATTAGTCAAGATGTTGAATTCGATGAAGACATATGGAATTGGGACATACAAGATGAAGATTAGCGTTCTCTTCCCCCAAATCATTGAAGAAGAACAAGAAAAAAGAGTGCAAGCCTGAGAAGTGATGCAAGAACCCACTACTCCAATCATGCCATCAACATAAACCAACAATAAGGATTTACCACCATCATTCTTAAATCAAAGAGTTATGGAGTGAATAAGAAGTCTTCAAGATCTCAATGAGGTAACTGATGAACTTAATAATCTTAATCTATTTTTGTAATAACCGCTTCCAAAATTTATGTGATGGTGCATTTATTGGTGAAATTTTACTTGAGTGCTTGAGCACGGATGTACACGAGTAAGTTTTTGTAAAGCATTACGATGACAAAAAGTTAGAGTATGTCAGGCGCTTGACATGTTTCAAAGTTCACTATCTTTTCCCCTCAAACCCGAGAGTGTCAGGGGCACTGTCAGGCGCAATGACAGGCGCCTAACATTGTTCAAAGCTTGGTAATTCTGCAACCTGTGCATGTCAGGTGAAAAGTCAGGTGCAGTGACGGGCACCTGACACGTTGCCGATTTGAACAGTAATTTTTGAGTTTCTGTGTGTGTAATTGAATGTGTGTGCAAAATTGTCTTGTGCCAGCATGTATGTATATGTTTGTGTTGTTAACATTGACACCCATGTATGTGTGTATTTGATATTAAAATTATTGATTTTTAATTAGCATAAGTTGACAATTATGTGATTGATAATTTCCTTATATGAAATAAGGAAAGTAAGAGCTATGAAATAAGACAAGTTTTGACTAGGGTTTTGTTTTTAAATTAAGAGGCATTTAAGAGTAAAAAATTTCTATAATTCTCTTCTCCTCTAAGTACTGAAATTCCCTAGAGAAAATTGAGAAAAATTTTATGAGATCAAGTAAGGATTTTTCAAGATTTTTGAAGATTCAAGGCAAGTTTCACATTTATTCGTTGTTTATTTTAATTGTTCGAATCTCTCTTCTTCTCCAACAATTTATATGGATTGATTTAATGACTGATACATGATAATCTGGATTGGTGTGTGCCAGAAAATTTTGATTTATGAATTGGCTTTATCGTTTTACCGAAAATCACATGGATTTATATGAAAGGCGTTATTTTTACTAAAAATACACATTGAATCCTAATCCCCTTTATGGTTAATCCTTTTGTACATATCAAGATTGAATTTTTATTCATATTGGATATTAAATCAAGGCTGATCATGTTTACTAATAAATGTTTTTGATAGTTGTAAATTGTTTTGGAAGAAGAACAACAACGATTTTCTTTACGATATATGTGTTCTAAAATAAATTACGAAGGGATATTGTTTACTGAAAAATTTTGGACATTTTAACTATGTTAATCTATTGAATATTCATATTTCAAATAAGTTTGAACCTATACTATATTACTAGAATTTTTTAAACTTTTATATGCATGATATTATGTCAAAATTATATTACAATTATGTTTTGGATTAAGAAATACTTGCTCGAAATTTTGGTACTACATAGCATGAGATCATATATGATGAGTTTGATTAATTGTAGTTGAAATTTCTAGTAATACATGTTATATATGAATTATTCTACAATTTAGGTTGCTGGAAATTATGAAATTATATGGAATTTATATGGTATGCATGTTATGGAATGTATTACTTGTAATTGAAGATAGCCAAAACTTATATAAGCATTTATTGGGTTATTTTGCTATGAAACATATGTTTTGGACATGATGGATTGATGAATACATATACACTTGGTTTCTTAGTTTATGAAACAAGTATGCATGATCACAAGTATATACGCATGAACATGTGCATTGAAATATGAATATGAAATTCGATTTTACAAGAAATGCACATTTTCAAGATTTGTTGAATAGTAAAGTATGTTTTCAAAGTAAACACCTAGTAGGCAAATTTGACAAGTTTAATATGGAGCTTTTGTATATATGTATGAAACCGCATAAGAGAAGGCTTGGTTTTGTTGGATCCGACCAAATTTGTAGGCAAATGTAGATGGATTTGTGTATGTGAGAGGACTCATTGAGGATCATAATGAGGGTTTGGCTAATGCTCTTTGGCTAGAGTTATTGGCAACGGTTTATACTTACATGGCTAGGTTGCAAGTTGTCCCTTTTACCCCACTTACACATATATGTCTCTTTGTGATTTGAAGTCTCTTGGGATATGTTGCTAAGTTATTCAAGATATATTTTTATGAATTCTCTACAGGTAATAGCTCCCATGGATATGTGTATGAAATTCCTACAACAGTGGTTTTGTTTCAAACTAAATCAAGAAATTTTGGTTTGACCTATTCAAGAACTATTCGAAAGTAAGCAAGTATGCATTGATTCATGAATAAGCATAAGCATTCCACGTGTGACATGTCACTCACTCTTGTTTGCTTATGTGTGTAGGTAATGGCATTGAAAATTGATTAGATGGAACATGGACTTGGAGAATCTACGAGGTGGTGTCCGGTTGTGTTAATCTATGTGATCCAAAGTTAACAAAATGCTTCCGCTATGCTATATTTAAATCTCCAATACTCTGTTTAACAAGTTTATAAGACCAAGCTATTTATCAAGTTTCCTTTACATGTGAGTATTGATTTGAAATACTATTGATATCAATATTATTGGTATTTCGTTAGTTTTAAGTTAATATTATTTTACGGATACAAAGAAAAGAGGACAAAAAAAAAATTTTGGTCTTATTTAACGGCACATTCTATGAAAGTAGCATCCCTTAGATCGGGTCCGCAAGGTTCAGTTAAGGGTGTTACACTTCTAAAAGCAATGGATGAAGAGTTAAAGTCACAATCTTGAAGAATAACACTTAGAAGCCAGCAACACTCCTAAAAGGACAAAAGACAATTGGAGTAAAATGGTGAACATGACAAAGAAGAATGCTAAAGGCGAATTCGAAAAGTATAAAGCAAGATTGGTTGCCAAGGATTATAAGTAAATGTATGGCATTGATTATGATGAGGTGTTTGCTCTTGTTCCTTATTTAAAAACCATAAGATTAATTATTTCACTTGCTGCTCAAAATAATTGGAAAATTCATCAAATGGATGTTAAATCGGCTTTCCTAAATGAAAATCTTGAAGAAGAAGTTTATATTGAGCAACAACTTGGCTATGAAGTAAAAGGGCATGAAACTAAAGTTTTGAAATTGAAGAAAACTTTATATGGTTTAAAGAAAACTCCCAGGGCATTGTATAGTAGAATTGATAAATATTTTTAAAATAATAATTTTATTAAATGCCTACATGAACATGCCCTTTATGTCAAGGTAATTGAAAATGGAGATATGTTGGTTGTTTACTTGTATGTTGATGACTTAATTTTTACGAGAAATGATCCAAAAATATTTCAAGAATTCAAAAAGACAATGATCAAAGAACTTGAGATGATAGATATTGGGCTTATGTCATATTATCTTGGCATATAAAAAAAGCAAAGTAATGGAGGAATATTTATTTCTCAAGAAAGCTATGCGAGAGAGATACTCAAAGAAATTCAACATGAAAGAGTGTAAGATGGTTGATACACCCATGGAATGTGGAATTAAGTTGTCAAGAAACGATGAAGGAGAAAAAGTAAATCCCACAATGTTTAAGAGTCTTCTTAGGAGCTTATGATATTTGACATGCACATGGCCCGACATTCTCTACGGAGTTAGTCTTGCTAGCTGCTACATGGAGTCAGCTACTATTACCCACATGAAGACCGCAAAGAAAAGTCTTTGCTGCGTCAAAGGTACAATTGATTTTGGCTTACTTTATTCATCGTCTAATTTTTTCAGACTTGTTGGATATAGTGATAGTGATTAGGCCAACAACTTGGATGAAAGAAAGAGCATTTACATTTTTCATGGGAGATACCGCCTTCACTTGGTGTTCAAAGAAGCAACCAATTGTCACACTTTCTTCTTGTGAAGTTGAATATGTGGTCGCTACCTCAAGTGTTTGTCATACAATTTGGTTGAGAAGCTTGTTGAAAGAGCTCAAAATTATGCAAGAAACGGCCAATAGAGATCTATGTTGATAATAAATTAGCAATTGCACGAGCCAAAAATCTTGTCTTCCATGATCAGAGAAAGCATATTGACACAAGATTTCATTTCACTAGGGAAAGTATAGCAATAAAAAAAGTAGAAGTGAAATATGCAAGGACACAAGATCAAGTGGTGAACATCTTCACCAAACCTTTGAAGCATGAAGTATTTTTTAAGTTAAGAAGATTACTTGGAGTGACAAAATCTAGTTTAAAGGGATTGTTGTGAAATAAACTTAATTTTGGGCTAACTAAATTTTAGATTTTGGTATCGATTGGGTTGTCCAATTTATGAGTCCATTAAGTAAGTTTGAATTCTAGAATAATCTTAGTCTAGAATGATCTTTGGAGTAGTATAAATAAGAGTGTTATCTTTTCATTTGTATTAAATTAAATTAAATCAAGAATAGTTCAATACTAAAGTTTTCCTTCAATCTTTCTTCTCCAAAATCCTTCTAAAAACTCCAACCCAAATAATCCTCTTCCAACAAACACAATAATAACATTTTAATAGTTTTAAATACCATCTATAAGTCAGGAAAAAAACTCTCAAGAATGAATAATTTTAAGGGAGCAAAAGCTATGAACTCTCACTTAATAAATTGCAAGGAAAAGACTTTAACTAAACAATAAACACCAAATATGAAGTTTTTTGCTAAAATGCACAAAATAACATCATTGTAGGCATAGATCTTGGACCATAAACTACCATAGTTCTCAAGAAACCATAGATTTTGAGAGCAAGAAAATATCTGATGTGAGAAACCACAAAAAGAAAAATAATAAAAAAAGACATTTTCTCACAAAACTCCAAAAGAGAACATTTATGAAAATTTTTTAGCAAAAGCACTCCTAAAGGACATGGTCTTCTTCTCTGCTCTTTTCCAAACTGGACATACACGGGGTATTTATAGAAAGAGAACAAGAGAGATGATGAGAGACAAAAGGGATATTCTGCTTACCTAATCAAAAAAGACCCCAAGACAAAAGACATAGCTTTTGATGGGGTGGATTTCGAATTAGGTGCCAACAGTTATTTTAGCCCTTCTAGAGCCAAGCTTGTGGGAGAGTCATGGTTCTTCGAAGATGGGCCTTTGGAGAGTCTTGGGTCCTCTGAAGTGTTAAATCACTTTCACATATCTAAATCCAAGACATTTTCTAAATGAAAATGCTTAAAGTGCCCATTTTTAGTATAGATCTAAAGGAAAAAAACATAAAGAGTGGTTTTTTAAGATAGATCTAAAAGAAACAAGTTCATAAAAGGCCAAGTTTGGTGTAGATCTACCTTTATAGAAATGGTTTCAAGATATTTTAAAAAGGAAAAATATATAATAAAAAACTCACTTTTGTAGAAAAAGCCATGGAAGTTATAAGAAAACTTAAAGCTTTTGTCTTGCAAGAAGGAAACATTTTTAACATATAACTCCCCAAAATATGGTTTTTTCTCATCCACAAGAATTCCATATGAATGGGTTTTTATAGAGGTGGAGCAAATAGATGCTAGAAGACAAGGAGTTTCCTTTTGTTCACAAAAACCACAAAAATACAAAATATAAAAGAGAAATTTTTTTAAAATGGTCGGATCTTTCATTTTTCTCCTTGGTAAGCTTTTGCAGGCCTATTTTAAGGAAGAGAACCAACACAGAAAACCCAATGGTTTTCTTGGTATTTTTCTTAAAAATACTTTCCATGTGGGTGAGAGAGATTAAGCTTCCATAAATAGTATCTTGATCATGAACTTGGGTGTATTCCCTTTGAGTTTTGCTATTTTTCCTAAAAATGATTGAGTGTTTTTGGTGGTGACAATGGAAAACTAGAGAGGAAGAAGAGAGAAGGAGGAGAAAAAGAAAAAAGAAAGAGACGAGGGAGAGAGAAAAGTAGACAAAATGGTCTTAAAAAAGGTAGGTTAGGGGCTTTTATATGGTGGGTAAAGGGTTGATCTTGGTGTGTGCAAGACAATTAAAAGTGGGTTGGCTTTTGACTAAGTCGAAGATTGTTTAATGTGCAGGGAGAGTATCTAGAAAATTATGCTGGAGGAAAAAGTACATCAAAAGAGAAGTATGTCTGAAAAAAAGTACGTCCAGAGAAAAGTTTATCCAAAGAACAATGTAGAGATTTTTAATAAAAAAGGTATGATTTGACATTTGTTTCTTGAAAATATGATGTGACATTTGTTTCTTGAAAATACATGATACGGGCTAGTTTAGTATAAATAAATTTATCTAAATTCTACTCTATAGTTTTTGTGTCAACCAAATCATACCCTATTGAAAAATTTCACAAATAGTTTGGGCCAATTTCCTTGTTAAAATTAATTTATAAGTGCCCTTTGGGCCTAATGGGCTATTAATTCCAAATTTACCACTACCATCAGCCCTTTTTAATTTTTTAGGTTTGTTCTCAGACCCACAAAATTAAACACATGTTAATTTGGTTCAAACTTTAAAAACCTACACTTAAAAGTTAGTTATATATATTTCATACATCATGAGATAAAACTTAAGCACAAACATGCAATATATCATAACATAAATATAAGCATACAAGTATAATATTAAGACAATGCATAATGCATGTTCTAAAAATGTAAGCATAAGTTTAGCAAATTATTTGCCATATAGCACAAGATTCAGCAATAGATTCGACATGTAATTCCTGATCCATTTGGATTTTAAACTACCACAGCAACATCAATTTATTAGCATGAAACTACAGTCCATAACAAGTAGCACTGTCTTTGACATGTCCTCCATTGAACATAACTTTTGCTTGACATATTTGCATGACTTGCATGAACATTTTGCTTGACATAGGATGTACTTTTATAGTTGATGACCTTAAATGAGATCCATATGTTTCCTTCTACTGTAAATGAATTGGACAAATGAGATCCAGGCCCCAAGTGTGGAATGGTTAAGGGGTTTTTAAGTTACAACAACAATTGAAAGTAAAGCTTCTTTCATCATTGGTGTTCTTCATATTCTCTAAAGTGAGCTTTTACCATTGGCTAGAAATTCTTTTAAGGTTGCTTGACTGAATTACTATTTGGGGAGATGTTTTAAGATATGATGGACCATCTCCGAATTCAACCCAGGCACATCTTCAATATTCCCTTAGCATCTTGATGAGGCTTTTTTTCTCCTCCAAGGATAGTTTTGATGGAGACTTACTTTTAAATCGCCAAGTTAGTACTTAAGTTGTCAGCGTCAAATGGCTCCACCACTAAATCAGATCCTTCGTACACAAGTTTTAGTGCCCTAATTCGTTTGACATAGTCATGCTCCTTTAATGCTATCTTTGGCATTGCTTTTGGAGTTGTCTTTGGTGATTATCTTGGTGATGTCTTCTAGCACTGTCTTCGGATGTGGAGTGTTAAGCATTGTTGCTTCAGGAATTACTCTTTTACTTTCATTATTCTCATCTTAACTTTGACATTCTTTGGCTTCTTTAGGGATGACAAAACTTTATCCAACCCATTAACACGACACGAACCCTCACGTTTTTTTGCGGGTTTAGGTTGTTAACGGATCAACACGATAAGACACGTTAATTTAACGGGTTGGTAACGAATGAACACGTGAAACACGATAACAATCCGTTACTATTTATAAAAATAAAAAATTAAATAAAAATTATTTTCTCCTCATAAAATATTAAAAATTATAAACCGTGTCAAATTATATTTTTTACAAAAATTAAGTAAAATTTTAATATTTTAAATTATAAATAATTATAAATAGTCATAATTTTATTTTTTTATTTGTTAATCACGTGTAGTTTTTATTTATATAATTATATTTGATTTATTTTGTCACATGCTTCTATTTGATAAATAAATTTGTTTCTATTAAATATATAATAAAATAATATAATATTTTATCACACGTATATGTATGAATAATTATATATGTGACATGTAAGACACATGTGACACAATACATTGATCTAGTAAATTTTTTTATATACATGTGTATAATCAAATATGTAATTATGTAATCTGACATACATATAAGATAATTATGAGACTATTTTATTTATATATACGACATTACTTTATATACATATATCTATGAACAAATATCTATGTGATATATATTGTACAATTCTATGATATATGTATGACTTATGATATATATGTAACACATGCTATATATGTGACACATGCTACACATGTTTATGTGATAATATCTAAAAATATAAAATTGGTATAATTGTATATGTATTAAATATATTAAGCACTTCATACATATACATTAAAACATATATATATTTTGTACATATAGATTTTTTTTTGAAGCAAATGGATACTATTAATAATGATACTATTGGTAATGGATATTATTTGATTAGTTGGTATATGTTTATTTTATTAATTTTAAGTTAATTTTGTTATAATTTTGCTTTAACTTTGTGGTATTTTTTCTTCCATAGAATAATTGAAAAGTTATTAAAATTGATCAATTTATTTAACGGGTTAGATAACGGGTTACATGATAATTTAATAAATGAGTTTGAGTTTATATATTTCAACACGAAAGCTTAACGGGTTGGATTCGGATGAAAAAAATTTCACACGAACACGAAATCACACGACACGGCACGTTACCATCCCTAGGCTTCTTGGATTAATGATCTATCTTCACATGAATATGCTATTGTTATCCTTGATGTAAAAGAACTAGTTTCCAACGGATGAAGTATGGCAAATTGGTCAATCTCCATGCAAAGAGACTCCTTCTCCACTAGGGGTTCTTCCCATATGGTATGATCAGGCCTTATACACGATTACAGATGGTGCACAATCTCTTTGTTGGGTAGTGCGATTTTTATGTACTTTGGTTTAATTGCATAATATTATGGTCCAAGATCTGCCAAGGTCCTTATGCATGCTCTGGTTACTGTTGTCCTAGCTTGATGATAGTATCCTAGCTGGTTTAAAAAAATACTAAAACGTTATACTATGTTGTAGGGTTTTTATAGTAGCTAGTTGCGTGCCTACTTCAGTCCCTATGTCTATTTCATTATTGCTTTGGCCTTTCCCCATCATGTAAGATCATAGGAGTGATATTGACTTGGGTTTCCTCCGGAGACTCGGGACTACTCTAGATGATAGCATTGCACTATATCTATTATCTTTTTCAAACTTGCTTCCTCCATCCTTGGACCTTTAAAAAAGGCATGTTAAAATTCTTAGGCTAGGTGTACTTTCTCAAGAAGGCCTTTTCACAGTTGTCATTGTAACACCTTTTTACTCAAGTCTAAAGACCCGACTAACGAGATATTACCCCATATAAATTTCAAAATATTTTTTTTTGGACAATGTAAACATTCATATCAAATATTTTCTTTAATCTTTGAGATTATTTTTCACACTCATTAAAAATATACTATTTAAAATAAACATAAAAATTTATAAAACCCACGACATAAAGAAAATAATATTTAAAATAAGAGTTTATTGTCCAAAGAAAAGAAAATAAATGTGAAAAATAAATTTGTACATCTGTTTTGCCCTTTATGCCCTTACTTATAAACAAGCCACATAGTCTTAACTCACGAGATTACCTAGACACACAACACACAAACAGAAGTGAGTGACAAACACTCTGTAGGTTTCATAAAATGCATATGCACATGCAAATGCAATGTTGTATGTATGCCAAATCCCATTTCCATTCTTTCTCGAACTACTAATTTTCCCTTTCGTTTAGAAAACATATACAAACATAGTTCTTTCTAATCACTTATGAAATCATTTTCGAAATAACACACTTGTAGCACTTTTCGTATAACGTAATAGATCTATCCTTAATTAGTAGGAGCTAGCTACCCATTGGCAACTGTTGTTTCCCAAAGTAGCTCACAACATATGTTTAAGGAAGCCAAATCACTTGAACTGTTTAATGGAAACGATCTAAATAGGGATGAACCTGCTTGCATCTGTGTCATACAAGTGTCAAAGTGACAACCACCACATATACCAATACGCTCACATGTGTGTACATATGATAATCCAAACTCCATCCTACTAGTTGATGGACCCTCTACTAAATAGTTCCTAAATCACATAAGGTTCATCACATTAGTTTTTCCCTACATACGCATGGTCATGACTTTTCAAATCATTTTTTAAAACATAGTTTTCATTGGAAAATCAGTTCCTTTGCATAAAAACATTAGCTTTCAAAATTAGTTTTTATGTAAATATATGCATGTACTCACACAGTACTTTAACACATAACCACAACTAAACTGAGCACAATCACGTATAATTATCAAACTGCCCCTCATGGGAGTGATAACTACCGAGATGCCCTTATTTCCCCACTAATTATCGAAATACCCTTCATATTGTGATAATTATCGAAATGACCTAAACTATTTCTATGATTACCAAAATACCCTTATAGGTGATGATAATTATCAAAATATCCCTAAAGGCAATAGTAATTACCAAAATGCCCCTCATTATTCCCAAAATACATTTTCTTTATAAAAATACTATTTTAATACCCCTAAAACTAAATATACAAATATATATATATATTTTTTTATCAAAAATACAAATATATTTATACACACACAAATACAAAAGTATATATATATAACAACTACATATACACATATATATACATATACACATATACATATATATATATATATTCATATAAATATGCGCACGCACACACATATATATATATATATATACAATGCATGCACACTTGCGCACATTCACACATATACACATTCACATATGTATAACAATACATACAAACACATATATGAATTTATCAAAAACCCTAATTTCCAAATAAAAATATTAAATAACTAGGAAATATGAAATGACAAAAATGCCCTTTACAAATCCAAAAATACCATGTCCCATTTCATGCTGAATTTTCCATAGCTCCAAAACCACTCAATTTAACACAAATTCAAGTAATAAACATGGGGTTTTGTAAAATCCTCAACCTAATTACACAATCCAAGTAATAAATCACATAAATCACAACCAATTCCATAAAATCCATAAATCCAAAACCCTAAAACTTGAGGTTTTTGCCATATAATCAAACCAGTCCAATCCACAACAATTTAGCCACAAATAATGATAATTCAACCTAGAATTCACATGTATATAGCATTAAATCAACTAAAACTATTAAACTCACAAAAATTACATAAGGGTAGGAACATTTACCTCTTTTCTAAGCTTAAATCTCCACAAATCACCACTTAGATTCCACAAACTCTCACTTGCTTTAGTCTCCCATAGGTGGCCAGTTGCTTTCTCTATACTTTTCCTTGATTTTTCTTTATTTTCTCTCACATTCTCTTTGTTTCTCTCTCTAAAACGCTATTGGTTATTTGTTAATGGAGGTGGTTGGTTAAATGGGTTTAAAAAGAAAAAAATAAAAAGTAAAAAGTAAAGGAAAAGAATTAAAAATAAAAAAGGAAAGGTCAAAGTAAAAAAGTTAACATTTTGACCAATAGTAAAATGGGAAGAAAAATAATCATTCAACCTCTACTTGGACATTGTAGACCTTGACAAGTGCCCGAGAAACTCTCAAGCAGCTCACTATAGTGTATGTGGTGACATGGTAGTCAAACTTTAACTATGATCGAAGTCGATAGTTTTCAAAAATATGTGTGCTACAATCATTCTCTTCATATAGTATCCGGAGATTTGGGATCATTGCTCCATACTTTTTGATTTGGCTTTTCTTCGTTGTATGATAATGAAGAATCAAAGATGATGTTATTGTGATGTGCTCTTTTTCTTCATGTCAAGATGACTTCTCCAAGCCTTTGGTCTCTTTTTAAAGCAATAGGTCAGGTATGTCCTTGTTGACTCTTTCATAGAATGTCTTCCTTAACTTTTGGCATGCTATAGTTGGATGACCAATGAATCGAAGGTACCTGTAAAAATGAGGATGAGTTTTATCCTTCTTGAGTTGTGGATTAGCCTTGTGTAGCAATAGAATAGTTGGTTTGAAGTGGTGTTCATGTTCTCTTGAAGTTGTTTGACTGTAGTTGCTACTCCTTCCTAGTTGGCTTGTAGTTCCTTGATGGCTTATATTACTGTAGAGATATTGATCTCTATAATAGGTACTTCAGCGTTGTTGTGACTTGGCTCTGAAAAGTGGTTGCCCTCCATATATCAGGTGTACTTTGACTTCGTCGTGCTCTTTGTGTTGCCATATTTGAATCTACTTACTCAGCTTTGTAGCGTGTTGGGGTAGATTTTGAATTAAGAGCCAAAAATTATTATAGCCCTTTTAGAGTTAAGCTTGTGGGAGAGTCTTGGTCCTCCTGAGATGGGCTTTTGGAGAGTCTTGGGTCTTTAAAAGATGAGCATTTAAAGATTCTTGGGTCCTCAACAGATAGGTTGATAGGTCTAAATCTTTCATATGTTTTGTTCCATTGACTTTGCACATAAAGATGAGCTAAACTAGCACATAAAGATGAGCTATCATGATGCCCCCTTCTAGTTCTTTATCTTGGTTATGGTGAGCTGAGTCAAGAGGATTCTCAAGTCAAGAAGATCCCATCCTTGTCATAAATCCAAAGAGTACTTAAAATAAATAGAAAAGAGCACAAGAAATATAAGAATGATTTTAGTTTTGGCACTAGTTGTTGTTGTAATAGAGATAGGGTTTTACTTCCTCTAGAAAGAGGTTCAGTAGAAAATAAGTCCTATAAGATGTGGTCCTCTGGAGAATCTTGAGTACTTTTCGACTGGTCCTTCGGAGAGTCTTGAATACTTTGAAGGTAATACATTGGAGAGTCTTCAATGCTTTTCTATGAAGTATCTTGTTACAATCCAAAGTTATTAAGTGTCTAGATCTACAATCATGTGTTTCCTTTGGAAATGGGTCTCCTGATAAAGTTGTTGGGACTCCAAAATTCTTCTATCCAGACGTAAGAAGCTTCCTTTGGAGATCCTGGTTGTTGTCCAAAATCACTAAGTACCCAGATCTATAGCATCCTTGCTTGATGACGAGCCAAGATTAAGTAGCACCTAAAACAAAACAACAGAAAAGAGCACAAGCAATATATCTATTCCACAAAACCAGCATAGTATGTTCTCATAATATTCCCATAGCAAATAATACCGTATATTCACAACTCACAAAAGGCAAGTATAATATCTCACAATAACTAAACACAATATTCCATAAGCAACAAAGAGACTCCCAAGTGGATATGAATTAAGGGAGCAAAAGCTATAGCATTTGAGGTTAGTAACTTCCAAGCCAAAAACTAAAATAAGTAAAAAAAAAAATAGTATTTTCCCATGTAAACCTATAGCAATGAGAGATGTCAACATAGACATACAAATGAGATGGGTATTTTAGTGCAACATGAAAAAGAAAATACCCTCAAGGGCAAAGAAAATGTAAAAAAAGAAGAAAACACTAAGGGCTTGTTTGATAACACAACTTTTTTTATTTTTACTTTTAGTTTTTTCCTCTTGAGTTATGTGTAATTTGGTTAGTTTAGAAGTTAGTTAGGATTTGTTAAAAGTTAAACTAAAAATGTAAAGGAAAATAAAAATATACAAAATTGAAAATGTTATTTTCTATTTTTATTTTTATATTTTTACTTAATTAAGTAATCTAACTAAAATTTAATAAATTCCAACTAATTTCTAAACTAATCAAATTACACATAACTTAAGAGGAAAAAAACTAAAAAAAAAAATAAAAAACAGTTGTATTATCAAACACAACCTAAATTAATCACTTTTACATATTTAAATCTATGACATTTTCTAAAAGAAAATGCATAAAGTACATAAAAACTAATTTTTGGACATAGATCTAAAAGAAAAAGTTCATAAAAGGCCAAGCTTGGTGTAGATATACCTTTCCAGAAATAGTTTCAAGATATTTTTCAAAGGAAAAGTATATTTAAAAAAAAAACTCATTTTTGTAGAAAAGGCTATGAAAGTTATAAGAAAACTTAAAGGTTTTGTCTTGCAAGAGGAAAATCTTTCTAACATATAGCTCCTCCAAAACATGATTTTTTTCTCTTCCACAAAAATACCACATGGGTGTATTTATATAGAGGTGGAGCAAAGAGAGGGTAGAAGATAAGAAGTCTCATTTTCTTGTAAAAAAAACTTCAAAAAATACAAAATACAAAAGAGAAACTTTTTTAAAATGGTCGGATCTTCTACTTTTCTCCTTAGTAAATTTGGAGAGCTCTCTTTTAAGGAAGATTGGGTATTTTTCTCAGAAAAAGGTCTTCCATATGGATGAGAGAGATGTAGCGTCCATAAATAGCATCTTGATGGTGAACTTGAAGTCCATTCCTCTTAGGTTTTATTATTTTTGTCAAAAAAGATTGAGTTTTTTTTATGGTGATAGTGGAAAACGAGAGAAGAAGAAGAGCGAAGGAGGAAAAAAAAGGAAGAAGAAAGAGAGAGGAGACAGAGAGAAAAGTAGATAAATAAAATTGTGTTAAAAAAGATGAGTTAGGGGCTTTTATATGGTGGGTAAAAGGTTGGTTTTGGTGTGTGCAAGACAATAAAAAGTGGGTTGACTTTTATCTAAGTCAAACATTGTTAAAAATGCTGAGATAGTATCTAGAGAATTGTGTTGGAGAAAAAAATTGAGCATCTGGAGAAAAATACATTTGGAGATGAGTACGTCAGGAGAGAAGTACATTTGGAGAAAAGTGCAGAGATTTGACATTTTTTTTTTGAAAATGCATTGCATGGGGAAGATGAATGCTTAGCTTATAAGGAAATTTTGTTTAATAAAATATTATTTAAAACCAAGATATTTAAACTTAAAAGTAAATAAAATAATAAACAGAGGGAAAATTGTGTTTATGTAAAATCAAATAAAATATTTTGTTATCTTCTTTCTTGAAAAAAAAATAAAATTTGAGTTTTGAAAACTTTTGGACACCTAGCGAGTGGGTCTAATAAATAGCCCAAATAATTAAATGGATTAAGTCCAACTAATAAATAAAATAGCAATGAATAATAAAAAAGTGGCTTGGAAAATTATTTACTTACAAACTTAGCATAATTTATTCAAATCAGTGAGCTCAAAACTCCAAATGGGTTAGCCAGTATAAATAAATTAATCTAAATCGTACTTTGTATATTTTATGTTAACCAAATCATACCCCATTAGAAAGCCCTTCAAATGGTATGAGCACATTTTCTTGCTAAAATTAATCTATAAGTGCTCTTAGGGACTAGTGGTCTGCTAATTTCAAATTAACCATTAACAACTTCATTTTATAGTAAAAAAACTTTCTCTTACTCACTTGATCACTTTAGAGGCGCTCCCCTTTTGGAAACTACTCGAGAAAACTCAAAGGATTTCTAGGAGGCTTTATTCAAGACAGCTTATCACTTACGAAATAGCAGCTCCTAAGAATGGATGTAGAAAACAACTTCCAAGGTGGTTCATGTGGGTGTACTATGTCGTCCTCCAAAAATTGAGCATGAAGAGCCTTTTAGGGAAACTTTGCCATTAAGATTTGCCAATTTTGGTACAAGGCAAATGAGTGTTTTGGTAAAGGGAGAAGAAACAAAACAAAAAGAAGAAATTAGAGAGAAGGAAGAGAGATAGTAGAGAGAAGGTAGGGAAAAGAGAAGAAAAAGGGAAGAAAGAGAGAGAGAGAAACTGAGAAAAATATCTTGAAAAAGGAGGTTTGTGGCTTTTATGTCATAAATAAAAGAACAGTCTTAACCAAGTCTTAACCAAGCTTCATGTTTTGAAAGAAACTTAAAAAGTACATGCAGAGAAGAGCACATCCGGAGGAAAGTACTTTCGAAAAGAAGTACATTTGTAGAGAAACACTAAGAGTTAAAAATTTTCATTATGAAATATCAAAACTCGAGGAAGGAAAAGATTTCATTGATAAAACACTCTTTGTTCAAGTAAAGCAAAGATATTTTAGATTAAAACCAAGTATAATAACAATATAACAAAGGAAAAATAACTTTATTAAATAATTAATTTTCCTTCTTACTCTTAGTGGTTTAAGCATGAAGAGATAAAAATTTGGATTTTGAAAAACCACAGGGCCGGTTTAACAGATATAAAATAAGCTCAAATAATATAGTAAATAGTAAAAGTAGCTTTGTAAAATTACTAACCTATATATTTAGGATAATTTATTCAAACTAGGGGCTCAAAACCTCCAACTGAAAAGTTCCATAAATGGTCTGAGCCCATTTTCTTATTAAAATTAGTCTATGAGTTCTCTACAAACTTAGTGCGCTACTATTTCCAAATTATCCACTAACAATATTTATATGCTTTAAGTCTTTCACATATTACGTAAAATATGTTTTTCAAATTACAATTATAATATGCTTACATATTACATACAAGTGCTGAAATATAAGAGTATCTTTTTTTTTTTTTCTTTCAAATTGTAATTATTATTTTTTTTAACTTTCAATTTGTGTAATAATTGTTTTACATTATTGTTATAAAAGTATTATCATGTGATAAATTCAATACTATTTAATGAAAATGTGTAGGGGCCAAATATACACTCTGGAATCAGAAAACACCTCAGAAGACGATTTTAGAAACACAACAGCCCTCTAAGGTGATATAAAAATACTGTTTATTTTCAATTTGTGTAATAGTTGTGTTAATTATTTTATATTATTAAATAATAAAGAAATCATTATTATTTTTTTAATTAATGAATAATTCATCATAAAAAATAATAGCTTTTTTTGTTATTGTCAATGAATGTTATAAGTTTCTTGATTATGAGAAATATGATTTATGCTCAATTTTTTTTTTAAAATTTTTATAATTAAATTGGTAAAGTAGTTTCCAATAATGGAATTCAAAGAAGCATCATAGTAAATTGGCATCTCACTGGGTTGGACTCTAACATATGCCAAGAAGGATTCCAATTATGGAATCTGAAAAAGCATACTACTTTAGCCATGAACTCTTATGTGAGAATTCAAACGCTAAAGCTTCAAAAGAAAAATCAGCAGGTTAGAATAATCCACCTTTAGGTTAAAAGAATCCACTACCAAGGAAATTGCTAGGTTGGAATAATCCACATTGAGGTGGGAAGAATCTATTCCTAGAGAAATTGCCAAGTCGAAATAATCAACTTCCTGGTTGGAGGAATCCACCACCATTTATATCCTCTAGCAGGAATTTCCTCATAAAGTTGAGATATCATCTTCCTCTTTAGACATAAACTTTTCCTCTTAAGTTGAGAAGTTATCTTCCTCCTCATATAAAAATTTCCCCCTCGAGTTGAGAAGTTGTCTTCCTCCTTAGCTTGGAATCACTCATGAGTTGAGTTGTTATATCCCTTCTTAGGTTAGAAATCTCAGCTTGATTTGAGTTAACATTATCCTCATTAGGTTAAAATATCCACCTTGAGTTATGTTGCTTACCTCCTTAAGGCTAGAAACTCCTTCTCAAGTTAAGATATTATTTTTCTCCTCAGCCTAAAATACCCTCTCAAATTGAGTTGTTATTCCTCTTCTCAAAGTCAGAAACTCCCTCATGAATGGAGTTGTTATTTCTCTCTTTAGATTCGGAAACTCCCCCTCAAGTTGAGTTGTTATTTCCCTCATAGACCAGAATTTCACCGGGCTGAGAAGCATACTCCTCATAATTTAGCATTCAAGTGTTTATCAATTAAAAAGTAATAGTGGATCTCCTTACTAAACTTATAGCAACAATATGAATGGTTCATCTATTTCTTTACTGATTTTGACAAAGTAATTGTTTCACAATAAAAAGTACCTTCAATTACAAGCAAATGTATAGATGAACCACGACTTATTCTTGTTGTGGCGAATTTGAGTTTTTTCTAGGGAGCTTCATAGGTGAAGAACCATTCCCCACCCCAGGGCGTTTGAATGAACAAGCAAAAGGTATCAAGGATCTTCTTAATCTTCATGCCTAAACCAAAACTTTCTCTAGTTGAGCTTTAATTCTTCAAATTTCATTCATTCTCATTTAACTGACCTACAACACAAAATAACAAGAATTGTGAAAGTTTTTGCCATTAAAATTCATAAATTAACAAATAAACTATGCAAATATGTATAATAATATGGTATGAACTAAACACATTGCTAACCAACTAGAATAGATAATCTAATTAATGAAACTAGCTTTCTTTAGTTTCTCAACTTCTAATCTAATTACTTCATACCTTTCAAATTCTCCTCTTTTGTTGCACCACTTTGTAGGTTTGATCAATGTTGAAATAGTGCACCATGAACTCTGGATTTATGTAGGGCATATCCTCGTGTGACCAAGCAAATACATATGCATTTTATTTCAAAAAATTTTCAAAGTTTGATCTTAGTTATCTTGCTTAGGGCACTTGGGTGCAACTGAATGTTCACAAGCTCATTTACTGGTTCTCCTATTAGTGCTTTGTTCCTTTTTAGGGCCTTGTCCAAAACCAAAAAGTGACCTTGAGTGCTTTCTGATACTTGGTTTGCCATACTTAGATTGACAGCTCGATGCTTCCCTCAAGTATGATCTTCTCTCTCAAAAATCATATAGTGGTGCGAATAATTTCTTTAGCATTTCTCTAGTGAATCCCATATTATCAAAGGCAGATTTAAGTATAACATCTACTAACATTCCTCTATCTATTAATATATGGTGTACATTGTTCATAGTCACCCTCATGGTGATCACCAAGTTGTTGTTATAAGGTTGGTGGACTCTTCTTGCTCCTTCCTCAGTAAAGCTAATTGATGGTAGGTCTCCTTAGGTCCCTCATGATCTGTGACTTATGAAGCACTTTAGCTCGGACATCTTCAGGTCAGGCTTGATGAATGTAAACCTTTATTGGTTTGTTTGAATTTTCTGCATGGCTTGATCCTCTAATGATGCTTCTTATGTCCTAGATCGATGGTGAATTAGCTGCTGGGGAAGCTGGGTCGTTATGACGCAGTTGAGGTTAGGTATCTTGGACGTTAGGCTTAGCTACGAAGTGTCTAAGCTGACCTCAAGAGATAAGGACTTCTATCTCTTCATCATCATAATCACTATGGTACTTGCTATTGTTCTTTTTTGCATGAGGTATCTTCAAAGGCTTAAGCTTTTTCAACAAGTTTTGGTTTTGAATTTGATGGAGTATATCTCTTGTTGGCATACTGAAAATTGTATGTTTGTCAAACTGACTTCTTTTAATGGCTCATTCTCCTCCTAGCTAATTGACGTCAGGTGGGTAGCTGGTTTCTTGACCGACTTGGCTTCTTTGAAGTGAATAATGAACTGAAAAGTTAACTTCTTGAAGAAGAAATTTGACTTATGTTTGAGAATGTTGTACCAAGCTTGAGCTAGGCTGACCAAGGTCAGGGGGATGCTCTGCATCTTACGAGCTCAAAAACTTGTTCAAAAATCCATCTCTGACTTGAAAATATCAACATGATCATTTGGATCAACTTTCCTGTTATAGATTACTAGGTTAGGCATTTCAAAAGTCTCTAGAAGAGGAATGACCATTATCCCATCATTATAGGGTGGCTCAAAATGTCTTAAAGACTATACTTTTCCCTTCGATTTTTCATTTCAACTGCTTTAGTATTTCAACCTTGACTTGGTCTAGATTACCTTTGAGTAGACCATAAGTTGGATTCGGCTGCTATGCATCCTAAATTTCGGCTACGCCTTTCTGTCCGAGTAAGTTTTTAAGGTCATGAAAGGATTTTAGCTCATCTTTGGAGTAGAATACCTTGTCGAGCAATGCGGAGTAGGTGATTTTTGATGGTGTGTGAATCACTCAGAGGTCACCCATAGGCCTCTTTCCTCATTCTTTACTCACACTCCTTTTGATTACCTATTGACTCAAAGCACATAATCATCTTTGGTCCTAAAGACCTCAAATGGGAAGCTCCTCTCACGGTAACGGTTCCGAGCCCAAGGATTGAACTAACTCATTAAGGCAAGGTTCGTCTCCTTTTGTACGGACTCGTCGTGCCAGTCTCTAATTGAGCTTGCTCACAAACTCTCTAAGTAGTTCGAACTAGTCTGGCTTATTTCTCATTAGTTACAGTACTGTCCTGAGGTTGCTACCCAACCTAAGGTAGCTGGCCAGCTTGAGAATTGGCTTGTCCAACATTCCTCACCCTTTTCGAGGCTTGCTACTGAGTTTCTTTGCGTAATGGGTGGATAGAAGTGCACTACTCTGATTGCTCACTGGTAGTGTTAATTTGTGATGGTCCTGGCTCATGTCGGCTGCATCCACCCTAAGATGTAGTGGGATTAAAAGTTGAGCTCAAGGGTTGTTGAGTAATAGATTTGTTATTACTCCTTGTCTCCCAACGACTTCATAGAAATGTGAAACTTAGGTATGAGTTCAGGAAAAAGAGCTTTTCCAAACTAAAGGTGCAAAACTCATACTTAACACAAAAAACAATATTTTTCAAAGGAAGTAATGTGTTTCTCTCAAACAAACAAAGGATCTCTCAAAGCAAGGTTGAAATATAAAGGCAAACGTTCTTTTCTTGGAAGAGAAAGTAAGAAAAAGGGTTACCTATCTCACATTTTAAACAACTCAAAGATAAGCCTTGAAAATACAAGATCTAAACGTGGCTTTTATTCATGTGTGAGTGACAAAGATGGTATAGGCACATTTCTAAAAAAATTTGTAAAGAAATGTAAAATAACTCAAAACCAAAAAACACAACTTGATGCTAGTCTTTGGAGTGTGCTTTAGTTATGTTGCATGGACAGCGCCATTGTTCTTGCTAAAATATTATGCTATATTGAAGTAGGCTTGGGCCAGGAGAGATCTGGGTAGTTTGAGTGAGCTTTGGATTAGATCTAAAGGTCTGAGCAGTTAGGAACCTTGCTGAGAGTGATTCTAAGCCGAGGTTGGCTTGTCTGATCTAAGTTTCATTTGTCCAAGCTAACTTATGACTAGAGAGAATGGGTTAGTAGAGATGCCGACATGGTTGTCGGTGTGCATCCTCCAACGACCAAGTTTTGCACCAGAGCCAAATAGGAATAGCATATAGTGAAAGGTTAGGAGTATGCTTTTCACTAAGGTAAGTGATTGTTTTTGGGATTTCTTGGAAGCCAATCTCTCTTTCTCTAAGAGTATAAAGTGTAGCCAACAAGCCCCTCTCTTTAAGATAAGAGTTTAAAGAGCAATCAAAAGATGTCAAGGAAAGGAAAAAAGGATCCATTCAAAGAGAGCATGTGTTACCTTATATAGGATTGTGGTGGTGCTTTGAGAAGTGACACGTGGAAAATGGCCCCGTTAGAATTCAGCCATGTGTCCTTCAACTAGAGTTTAGGGACCTAGCTGAGGTGGCCATAAGAGATTAGAGAATCTATGTTAAGTTTGGTCAATGTGATACCTTGTACCGCCGGCCTATCTTGGAATGCCATATGATGATACGGATCAACTTTCCAACACTAAAGATGGAGTTTGACCTTGTTGATTGGAACCTTATCTTTCCTATATAACTTGTATAGTCAACTTTTCTTTTTTGTGTAAGGATTAGATTACATAGACTACCACAAGTTGGATAGTTACCATTTTGGATAAACTCCCTTTTTGTCTTCCAAGTCTTGTTTCCTCCTTAGTCCAAGGGTTGTGGCTTGTAGGAGAAGTTGAAGAGAAGGGTTTCCTCTTTTAGAATTGTTCCCATGATTCAAGATGCCTATGTGGGTGCATTAAATGCATTATGGGTCCTGCGCACATACGTTATTGGAGACGTTTTGGCTTGTTGAGCAAGCTGGAGTTGTTCAAGGGCATTCCTGTCTTTTATCATGTAATTTAACTTCCACTAGGCTTAAATAAGTGTGCTTTGATTGGGCTAAGGCAAATTAGAAGCTCTATATAAGTTTGGACTTTGTTATGTGCTAGTCCTAGGTGAGATTGGATTTTTACAACATTGGTATTGATGGTTTGCCAAATAGGTTTCTAGCAAAAATCATTGGTCATCCAGCTTTACTTTTAACATGTCAAATTTTAAAAATTGACCATGTAAAATTATATAGTTCCAAGACTATTTAATTTTTTTTTCTTATTTCCTTTCATACATTTACCCATTTCAAATGTATATAAGGAAAATAAATGTGGAGATAAAAATTAAATGTGAATTATTACATGAGTACTAATATTTGTTCGGAGTACTACAACAAATTAACTTCGTTCAAAATGAGATTTATATTTTATCTAGGTCCTTACGAGCTTTTTTGGTTTTAGAGAATTAATTAAGATCTAAATCACCTAATGTTTTATACAACATGAAAATCCTTAAATATGATCAACAAATTACTACAACCATGTTTGTCTGTTGGATCAGAGCCTATACTATGCAAAAATCCTTAACAAAACAAATCCTTAACTGTATGACTAAAGAAATTTACATTATTGTTATAAATTAAGTATATGTTTTATGTAGTATACTAAAGAATAATAAATTTCGTTTTCCCTAAATCAATGAGAAAAGAATAAGTCAAACCACACCATCTATTTTTCATGTATGAATATTATAGACTAGTATCTTTTCAGAACCATGCTTTTCCCAACCAAGTTTTTTTATATAGCATGCACTAAACAACAATAATATCTTTATCAATACTTTTCCTTGTTGCAGTTCAACTTAATAATTAATTATAATTTGTACTAGTGGATTTCATCTCCCAATTGCAATTGAACACATGGAAAGAAAATAAAAAAAGGTAAAAGGGAAAATTCTAGACGAAAGGAAATCAAACTGACTGATTAAGTTAAATCGGTAACACACTTAATCATGTTTCTTAGATCAAACAAAATTAAGGTGGTTATTGAAACTCAATATGCAGAAATTATGAAAAATTTAAAACATTTCAAAATAAACACTTAAACAACCAAAACTCTTACTTTAAATGCTTTAAATACTTATTTAGAAACTTAAATGAAAATCTCAAATCATAAGAAACATTTATTACCAAGGTCGATTCACTTTGTTTTGCTTAGATCTAACTTTTTGTGGTGAAAAATTTGGATCTTTATTGTGTTGGTTTAAATCTGCCATTTCTTTATATTATCCGCTCATTTTGGTCTTGATTTATGAAAAATTTTGGGTTTTTACCATCATCTATGTTTATAGGTTTATAAAGAGAAAATCACATTTTCCTCTCTGTCCTTTCAACAATAAAGTTTGGGTCTTTTTATGTGTATTTCATGTCATCAACATGATGCAACATTTGGTCTTTTTTCACTTTTGGGCATGCACATGATTTACCATCTTAAGCATTACATACTTTGCTCCTATAAAACCATCCTTATTTTAGCCTCTGTCATATTATTACCACTAACATACCTTAAGTGTAGTTTTGGCTTTGGATTGATGAACTTTTGTGACTAGGTGGAATTTTACATAAAGGGAGAAACCCCAGACTCGGCTCTTACTACAACAAATAACCTGTTGGGGCACATCTATCTGGGTTCTTGAGTTCAAGTCATCATTGTCAGATTTCTTTAGGTAGCGCATTGTCGAATCGAAAATTGAACACACAGTGTGATTCACACCTAAGTCCCTCTTTTTAAACTAGAGTGCAGGATAGAAGATTTAATACTTAGCAAATTTCATGCCTGTCTCTCCCTAAATGAGAACGTCGAATAAAAAACTTGGCTTTTGCTATCAGATCGAAGACTATGCCTTGTTGCTAGATCAAACATTAGATCTCACTGCTTGATCAAAAAATGGGCCATAGTATGTCATACACTAAAGGGCCTACACTGCTGAACCGAGTTGCTGAATAAATGATTAAGCCATAAGTGTTAAATTACGGGTTTTATGATTGTACAACTAATGGTACACTCAAAATTAGCAAAATAATTATTTAATTTTTAATTTCTCTGACATAGCAAAAGTATACTTTTATGACCTATGCATTTGTTTTTCTACCCTTATTTAATTTCAAATATTATTCACCACCAAATCATCTCTTATAATTTATTACTGTAATTAAATTTTATTTCAACCACTCATATAATTTGATGTAATCTCTCACCCTGTAAAACTTTAAACTATAAAATTCTCTTATGTAAAACTCTCGTATGAAATTCTTCTATAAAAATATTTGATCAAACTATCGTTTTAGATTCATCTCCCAAATTACACTCATCAAAAAAGGTATGTACTTTTAAATTTTTTATACTTATTTAGTTATTTTATTAATTTTTTACCGTCAGATCAATAAGAACGCTGAGGTAGGATCTAACCATTTTATGGTTTGATTATGATGATCAGACCAGATCCGATTGTTAGATGGTCGGATTCGACCATCCAAAGGGTCGAATATAGTGGATCCGACTAGATACAATAAACAGTTATATCACGTAAAGGTATTTGTAAATTTCTATTGAAATATTGACAACACCTCCCCTATAAATTGAACTATCACAAAATTTATCTGCACATTGAAATGATACAATGTAATGTCCAATAGCCACATCAAATGCTATTGGAGGTCCCACAACCAAATAATCTCAAACAAGTAGAAAATATACTAAAATCATATTCCAAAACACATAACGAAAAATAATTAAGTATAATTGATACTTACTGTATCATACACCGTACATGGCTTGATATTCATCATCGGCTCTTTTCCATTTAGAGATTCAAGCATTTCTTCATCGAAATCATAGTTTTTCTTATTTTCATTGAAGAAATCCAATCATGCATCCATATATTGCTGTAAAATAAAAAAAAAAAGACAAAATTAACTATTTCGAGTTAATATTAAATAAATATAAATGTGTATAACATCACCCAAAGAATGTAATAAAACACATAAGTTATGCTCACCCAAAGAATGTAATAAAACATATAAATGAATACCTTCACATTGTGCTCAAACTCCACAATGGGAAAGGACGATATAGACATAGGAGGTACTGGAGGGTTAGCTGCATGGTCAATTTTTTGATCACATGTCTTATACGCATCACCTACACTGACCCTCTCACCTCCTACGTCATCGAACACTAATCATTGTTCTCGTCTAACTATCATAAAAAGACCATAATAATACATATATATTATTCGGTATCCCACTAATAGTCCAATTCAACATTTGGGGACACATAGATATCTAAGACTTGATCCCAAATGCCTCAGCTAGTGATGGAATTATCTCATATCCTATAATAACCCAGTTCTAGAAAATTCCTAAAGAAATTATTTTATTCAAATGGTTAACTGAAATTTAACTTTTCTATATAGTTAGTGGGGCCCAAAATTGACTTTTTTGCCACGTATAGTTTTTTGCTTTGACTTTGATACCATTGTGTAGAGCTTGCCTATACGAGTTTGTTGACATGCGACATATCTAAATCGAAGCTATGATGTTTGAATTATGATTAATTAAAATGATTTTGCCACTTTTTTTTTTATAAATTCCATATCCTTCCTTTCTTTTTGTTTTTGTTTTCTTTCTTTCCTTCTTCTTTCCTACCACCAGCCACTCTCTTCTCCACCGACAACTTTTTCTCCTCTTTTCTCTTTATAGCCAAGCAACATCCAGTAGCTACCACCACCACTAAACGACGCCGACCACTCACGTGCACCTTCGCTGGCCATTATGGGCCTTGCTAGCTCCAATAGTCACCAAAGAATGTCCAAACCGGTGCACCGTCTCTTCTCTTTTCGCTTGATTCAAGCGAGATTTTTGGCGAAAAGAGGGTGCGTTCCTATTCATTTTGACCCCCTGAGTTCGATTCCAGCCTTCCTTTTAGTTAAAAACATATAATTTACATTGGATTTCGAAAAATCCCCTTGTTGGGTGCTACTTTCCAATCAAATTCGGGCCACCTCATTATTTACCCGACAAAATTGAAGGTAGATTTTTGTTCTTTGTTTCTTGAGCTTTGATTTGATATATTATTTGCTAATTGTGGTTGAGAATTGTAAAAAGCCCCGAATTGGATTTTGGGGGTATTTTAAAGAATTGTATAGTTTGAACTCCATAATTGATAGTTTTGATTTATTTTGTAACCTTTATATATAATGTTATGAAATTAATAGATGAAATATTGGTGAGCTAGCCTTGACCTAATTTGGGATCTTAAATAGAGACAAAAGAAATTTATTGACTTTTGGCTTTATCTTTTGTATGGATTTGATTTTGATTATACGTCCCCCATCTACTTCTTTATTCAATGAGTTACTTATTAAACATAGATGATCAAAAGAAATGTGTATAAAATGAGTAGGTGGACTTTTATATCTACTGCACTTATACATATTTGAAAATTGAAGTTGTAGTATAAACATGTCTTCTATATATATATATAAGGATTTTAAATGGAGACCTTGTCGATGTCTCAATGACAAAGTTTAATATATATATATATATATATATATATAATGCCATTTTATAATTTAATAATAATAATTTACAATTAGTTTTAGGTGTATTTAATTATATTACCATGAAGACCTTATTATAGTATAATGTTATAATATGATGATATATATCCAAGATGTATTTATTATTGCATGCATATTCATATATAAAAACTAATGTAATATTACATCACATTTAAACAGATGTAGTTGCTTACGTACTATGACTAGGTTGCTGATGAGAATGCAAAATGTCATATTTTTGTTCCCTTAATATTTAATCTTTTATACTTATATGGTGTCTCAATGTGCTCATTATTCTTATATTTTGATTCAGAATGCACATGGAGGAGTTAAGTGTAAAACGAAGCTAATTGGATAATTTTGGAAAGTTTTGACACCGCTTTGTAATTTGGGTATAACTCTCTCATATGGGCTCTAATTGAGATGATTCAAGATGCAATGGAATGAGAAGAAAATGTTCTACAACTTTTGTGTTTAAAATCAAGGTTGAAATTAGACTTAAAGTTGCTATCAGGTGCAATATTAGACACCTGCAATTGGGCCTAACATGCTCTCGAGGAAAGGCTTAACACCCACAATCCCAGCGCAAGTTAGGTGCAATGTTAGACATCTGATAGTAGGCTTGACATGCATTGTTGGAGTGAAAATACAAACAAAAATTGATGAGATTTGATGAGTAAACCCGTAGGTGTCAAGTTCCAAGTTAGGTCCCTGACTTGGTGCGGCAATGACTAGTGGCAATTTTATAATTCTAGGGTTTTAAGTGTTAAACAAGTATGGCTAGTTTATTATAAATAGACTCATATTTTTAGGTTTAGATAGAGAAGACGGCTATAGAAGAATTTACTCTTTGACCTGTATATTCACAAGGATAAGCAACTAAATTCTTTCATTTCGGGTAGGAGTTATTTTCAATTATCAGTTGAGTATGTATGAGACTTGAACACATAATTATTATCAATTTCATTAATTATTCAGCCTATCTTCTTCTGCTCCTCTAGGTAAATTTCAATTACGTATAATTATACTGTAGATATTTATATGCGATTTGATGCATGCTAATTAGAACTAAGTCATACTTTGATTCTAATAATTAGTAGTAATTGGAGAATATCGGATAGATTAAAATTTTACAATATTTGTAGAGTTTGTCTAATTTTGGCTTCTTTCTAGATCGTTAAAGTAATTCTGACTTGACTTGGGTCACATTGATTCTAAACCTTTTAGAATTAAGATTAATTCATTAACGTTTTTAGGTTATTCAAAATTAAGGAAAGATTACAATAAATTGGTTGTACCGTTTGTTGATGCTAAACTGAATAAGAAATTGAGTTATCTATATATGTGATCACATTCGAACTGATGATATGAAAGTACTCTAAACCGAAGCTTCATCATCTTGATTATTTAAGTTTTATTTAATTTGTTTTTCATTTGTTATTAATTAAGTTTACTAAAAGCCCCCCTGTCCTATTAGTTTTTATTTAATTTGATATTAGGAAGGAATCCAGATTAAAAATATCAATAGTCCATATGGATTCAACTAGGAGTTGCAACTACTACGTGTTTGGTAATTACAATTATTTAATTTTGGTGTGACGCGACTAGACCATCAAAATTTTGGCGCCGTTGCCAGGGACGGTACAATAATTTATTTCTAATTTCTATTTTAGCTTTGTGTTGTGTTGTGCAGTTTATGACCAGGTTATCTCAATAAGTAGAATTACAGTACGACCTAGAGAAATAAAAGACTACTCGAAGGTTAAGAAAGTAGATAAAGTAGAAAAACAAAGCTGGTTCTTCATCACCTATTCTTCAAGCTTCGCAGGGTCTAAATTTGGCTATTGATTAGGTTTCTAATATAGATTATGAGAAGGAGAACACGACAATACTACCTTACAATATGGATGATAACATGACTCTAAAGGAGTTGGTTGCTCCAAATTTGAATTTACAGTCATTATGTATTGAATTTCATGATTTAGAGGTTACTTTTGAATTGAAATCAGGTCTAACACATTTATTGCCCACTTTTCATGGTCTTTCAGGTGAAGATCCCCACAAATATCTGAAAGAGTTTAATGTGGTGTGTTCTAGTATGAGGCCGCAATGAATTCCTGAGGAGCAGATCAAGTTGAGAGCTTTTCCCTTTTCTCTTGGTGATGTAGCGAAGGACTGGTTGTATTACCTACCTTCGGGGTCTATTACTTCATGGAATAAGATGAAAAGATTCTTTCTGAAGAAGTATTTTCCTACTACAAGAGCAGCCAACATAAGGAAGGAAATTTATGGAGTTAGGCAATATGATGGCAAATCATTGTACAAATATTGGGAAAGGTTCAAGAAATTGTGTGCCAGCCGCCCACATCACTAAATTAGTGACCAACTTCTAATTCAATATTTTTACGAAGGATTATTACCAATGGATAGGAGTATGGTGGATGTTGCTAGTGGCGGTGCTTTGGTTGACAAAACTCTTGATACAACTCGACGTCTCATTTCAATGATGGTCGCCAATTCTTAGTAGTTTGTAACAAGATCGAATGTGCCAATGAAGAAGGTTCATGAGGTTGGTACTTATGATCTTGAGCCCCAAATATCTTAATTAACTTTAGTGCGTCAATTGGCTGTAGGAGATGCTCAAGATGTGAAGGAGGTCCTTTGGAGAAACCATACGGTGGAAGAATCGATTTGGGAGCGCAAGGATAAGATGAAAGCTAAGTACCCGATGCTATTCGAATAGTACTCTAACTCTTTTAATTTAATTTTGAATACAAAATTTCTTTTTAGGGGGGAGAGAGTTGTAATAACCTCAATTTCTTTTGTTAACTTTCAATCGCGTTTTTTGTTCGATCGTCGTTTCGTCTTTTTCACCAAGAATAGCAGCTTCTGAGTTCCTTAAGCATTCTATGAGGCCCAAGAGTACCCAAAAGAGACTCAAAGGATTTTTTCTACCCATTTTACCTTTGGTCAAAGTTTGACCAGTTTTTACTAGATTTGACTACTATTCATTATTTTAACATTTTAAGGAAATATCTTTTTTTTTCTTAATTGGCAATTGAAATATTTTCTCTTGTGTTAGCCGACCACCCCTTTCATTTTTCCATTCACTTTGTATTTTCATGGTTCTAGAGAGAGAGAAACTCTAAAATTTTAGAGAGAGAAAGTGTAAGAGAAGTGAAAATACAAAAACTTTCTTAAGAAAATTCAAGAGTTAAGGGCCGACCATTAAGGGCAGCTTAAAAGGATTGCTTGAAGTGATTGTCAAGGCTTGAACAAGGTGTTTTCTTGCTTGGAAGAGAGGTAGGCAACTATTCCTCTTTGACTTTTCATGTAAATGTGTAGTTTTATATGATTAAATGATGAAATCATGTGTTGTGGAGATGTTGTTATACTTGAATATGCTTAATTTGATGTGTATTAAATGTGTGACAAAACCTCCAATTTGTTTGGATTTAGGGTTTTGTGAAATTGTTAAATTTTAGCTTGAATTGTGGTTTTAATGCTTGATTTATTGGAATTGATTGATAGAAATGGTATTAGACCTTGTTAATTTGATGAATTAGTGAGAAAATTGATGGATTTTGATGTGTAGAGAGGGATGGCAATGTGTAGGGAGTTTATGTTCAATTTTTTGTTGTAAGGGGCATTTTAGCCTTTTCACATACCAAGGGTATTTTGGGTATTTCAAAAATTACAAGAGTGTTTTGGTCATTTTGCACGGAAGGGACACAAATAGAATTTTTGAAAATGATTAAGGGCAATTTGGTCTTTTGCATGTAAGGGATGTAAATGGATTTTTTAAAAAGGTTAAAGGTATTTTGGTCATTTGACATGTTGGGGGACATTATTGGAATTTTTTTAATTATTAGGGGTATTTTAGTTTTTTCCATATGAGGGATAAATTTTAAAATCATGTAAATGTGAGGGGTATTTGCATTTCTAAGTATTTTATTATATATACACATTAGTTTATTTATATATATATATATATCCAATTATATTTATTTATATTTTTATTAATATATTTATTGATACACTTATTTATATAGTTATATTTATAATTATATTTTACAAAATACATGTTTATTATGTATGCATTTATAAATGTATTTTGTATGTGGGTATGTATACAAATATTTGTTTATGTATAAAAATGAGTATTAGTCTATATATATTATATATTATAGTATTTATGCATTGGTGTGTATATATATTTATGTATATGTATAAGTTGTGTTTGTGTACTTGTATATATATAAAATATACGTATACATATATGAGTGTGTATATGTGTATTTGTATATTATATGTGTACATGAATATATATTTATATGTGTATATTTTTATATGTATTTATGTATATATATATATATTTATAATTGTGTTTATAAATATATAAATGTGCTATTATTTTTTAAGTATATGTATATACATGGGTGTTTGTATATATATGTATATATCGTTGGAGAAGTACTACTTTTGTACTGTGATTTAACCAATGGTAATTTGGTAATTGATCATTTACCTTGAGGAGTATTTTGGTAATGTCCATTTACTTGAGGGATTATCTTAGTAATTATCGAAAGGGTCAGTAGCACTTTGATAATTATATTGGGTTGATTGGTGTTTTTCAATGGTTGATTTGAGTAGGGACATTTCGATAATTATCGCTATCAGATGGGATAATTTGATAATTATGCATTATATTGCTATGTTTGGTTGTATTTATGCATTGTGAAATATGCATTCATTTTTATAAAACAATTCAAGAGTTTTATTGTTTTATACATATTTCCCTACCAATGGTTGCACTTGTGTGTGTGCATGATTGTAGATCCTGTTTTAATAACTCTTTAAATCACTGACCACCACGGATAGGTGGGTCGAGCCGAAACAGTGATTCAACTGCATACCTTGGGTGGTCGTGAGGTTTTGTGTAGCTGCATGAAACGCGGAATGAAAAAGTGAGCTATTCGGTTTATAAAATAAATGAGGGAAAAATGATGATTTTATGTCTATGATTGTACACTACATGACATGGCATTGGTATATGCATTTAAGTTGCCTACTAAGTGTTTTTCACTCACAAATGTTTGTTGCGTATGATAAGTAAATCCAAGACTTCCAAGTAAGGTTTGGCGGGGTGCAGACTGGAGAGTACAGAGTAGTCCTATGTTCTTCTATATTTGATTTGGTATTTTGAGCAAAGATACTCTATATATTTTTAAAATACTATTTGCCTTTATGGTGTAGGTATGTATACTTTGATATATTTTAAAGTATTATTATTTTATAGTGTGGTCTGCAAAACGATCTCAAAGAGTAAAGAAAAATTTTTGGTATTGTTATGATGCTATCCAAAACCATTTTAAAGCAAATCAAATTTATAAAAGAAAAGAAATTACACGGTAATCACACCTTACTTGAGAACCTAGGTTTGGGTAAAGAGGTGTTACAGGCTCAATACCCACAATCCCAGTGCAATTCAGTTGCAATGTCAGGTGCCTGACATTGGTCGTAGGAATGAAAACGTAGTTGAAAATTGGATGAGATTTGACGAGCAAACCCGTGGGTGTCATGTGCCAAGTCAGGTCCTTTGTCAGGTGCCTAACTTGGTGCAGCAATAACTAGTAGCAATTTTGTAATTCTAAGGTTTTAAGTGTTAAACAAGTAGGGTTAGAATTTTATTATAAACACATATTTTTAGGTTTAGAGAAAGAAGAAGGCTACAAGAGAATTTACTCTTTGACCTATATATTCACAAGGATGAGTAGCTAAATTCTTTTCTTTCGGGTAGGATTTATCTTCAATTATCAGTTGAGTATGTGTAAGACTTGATCGCGCAATTATTATCAATTCAATAAATTATTTAGCCTATCTTCTTCTATTCTTTTGGGTAAATTTCAATTACATATAATTATATTGTAGATTTTTATATGTGATTTGATGCATGCTAATTAGATTTAAGTCATACTTTGATTCTAATAATTAGTAGTAATTGGTTAATATAGGATAGATTAAAATTCTACAATATTTGTAGAGTTTGTCTAATTTTAACTTCTTTCTAGATCGCTAATGCAATTCTAATTTGATTTGGGTCATGTTGATTATATACCTTTAGAATTAGGATTAATTTATTAACGTTTATAGGTTATTCAAAATTAAGGAAAGACTACAATAAATTGGTCGTACCATTTGTTGATGCTAAACTGAATAAGAAATTGGGTTATCTATGTCTGTGATCACATCCGAACTGATAATATGAAAGTACTATGAACCGAAGCTACATCATCTTGATTGTTTAAGTTTATTTAATTTTCTTTTCATTTGTTATTAATTGAGTTTGCTAAAACCCCTATTGTTCTATTAAATTAGGAAAGAATCCATAATTAAAATATCAACAGTCCCAATGGATTTGACTAGGACTTGCCACTATTATGTGTTTGGTAATTTTAATTATTTAATTTTGACTAGACCACCAGTTGCTATTTTTTTATTTATGTATTTATTTTAAGCAATTCTTGTGTAAACCAGTAAGTAGTCACTTATCATTATGACAAAAATGGACAATTGTCTTGCAATAATTAAATTGTTGACCTCTTTGTTTCGCATTTAAGATATTAATTTTCAATGAAGATTAATCTTAAAGTTAATAGTCCACATAAGTTGTCATTAATATATTTACTAAGTTTTATTAATTGTGATTTGGAACTTTTGATATATATAAATGAAAATGGAGCAACTTGCTGGGATAGTAGAGTGTTAGTCTACAATCTATGTGACATTGATTAGAGTTATTACCGGTGAGTGGATTAATATTTTTACCTTTACTTATATTTATATTTATTGTATCTCTAAATTTATTATAAGTCGAGTTTGTTTTGTAAGTTTATATTAACATATAACTGTATGTATATATACATATTTTTCTTTGTAAATAACGGTAAGATTGAATGTTTGATTTTATAGTATATATGTAAAATCTCATTTTAAGAAAATGATTTTGGAATATTTGGATATCAAATGTGTTTTTGGAAAAACTGCATTGATTTGACTTTGTATTGATATTGTTATGAGGGGACAGTATATCTTTTAGTTTAGCACGCCATGCATCAATCAACACAGCTATTGATATCGATGTTATATGTTCGGTCCCCCTGCATGGTCATGAGTGATATGAGGCTGGACGATAATTGATATGTGTTTCGTCCCCCTCATTTGTTTACACATGACTTGAGGTTGGACGATGATCCATCTCTACTATGCCTTGGGATGCCATGGGTAGCATGATGATTTTTCCCCTTCCTATCCATTTCTGTTATACCTTGGGACGCTAAGGGTAGTATGACAGTTCCCCCCTTCCCTGCATCTAAGTGTTGATAACTTAGCGTAACTAGACTAATTGATGTGGGGTTTGGATACACACACACACATATATATATATATATATATATATATAAAAGTGTGAGCATGTTTTAAATTGTATTGGGAAACACTATCAATACTTTAAATTATATTACGAGTTATACAAATGATTATTTAATGGGGATTTATTTAATTTTTTAGTTATATTTTACGACATAATATTTGTTTATCATTTTATAATTTAAAAGTTTTTTCAAAGACTAATTAAAGTGTTTTATTCTATATTTTTATCACTGAGAGTGTCTCTCAGAATCATATTGTTTAAAAATAATTTTTTAAATTTCAATTGGTTTCTTCCACGGTAGCTAAAGCATATAACCTAATTCTTTGAACATTTTCCGATAGTTTATGTATTTAATATTTTATTTGTTCTATTAGACGATGTCATGATTTTGTATTTTCCCTTTATATTTATATGGACATGGTGGTACTTATTTAATCATTTGTATTTTACTAAATATTTGCATGAATGTTATTATTTTACTGTTGGATCCCTACTAGCATTTGTTGTGGCTACTGGACATATTTAAATTGTATTTCCTTTGTAAATAAAAAAAATTAGATTAGTTCTAGTTTTAAGGGAAGTTCTGTCAAAATTTTGATAGAAATTTTTATAGAACTTCCAAGGTAGGAACCATTTCGAGTACAGTCCTGTCATATTCCCACACCTAAAAAAAACCAAAAATCAATTATTAATTTGCTAGTAATTTTAATTAATAAAAATACATTAATATATATTTTAATTAATGATATATTAGTTAATATAAATTTTACTTTAATAATAAAAGAAAAATAACTTAAATATAGAACATACCATAAATGCTAAAGGGAAGCCAATATTATGTGCGGAATGCATTACTTCTTTTGTCGGGCAATCACATATCTATTTGATAGTAGTGTGATATGACAAAGTGCCCCAAGGATACATTAAGAAATACTCGATATCATTTAACATATCGACACGCTTAATAGGCACCGGCGTTGGTCTTTCCTTGCTCAATATAATTGTCTCCAACAAGTAGAGCAAGACAATCTTGATCATGCCTCCGTTGTCCTCACACGATACTATAGCAAACACCTCTACAATATCATGATTGTGGAGAGGAAACTTCCTGCTGCTGAATTATGTATCACAAAAATGCTTAGAAGGTGTAAGATGCGTGCTGGGTATAGGACCGCAAAATAATCCATTGATCAAACAAAACTCTTGTATAGTAAATTTTGCATCAGATACTCCAAAATTGAAAACCATGATATCTGGATCGTCGCAAAGACATTGCCTCCAAAATATATTGTTGACGACTTGATCATCATTTACATTGAGAAAATGCCCAAAATAGATTTTATCAAACATGGCTAGCTGCGTCGTACTAAATTTTTTTTTTATTGTATTCACCGTCGAATTCAAAAATAACTTAATTGTTACCTTTGTTGAATATATTTCATTGTCGGTAAATGTCCGCACATATGAATCCATATTTGCTATAAAAAAAATAAATTAATATTAGTAACAATAATAATAAGACTATAATTGAATAATAATAATAATGATAATTATAACAAAAACATAATAATTATATAACAATATTCTAATAAAAACAAATACAACATTAAAATAAATACTAATAACAACATTAATTAAACAATTAATATAATTAAATATTTATATTCAGTTTATAATTCCTAATTTATATTCAATTTATAACTATTTTCATTATTAATAATATAATGGATTAAACTTACAAATTATTATTCCATTTATATTCCTATATATGAATAATTAATTTCGACAAGTAACCTCTTCTGATATATATGAATAATTAATAAACTTTTTTCCACATGAATTTTTTAATTTTATTAGTATTCAGATTTTATTATTTATTTTAATATATTAGGCTTATTTATTCATATTTATTAAATAAAAAATGTACAAAAATACAAAACAAATTCATATATATATATATACATATTAATAATTATTTTTCCCAAATAATTATTTATATTGATACATATATATTAATAATAATGTTCCAAATAATAAATGTATAAATATTGATTGGTCAATAATAATTCTTTATAATATTACATTCAGTTTATATTAATATCTTTATATATCATTAATTATTTTTTCAATTCAATAAATAATTATTAATAATTCAATCTGTTATTGTTTTCCAATTAATTATTAATAATAAAATGATTTAAACTTAAATCTATTATTCAATTTATATTCATATATATGAATAATTAATAATTATTTTTCAACATTAATTTTTTAATTTTTAAATATTAAGATTTTAAGATTATTTTTTTAATTATTTTGAATTCATATTTATTTGAAATTTATAGTCAGATTTATTAATATTAATATTGATTAAACAAAAATAATAAATTCAACGTATCCACCATACCCACTATTCAATTTTATTAAATAAAAAAACTAAAAATAAAATAAAAATCCTATTGGATATGCAGGTCAGATCCACATATCCGACCCATCTGACCCACATATTTAATAAAAACCCGACCAGATCCAGGTAGAATTTGGTCAAATCCAACCTTCTTCCTCAGTGCCTATGTCCCTCCTAGTTTTCATTTGTTTTTTTACAATATACACAACAAAAATTGTAAAGAATACCCAAAACACAACAAAAATTAATTTTTTTTTTACACAAACACAAACCAAAACATAACAAATTTCTTAAAAATCAAAACTTTACATCAAAATCTCTAACTGTTCAAAAAAATCAAAATATCACTAACCGAAGCTATTGTAACCCAAGCTTCTCTGGCACCCAAGGTCGGATAAAGGATATCAACCAAGGCAAGTTGTGAAAAAATGCAAAGGAAGAAAATTGAAATGACAAAAATGATGAGTGTAGTCGGATCTTAGTGAAAAAAAAAATTACAAAGAAGAAAATGCCTTGGTGTGGTTGGATCTTTAGTGTGCAGTAAAAATGAGAAGAAACAAGAGCCAAGGTTTCAAATGAGAAGACAAAATAGTTTGAATATATATGTGTGTGTGTGCAGTAAAATGAGAAGAAAAAATGCATAGGTTGGTTGGATATATGTGGTGTGTAGCAAAATGACAAGGAAAAAATGCACAACTCAAATTAGGGTGTTAAAAGGATGAAGGGTATGAAAATAAATGTACAGCTTATAAAAATACACTTTTACTATGCCAGAGAAATTAAAAAGTAAATGGTTATTTTGTTAATTTCGAATGTATAATTTGCTATACAATCATAAACCCCGTTAACTTGCAGAATGACGCTACCTTGTTCACTCAAAGTCCTCGACATAAGCTAACTGGTGTGAAACTCTTTTGTACTAATTATCGATGGTGTAATTTTCTGCATCAATATAATTAATTTTGATTTGCTTTTACTAGCGTTGATAACTTCCTAATTCAATCCATACGTCTTCTAGAAAATGCAGTGCCCCACGGAAAAGTACTCCAAGGTTAGTGGTTGCCTGTAAATAGTTGATGATGAAGAAGTTTAATAGGTTTACATACCTACCCAAATATATATAATAAGGTTAAGACTACTGACATAATCATTTATATATTATAATATATTGAAAACTATGACATTTTTCCATAAACGTAATTAACTTTTAAGTACATAAATTGAGAACTTAAATTACATGGCTCTTTATTTATTTGTTTCTCCAATTAGTATTTACTATTTTAGTTTTTCTCTTCTATTTGAATGATGTGTCAAAATTTAAATGAGGATAAATAAGGGGACATGGAGATGGAAAAGTGATGTGGGTTCCTAATTTGCAAATTAGGGCACTTTTATTAATTACCAGCTAGATGGCACTTTTTCATTTCTTTGGTTACAAAATCTAGAATATTAAATTAATAATATTTATAACATTGGGATAAAAGTTAATTAATAAGCTATTTACCGAGGGCTATCAAATTTCAGAAGCTATGTTTTTTATTTTCAAAAGAAATTAGTTGTACAGTAATTGCTCAAATCACCTGAAAATTAATATAATTAATTAATTTAAGATTTAAAATTTAAAATTATCTCTCAATTTATAGATCGATCTTGAAAAATGTTCATGGACTTTGAGTGGATTTATGAAAATGTATACATAATTCTCGATCAGAAGAGAAAAAATCGATTACGACAAGATATTTATCCCTAATTTGTATGACTACGTCCTCACCTCTAATAATTTAATTAATGAAACCTTTCAACTTTCTATTCAACTATACATAAAAAACACATTCAACTCCATAATTTAATTATTACCAAAAAAAAAAAGCTCCATAATTTAATATTAACAGCGTAACAAAACCAATGCTGTTTTAAGTTTTCTGCTTTATATTTTTTTGTTTACTTGTCAACACTAAATGCTGAATAACTCACTTCAATAATTTACATACACTAGTCTTAAACATGCTCAACGAGCAATTTATATATATATATATAAATGTTTTAATGCATTACATCACTCGTATATGATGAGCAATACATACTTGATATTTTATTAAAGATGGACAAAAATATAAATTTATACTGTTTATTAATTTTTATATCCACATTTTATTGGACTTTGCGTGAATTAGTTAATTATACTTTTATTATCGCTCACTATATATAAGCAACATAGTACACTAAAGCATTTCTCTCTATATATATATATATAAATATATAGACATGATATAATGAGCGATGTCGGCATTACATGTTGGGTGATAGAAAAAATAATATTTTTTGTATATTGTACTGTACTTTTTTTTACATTGTTTCTCTCTCAATCTACAATCCCATATCTGCAAGTATTTTGACAAACTCACTTAGAGTTTTGTTAATTTGGTTAAAAGTCATTTTTAGATAACTTTACATGAGTTTGGCAAAACACTTGCAGATATAAGACGGTAGGTTGAGAGATGAATAATGTAAAAAATACAGTATAATAAAAATAAAAAATACAAAATATATATATATTTTTTTGGTTGCCCAACATTGCCCATTACATCATGTGTGTACATATATATTCACAAAAGTGGCTAGCTACGAGGTAATTTTCGGTCGTCAACCAGTTACGTAACATTCTCCTCCACCCTATTTAATTACTTCCAGTTCACGCAGAAACAAAAAATTCCACAAACAGAACCACTATCAATTCGCTCAGTTTCTGTCTATTTTTTCATCAAACTTTCAACACTACACATATTGCATTGTTGAATAAAAAACCAAAAATGGGTATTTCCAAGTTTCCCATAGCTCTAATTTGCACGTTAAGCTGTTTAACCATGCTTCTTCTCCAAACCTCACACGCCCAAAACATAAAGCAAGACTACCTGAGAGCCCACAACTCGGCTAGAGCAGCAGTTGGCGTTGGACTATTGAAGTGGGATGACAAGGTTGCAACTTATGCACAAAACTATGCCAAAAGCACAAAGCTGACTGCAAAATGGTTCATTCTGGGGGACCCTACGGGGAGAACCTCGCATGGACCAGCGGCAACCTTTCCGGCACTGCTGCGGTGAAGTTGTGGGTGGATAAGAAGGCCTACTATAATTACAACTCTAACTCTTGTGCTGCTGGAAACAGTGTGGGCATTATACACAGGTGGTTTGGAGAAAATGGGTACGTGTAGGGTGTGCTAAGGTTCGGTGCAACAATGGAGGCAACTTCATTACTTGCAACTATGATCGTCCAGGCAACGTTGTTGGGCAGCGTCCTTACCAAGGGCTATGCTATATTTAATATTCATGGGAGCTTGCTATACAAGCCAATGAATCTGCATATATATATATATATATATATATATATTACATATACGTGATTTTCACGTTATTAATACTACAGGAAATTCACGTGTGAAACCATGCACGCATGCATACATGGTGGATATATTTATATCTTTCTAGTATATTTTAAATAAGAATTTCCTTTATTTTTTTAGCTATTAGCCACTAATATAAATTTTAATGATCTCTCTTTTTCATGAGTACTTTTGGGTATTCCTGAATGACTTATAAAGTTAATAATGTTGACAATATTCTATCTTTTTCTCTATAATATTATATTTCTTCATATCTCTCCAAACATGATATACATATTAAACTAACTTTTTAATAGCTTAAACTTTTGAAATCAGTGATTATTTAATATAGTATCAGAGCCTCTAAATCCTAAACACCTAGATTGAAATCTCATTACTATCACATTACCACCCAATTAACACATGTAAAGACCATTACCACCCAATTAAAACAATTAACACTTGTAAAGATCATAAATGGCCTAAGTAATGTTGACAATATTTTGCTTTTCCTCTCTCTTAAAGTTTGATATACATATTGAACTCACATCTTAACAGCTTAAGCTTTTATCTCAAAGTTTGATATATATTTTGAACCCATTTTCTAGCAGCTTAAGCTTTTGAGATCAATAGTAATTTAATATGGTATCAGAGCTTTAAACCATAAACACCAAGTATAACACCCTCTTACCAAAGCCTAAGTTCCCGAGCAAGATGTAATTACCATTAAATGTCTTTTTTCCTTTTTTCCTTCCAAATATAAACCCCATTTATTTTTAAAAACTATTACGGACAAAACGTAAAAAGTATTAGAACTTTTCTTTACTCTATAAGACCGTTTTACCAAACCAAACAATTGATAATAAAATAAATAAAGTATTTTAAAAATACTCACACCCACAACGTAAAAAAAAAGTATAGTTAATACACAGAGTATCTTTACCCCAAATACTTTAGAAGGAAAAACATAGAAGAACCATGTACTGTGTCTTGTCATCCCAGGTCTACACTATAACCAAGCCTACTGTGGAGCTTTAGATTTACCTATCACACAAGGCAAATAGCTGTGATAAAAAATACTCAGTAGGCAACTCAAATGCATATGTCAACGCCATGCCATATAGTGTGCAACCATACATCTCAAATCATCATTTTTCCCTCTTTATTTTTAACTGAATAGCTCACTCTTTTTTCATATTTTGTGCGGCTACACAAAACATCATATCTTTGGTAATATGTAGATGAATTACCATTCTGGGTGACCCACCTTCACGTGTGGTTAATGACTCACAAAACTATTAAAATAGGATTTAAAACCAAACACCTTCATTTGTGCAACCATTTTGAAAACACAAACCCTTAGGGAAAAATCCATCATTTCACATAAAATAATAAACCTCATGAATTGTTGTATGCAAATGAATGTTCATATCAGAATGCCTAAGTACAACCAAGCAACGCAATAAAATGCATAATTACCAAACCATCTCATTCGACAGTAAAATGCCCCTACTCAAACCAACGATTTCAAATGGCCAAACACATTGATATAACTACCAAAATGCTACTAGTCATCTCGATAATTACAAAAATAACCCGCAAGTATATGGAAGATTATCAAAATACCACTCAATAGGTAAATGACTAGTTACTATTCTACCCTCGGTTAAATAACAGTCAATAACAAATCTCCAACTAAATACATACAACTACTCCAGTACATATATACATATTCATCCATGAACATATTTATAAACATAATTACAAACACACACACACACACATATATATATATACATATATAAAAATACACACATTTAAATATACATTCATATACACAAATATATATATACACACCCATATATGTATACACATTTTTATAGACATATACATGTACATAAATACAACTTATACATATACATAATTATATATATATACACCAATACATAAATATACCTATATGTGTATAATAAATCAATACTCATTTTTATACTTAAATAATTATTTATATACATATACTTATACATATTTAATAAATACATATATAATATACATGTATTTTGTAAAATATAATTATAAATATAACTATACAAACAAGTGTAGAAATAACTATATTAATAAAAATATAAATAGTTGTAATTGAATATTTATATATAAATTAATAAATAAATAAGTAATTTAATATATATATATATATATGTATATATATATATAATGACTTGGAAATTGGAAAAGGCCACAATACCTCTCCATATTCAAATATTTTTAACTTTACCCCTCATATAAAAAATGATAAAAATTCCAATTATGTCTCCCATTGTGTCAAATGACCAAAATACCTTTAACCTTTTTGAAAATTTCATTTATGTCCCTCACATATAAAAGACCAAATTGCCCTTAAATATTTTCAAAAATTCTATTTGTGTCCCTTAAATGCAAAATTACCAAAATACCTTTGAAATTTTTAAAAATTTTCAAAATACTTTTAAGATGTGAAAAGACCAAAATGTCACTCACATGTAAAAATTAGACATACTCTTCCTACATATTGATGTCCCCTTCACAAGTCCAAAACCAATCATTTTCACACCAACACATCAAACTAACAATGGATTAAACCATATCAAACCATCAATTTCAATTAACTATGCATTAAACCATCAAAATCACACTTTAAACATAAATTCTACAAAACCCTAAACCCTTGTCAATTGGAGGTTTTGTCATAAGCTCAATACACATCAAATTAAGCATAACCAATTATCAAATCATCAATACAAAGCATGATTCTATCAATTAATCAAGTAAAACACATGACTCACATGAAAACTCAAAGGAAAATAGTTGTCTATCTCTCTTTTAAGCAAGAAAACACTACTTCCAAGCCATGAAAATCCACACAAACTAAGACAATGAACTCCCCTTGATGGTCGGCCAATAACCCTTGATTTTCACTTGAAAATTCTTTGTATTTTTTAAATTCTCCCACTTTCTCTCTCTAGAATTTTGTATTTCTCTCACTAGAATTAAATAGAAGCTAGAACAATTGAAAATGGAAGCAAGAGGATCGGCTAACAAGGTAAGAAAATTTCAAATTGGCAACTTAAAATAATGATATAATAAAGTAAAAAGTAAAATATATTTACTAAAATATTAAAATAGTAAAAGTCAAACCTAGTCAAACTTTGAGTAAGGGTAAAATAGGTATAAAAAGTCTCTCAACTCGTCAAGAGATACTTTCGGCCCTTACAAAATTCCGGGAGAACTCAGAAGCTGTTTGTTTCTATGAAAAAGGTGAAACGGCGATAAAACCGAAAACGTATCCGAAAATCGACAATTTCAAAAATAATAACTTGGTTATTACACCTAGGTTCAAGTCTCATTACCATCACATTACCACCCATTAAAATGAAGTTTAAACTTTATCAGAGCTTCAAATCCTAAACACTTAGGTTCAAGTCTCATTACCACCCATTAAAATAACTTAGGTTCAAGTCTAATTACCATCACATTAGAACCCATTAAAATGAATTAACTCTTCCTAATAGCTTAAGCTTTTCTCTCAAAACTTGAAATACATATTGAACCAACTTTCTAACAGCTTAAACTTTTGAGATCAATGGTAATTTAACATGTTATCAGAGCTTCAAATCCTAGACACCTAGGTTTAAGTCTCATATTCTATCTCTCCCTCTCTCCCAAAGCATAATATACATATTAAACCCACTTCCTAACAACTTAAGATTTTCTCTCAAAGCTTAATATACATACTGAACACACTCTCTAAACCCACTTCCTAGTAGTTCAAGCTTTTAGGATTAGTAGCAATTTAACATGATATCAGAGTTTCAAATCCTAGACATACAGGTTCAAGTCTCATTACCTTCACATTAGCACTCATTAAAATGATTTAAAACTTGCAAGGACCAAAAATGGCCTACAAGTGCGGAAAAATGTTGACAATATTTTATCTCTCCCTCTACAATATATTATCTCTCTCTCTCCTAAAGTATGATATACATATTAAACACACTTCTTAATAACTTAGCCTAAGCATAATATACATATTAAACCCACTGCCTAATAGCTTCAGCTTTTGAGATCAGTTGTAATTATACATATTAAATTCACTTCCTAATAGCTTAAACTTTTGGAATCAGTGGTAGTTTAATATGGTATCAGAGCTTCTAAATCCTAGACAACTAGGTTCAAATCTCACTACTATCATATTACCAGGATTTAGACACCCAGGTTCAAATCTCATTACTATCACATTACCACCCAATCAAAACAATTAACACTTGTAGACTTGTAAGAACTATAAATGGCCTACAAATGCGGGGGAATGTTATCAATATTCTTTCTCTCCTCTCTGTCAGGTTCAAATCTCATTAGTATCACATTACCACCAAATCAAAACAATTAACACTTGTAGACTTGTAAGAACTATAAATGGCCTACAAATGCGGGGGAATGTTATCAATATTCTTTCTCTCCTCTCTGTCAAAGCTTGATATACATATTGAACCCCAATTAAAAGAATTAACCCTTGTAAGAATCATAAATGGCCTACAAGCAAGGGGAAATGTTGACAATATTCTATCTCCCCTCTTGATCAAAACTTGATATACATATTGAACCCCAATTAAAAGAATTAACACTTGTAAGGATCATAAATGACCTACAAGTGAGGGAGAATGTTGACAATATTCTATCTCCTCTCCATAAAAGCTTGATATACATATTGAACCCATTTTCTTACAGCTTGAGCTTTTGGGATCAGTCATCTCTTTTAAAGATTGATATACATATTGAAACCCAATTAAAGGAATTAACACTTGTAAGGATCATAAACGGCCTACAAGTGAGGGAGAAAGTTGACAATATTCTATCTCTCCTCTCTATCAAAGCTTGATATACATATTGAACCCACTAAAGAATTAATACTTTGACCATTAATGGCTTACAAGTTAGGGAAAATGTTGACAATAGTCTATCTTTCCTCTCTATTGAAGCTTAATATACATATTGAACCCACTTTCTAGTAGCTTAAACTTTTGGGATTAGTCCTCTCTATCAAAGGTTGATATACATATTAAACCCCAATTAAAAGAATTAACATTTGTAAGAACCATAAATGGCCTACAAGTAGGGGGAATGTTGACAAATTCTATCTCTCCTCTCTATCAAATCTTGATATACATATTGAACCCACTTTCTAGCAGCTTAAGCTTTTGGGATCAATGGTGGTTTAATAACAGCAAATGGTTAATTCTCTTGTCCTTTTCCTGGAAACACACACACAAATACATGATTTATGTTAAAGTTTCAAGACTTACATGGAATCTACTAACTCCTAAAATTAAATTAACAGCATTAGCTAAATCTAAATACTAGTTATATATCTATATGTGTGTATATGTATAGATATACAGATATATATATATATATCTGTATATTATATATCTATATGTGTGTATATGTATAGATATACAGATATATATATATATATATATGACTTTAGTTGGTTAAAGCTTCTACTAATCCAATGCATAGACCAAGGATTTGATCTAAACCTCCTCTAATGGTTGAAGCTTCCAATAATTGTCCCACAAACACATCATGCGTATTACTAACTAAAAGGGGCATAGGATTTATTGTTTTTCTTTTCTAAAAATACTATTCCAAAACTACTTCAAATTTAGTCCTGAAAGTATCTAAAGGTCCTAAAGAAATTTACTACTATCAAGTATCAACATAAAATAAACCAAACAAATGATCATTTCAAATTATTAATTACAAGTATTCTTAATTACTTTCTTAAGTTTTCTATGTTTTCAAATCTCAAATATTTCTTTAACAAAAAAATTTATAAAACGAGACAATACAAAAACATTGAAGATGGAAAAGAGAAAAATTAAACTGAAAGTTTAGAGAATGGGAGGTAAAAACTTATAATGCAGATTTTTTCCCTTTTCCTTTTTTTTTTTCTTTTGGTTAACTTCACAAAATATCGATGCATGTATAAAGTTCTTATTGGAATGTATATAGAAACTCAGATAGAGTTGTTGTTCCAAGTCATTGGCCCAATAGTGGAAGCAAAGAAATCGTTGGCACAATAGAGATTGACATATGTCAAACTATATGTTCTCTTTGTCACGTATCAAGATAAAATGGAAGTCAAGAAATTAAGTATATAAATTATTTTCGTTTACTTTTTCTAAAATTTACCAGCGTTGATAACATCCCGATCCAATACGTCTTCTAGAATATGCAATGCCGGCGGGCATTGACTGGCACTACAACAAACTTGGCATTCGGTGACAGGTCAATTTTTGTAACTAAAGGTCATTTTCCATAAATGTTTGACAATTAGTAACGAAAAACCGATGTTGCTAGGTCATTATTAAAAGCGCGTAGTAAAAGGGTCTAGAGTAACGAAAAAACTTTACATTGCTAAATACTATATAATTTGCTACAAGCGATGTGTCCTAGCTAAATTAATTATATACAAATTCAAAAAATAATATAACTAAACACTTTTTTTTATCTAAACAATCGGTTTGTAGCTAATAGAATCCAAATTTTTTACATTTTTATTCATTTAATCACGAATCCTTATTACTTTCAAACACAATTCCGTTGCTAATTAATAATTACGATTGTTTCATAGCTAAATTAGCTAAAATTCAACTATAAAATTATATTTTGTAACTTTAACATAAATAGTTATAAAAACTAAGCATTTGTCGTGCAAGTACAACTCAAAATTTTTGTTACTGATGCCACTTACACATATTTTTGTAGCTACAATTATTTATTATTATTATTTTGTATTTTTCATACCAATTGTTCAACACATCTGTATTATAAACAATTCAAACAAAAAATAATTAATACAAGTTATATTACCATAAGTCAAAAACAATACATAAGTGCACCTAATGAAGTTCACAAGTTAAAATTAATTCATATAGTGTTAACGAATTACAAGATATAGTACAGGTATTCCTAAATACTTATAAATAATCTAACACCTATATATTTGAAATTACACTCTAATGTCATATTTTCTTTGTGAAATCTCAACTTTGCATCAACTTCCAAATGCAAGAAGCTTTTTATGCTACCATAGACACCTGCAATCCATAAAAACACAATAAATTCTCCACATCATTTCAAAGGCCTAATTGTGTTGAATAGAAGACACTACTTCATAGTAACTTTAAGAAAAACTTAGATAAATTGTGTATAATAAATCAAATTGGGAACTTCAATGCATAAGTGTTAATACTATGCTATGAATAAGCTAACCAAAGAATATGGCACCTATAACAGCCGCAATTACTACTGAAAACGGCTTAAAGATTGATAGATACACTAGCCCTACAGAATAAAAAACTTCCACATCTGAACCTGATTGACCCTTACCAACTCAAAAGACAACTAAAATATAAATCCAACTAGTTACAAGCATCCTGAATACCAATCTCAACTGGCTCACTAAACTCATAAACCACCACTTAAAAGCACCACATGTTACAAGAAAAATGAGAAAACTAATCTTTTACAATATGCAACTAAATTAACATTTTCAGCACATCGGAATAGGTTGCAGACAAGGAGAATGATGAAAGGAGCATTTGAATGATGAATTTCATGGTCTTTCAATTGGATTTTATTCCCTGAATCTTTTAATTCAAAGATCATGATAAAGAAGCACTAAATGATTGTAAAATTCATACTTGTTTAGGTGAATAGTTGAAGGTGAATATTGGTACACAGACACGTTAACTTGGCTCAAAGTCAACAACAGTCACAGCTCCATAATCACACTGAATTTAATATTTTTCACGCCTTCTTTCTTATTTAACATTTGGTCAAAGGTTATTTATTTCACTAACCAAACAAGCAAATAAAGCTACCTTTATTTTAGTCTGATCAGCATGCATTTGGCTGTCTTTGGCTCTATGCTTATCAATGGAAAAATATAAATGAAATTTATTTTTTAGTATATATATATATATATATATAGATATAATAATTCGAGAATCACTGGAAATACCTTCTAGGAAAAAGCTTTTCATAGCAAAAAAAAGTAAAAAACTTTGAAAAAGCATTTATGCAGAAGTTACACCAAAATAAAGTTGGATAAATCCTTAAAATATAAAAATAAATACATAACTAATAAAATAATGACCAATATTAAAAGATTTAGAACAATGCGAGAAAAAAAAATGTAAAGGTTCTTAAAAAGTGAAAATTTGAAGAGGAGAAAGGGCATGGAAATTGGAACCATCAGAAAACATTTTCAGCACATATATGTACCAACACCTAAAAAAAACTAAGGTTTTACAGTATGCAACTAAATTAACAAACTCAATATAAACACTTAAACATATAGTACTAAAAAATTAATACTAAACAAAAAGGAACCAATATAAGTTAAAAAGATAAAGTAGTATGAGGGGTATACCTCACATTAATTGACTAGGAATAAAGAGCCAACAAACCAAAAAAATCAGCATGGAGAAGCCCAAGAGAGTATCATCTAAAGTCAGTGCATTCTATGGAGAAGTAACTATCATTACTTGGTGTATAATTACAGTGAGTTGTGTCATGATAGGAGACACATTAAAGAGGGATTCTGACATCAAAGACTACATCCAACTCATCACGCAAAAAAAGAAGAAATAATTGGACTACTCAAAAGTTGTAGCTCCTCCAAGACAGACTGGGCAAAAGCTTTAAATTATCAATAACCTGGTCAATCCAGCAAGTTTGGTGAGGAACTCATTGAATTCTTTTGCTAATTGGTGTTCCAAATTAAGGTAAGTTTCTAGCTCCTCTGCACATCGATGAAGTCTCTCCAAGCTGGACTCCACCTCACCTGTACAGAGAGTCTGTAATTGGAAGAATGCAATCTGATAAAATACCTTTGCTTCAAGCTTGAGGAAACGACATACATTGCAAGCACTCAAAGAACTGTCATGTTCATGCTCTGGTAAATAATATCCATATGCATATGTCCATTTTAGAATTTGTCTACATTCAACTATCTGAAAACAGAGTAAAGTCGTAAGAGAAGGTAAGCATCTTTCAGGGATAAGTGTGGAGAACTTAGTAGTTACCTGAAGCCATGCCTCTGTTATGAACTTCAGCTGTGACTCAAGTTGGCACTGTACGTCACTTAGCTTCACAAGCTACAATTACATAATCATGAAAACTCTAAAAGTTAGAAAAGGAAAAATATTTGCTCAGTATCAATAAATGTGGTCAGCTCTCCTCCCTCCAGAAGACAGCAAATTCTATTATTCTAATACTTAACTACTCATGAAACATCAAAAACAGAATACATTGTATTTTAAAGTAAATTTGAGGGAGAACAAAATCAAAATTTGTAAGGTGTTACAAAGCAAAGCTGCAGATACATCTTACTGCCAAATCTTTTACATATTAATAATCTAAGCTCCATAGTATCTGTTTCTAAAAGGTTTCATGTGATATTAACAAATTAAGAAAAAATTAAATTTATTTTACACTCCAGTTTAAAATTTTTCATTGTCAGCCAATTAAGACCTTCAATTGACATATTTATTTAAATTAAGGACAATTTAACATGGAGCCTAATGAATGAGAAGATAGAAAACGTGGTACATGTTGTAGCAACATAATCCTAAACCTAAATCAAAGAACAGTTTCCTAATTCATAGATAAACAAGCTCTAAGAAGATACTTACATGTACAGTTTGCATTTGCTCTAAGTCTACCAATGCTTTCCACCTGGACTGAAAACATGATAGAAAAAGAGAAAAAGTTCAGACTCCAAATAGAACATTACAAATAATATAGATAACACTCACCCATGAAACATAAATGTAGAGAGTCAATCTGATAATTTAAAAGCAAATAAATACAGATTTTATTTTCATTTTCTAAAAAGGAATATAGATATTACGTACAGTTCTGATAGGAAATATTACAGTCGTCTAGTAACAAAAAGCAACATCAATGACAAAGCATAATAACTTTAGCAAAATAATATAGAAGAAAAAAATACAGATACATGTCATTTCTCAATTTCTAATCATAATAAAATATTGTCAATATATGAGGTAAATTGCAGTCAGATACTTGTACAAGGTACGAGATGATGACCTGCTAAATAAGCCGAAAAGAAGTTAGATGACTTACAAAGAGACACTTGTCCAATATAAAGCATGGATTTTGCAGTCAATGGTAAGCGAGGATTAGGAGTCTTCACCAGTTGGTTTCAAGAGTTATTATAGAAACTTCATACTAAACTGATTAGATCCGTAATAAATTGAAACCAAACCCAACCAACTGCATTGAGTATTCCAATGTTGGTTTCCAATGTTGTTCAATACTACTGATAGAAGATTCAACAGAGGAATAGCACCAAACGTAAAAACCACGCATCAAAGTTGTTCAAAAAGCATCAATGTAGTTATCAAGTCAGATTGCAAAAGCCCTAATTTCAATGAGGACATAGACATCAAACAAATCAAACAGTATAAAAAATTTTCCAGCCCTAATCTTCAAAAGTTAGGAGAGGTTTATACAAATTTACCTGTTCAACCCCAATCACCAACGAAATCAAACAAGCGACAGTAATGGTGGAAATCTTTCTGAAAGTTGTGGGCAGCCAAGAGTTGGGGACTCTGGTTTTTTGAAGCTTTGAAATTGATTTTTGATTCCCAGAGAGAAAGTGAGGAAAGTCATGATTTGGTGCTCTTATGGAGGCTACGACGACGACTGACGATGACGACGAGGGTGTTGGGTGCTCTTGTGGAGGTTCGCCGACGAGGGTGTTGGGTGATTGGGTGCTCTAAGTTAAAGATAAGAGAAGGGACAGATGAGAGAGACGAGAGGGAGAAGGGAGCAACTCAATTTAGGGTGTGAAAGAGACACGACGTAGTTTTGACAAAAAATAATAATAATAATATTTTATTTATACCAATCAATGGTAAAAATGTTTTGTAGCTTACTATTGTTTAAAAATTATTTTTTTATTTCATACCAATAATAATAAAATAATTTTGTAACTATTTATTTCATACCAATCAATTATAAAATAATTTTAAAGCTATTTTAAATAGTGTACCAAATCATCTTTTTTATTCGGTGGGAGGGTGAAATTCAAAAATTTTTAAGAATTTTGCTACCAAATCTTGTTACAATATTTATATCGTAGCTAATTGAATAACATTTGAGATTTTAGTACGAAATATTACTTCGTAGTTAAAGATTCATCCTTTACCGACGAACTTTAAAGTTGTAGTAAGATTTTCATAACTATATGTCAAAATTGCTGAAGTGTGGCTGGAAAAGACTCCAAGGTTATTGGCTGCCTGAAAATATGGCGATGATGAAGAAGTTGATTAATAGTTTATCGCCTGCCAATAACTACAAGAGTTTATCGCCTGCCAATGTTGATGAATGGATTTTATATGTATAATATATTGCAAATTATGAACGCATTTTCTTTACACGTACTTAACTTTTCTTAAGTACCTAATTAAGCGGCTTGTTAACTTTCCGGATTATGCAACTCACACACGGCATTTTTTAATTACCAGATAATGAAACTTTTTCATTTTATTAGTTATGAGAAGAATGTGTCAAATTCTAATTAGAGTAACAGGTAAGGAGGATAGAGAAGGAACATGTAATCTGAATTTGATGAAAATGTATTGATGATTTATAGTTCAATATTCAATATGTGTGCCAAAAAACAACATTTGTGATAATTGATAAGCCATCTATGGAGGGCTATCTAATTTTCAAAAGCTAACTTATGTCTTTTAGTTCCTAAGAAATTACAGTAAACTATATCATCCTGAAAATTAATGATGTTAATTATTTAAGATTTAAAATTAATTCTTAATAGATCAATATTGAAAAACGTTCATGCACTAACTTGAGTGGCATTGTGGAAATGTACTCTAAATAATTATTTTGTCCATAATTAATAAATTTGTATGACTTTGTCTTCATGTAATTTAATTGAAGCTTTCAACTTTCTATAGATCGTATCATTTAACTCCATAATTTAATATCAATAGCGCAAAATAGCATCTTTATTACTATGTATTAAAAGTGTAAAGCCAATGCCGTTCTAACATATAAGTTTTCGTTTTTGAATTTATTATTATTATTTTTTAAATGCTAAAACAATTGCTTACTATGATAATTAATTAACGACTAATGCTATTCAACAAGCCACTTGACATGCTTTTATTGGTTACATATGATGAACTTGTCAACTTTATTAATTACATATAATCTCCAACTAATGAAAGCATATGATGTGGAGTGTGAAATCCGGTTGTGATAAAAAAAAATTCATAATTAACATACATTAGTCTCAAACATGTTTTTTTTTTTTTTTTGGTCGAAAAGAGAAAAACTTTTAATTAAGAAAAATCAACAGAACAAAGTTTAGCCAAATTAGACTGGGTGGATGGATCTCAATCTAATGGTTAAGATCCATTTAAAGCTTTTTTTGCCACCCAGTCTACAACCTTATTTAAACTACGAGGAAAAACAGTAAAAGAACAAGAAACAAAAGAATTACTGACATGAAGAATATCATGCAGAACAGCTGTAATGTGCCAATGACTATCAAAGGTCTTACTCAAGATGCTACTATGTAGAACAACACAATCCATCTCCACAATAATATTATCAAAACTCATTCTCCTAGCAGTCAATAAAGCATGGTAAACCGCTTGCCCTTCAATTGTTAATGCATCCACACCCAAAAATAAAATGAGCTGATGACATACAACAACACCATTCCAATCTCGAGCAATAATCGCAGTAGCACCTCGATGGGTACTTGAATGAAATGCACCATCACAATTAAATTTAATAAAACCTGGAGGAGGAGGTGTCCATTTAGAAGCCATACAAGATATTTCATTTTCAGTGGATGTAAGTGTAGACTTTACAGGAGCAGGAACCAAAACTTCAGTGGAGAACTCAACATGATAGGTAGAAGCAGTTTGTAGAACCTTCATGGGATCTATTGAACGCCCTTCAAAGACCAATTTATTACGGATTGTCCATATGTGCCACAAAATGTAACACAGTAAACTAACGTGATTCTCACCTTGGGCTTTGTTTTTCAAAAGATGTAAAATAATTTTTTGAAACCATACAAGAAAGATACCTCTAGGAGCCAAACAAAACCCAAATGAGGACCCAAACCACAAAGCTTTGACCCAAGCGCAATCCAAAAACAAATGCTCTAGTATTTCATCCTCACACCAAGAAATTGGGCTTAGTCCATCTGAAGCAATGCATCGGTGAAACAGGTTAGTCCGAGTTGCAATGCTGTTGTGAAGAATCTTCCATATAAAGTGACAAATTTTTAGGGTAGTTTTAATAAACCAAACTGTCTTCCAAATGAAAGGACCTCAATGAGATGAAGATGACACATCCAAAGTGGCCTCATGAGAAGTATCTTTCAATAAAAGAGAATAACTCGATTTAACTAATAGTGAACCATCCTTAGTATGGGACCAAATTAACTTATCCTCAAGATCCATATGAGAGACAAAATCAGACATAATTCTCGTCACTACCCATGATGGGAAAAGACTGGTGAGCTTTTCTTGGCACCAGTAGGGGAGGGGGGGTTTCCAATCATAAAATCAGACTCTTGTAAAAATGGGATCCATAAAATCTGACCAAATTATACCATCAGGACCCCAATTATCAAATCAAGGATTTATCATATGCCCCATACCAACTCTCCATTTTGAGTACCGTTTGAATACATCTCTCCCATGAAGCAAACTTTTTCACGCCCAAGAGGCCCTTGAGTAGGGATATGTAGAAAGGAAAAGGTAAGAAAATAAATACCTTTCAGCAACCTAGCCCATAATGCATTCGGGTTTGAGTGGAGACTTTTGCTTGCTTGGCAAGGAGAGAAGAGTTGAAAAAGCTAAAATCTCGAAAACCCAAACCACCATTAGCTTTTAGTTTTTTAAGCTCTTCCTTTCGAACCTAAGAAATACCTTTCCCCCCATTACCATTGCTTCACCAAAAATGATTAATGGTAGCTGTCAAATACAAAACCAAACATTGTCTATCCCATATAGCTGGCCCTAACTTACCCAAAAATAATTCTTTTAGTCAACAAATTAAATATTCAAACTTTTTAAATATTCAAAACTCAATTAATTTCCATTAATGCATATATATCAAAAGTGAGTAATACACAAATCAATTAGCAATTAAAAATATAATAAATCAATTAAGATAACTCCATTCAAGCATTTTTAAAATATTAATGTGAAACGGGGATCTCTATCATATATGATGGAAACAGGTACTACATGCAGTCTCACAATCTGAGAGGACTATATAAACATTAGAGGATATGCTGAGAGATTCTATGTTAGACTTCAAGAATTATTGGGAAGCACATTTGCAACTTTTGGAGTTTGCATACAATAATAATTATTAAACAACTATTAGCATGACGCCATATGAAGCCTTGTATGAGAGGAAGTATAGATCCCCCATATATTAGGATGAAGTGGATGAGAAAAAGTATATTGGACTCAAAATTCAACAGCAAGCCCAAGAGGTGGTAACAAAGATTACAGAAAAGATTAAAACTGCCCAAGATTGATAAAAGAATTATCTCGACAACCAACGAAAGGGTATGGAGTTTACGGTTGGAGATAAGGTGTTCCTAAAGATAGCACTTATGAATGGTATAATGAAATTTGAAAAGAAGGGAAAACTAAGTCCAAATTACATCGAATTCTTTGAGATTCTAAAAAAAATTAGTGATTGGCATATCGGTTGGCCTTACCGTTCAATCTCTCAAATGTTCATAATGTGTTTCACATCTTAATGTTGAGGAAGTATATTTTTTTACCCTTTGCACATGCTTAGTTGTACCTCATTGCAGATTCAAGAAGTAAGTGACTTTGGACGAATCACTCAGTAAGGAAAGCTACTTGGGAATGCAAAGAAGAGATAAAGGTCAAATACCCTTATTTGTTCAACCACTATTAGGAGTTTTTGTTTACTTTGGTTAAGTTTTGTTTTAGATATTGTTGTTTTTAAATTTTGATGATGAAATTCTTTTAAGGGGTAGATTGTTATGGGACCTTGGACATTAATTAGGGATTCAAAACCCTAATTGCCATTATGAGATAATTGAAAATATTCTTAATTGATTGATTATATTTTTTTATTGCTAATTGATTTGTGTATTACTCACTTTTGATATATGCATTAATGGAAAGTAATTAAGTTTGAGTATTTAATTTGTTGACAAATGGAATTATTTTTGGGAAAGTTAGGGCCGACTATATGTGATGTAGGTAAAGGTTTTCATATATTTATTTATTTATTTATTTATTCCATTTACTAACCCTAGGTATTGTCTATTTAACATCAACTTTTTTATCATAAGACAGGTTACTTTTCACTCTATTTATAGTGAAAATCAAGAGGACAGCATTTTATGTTTTCACTCTCTCTATCGTGAAAATATTTAGATTTTTTGTTCTCTCTAATTTGTTTTTTTTTAAAAAAAAAATGGAGGTTTTAAGTTTTTTACTAAGGAAACTTTGCAAATTGATTGAAGGATTCAAATTTTAAGGTAGATTTTCTATGTCCAATTTTGTTTGGTTGCTGTTTGTAATGTGTTGTATATATTTATGATGAATTTTATTTTATTTTATAAAAGGGTTGTACCGAAATTTCATGGCTTCCATCACTATTTGCATTGAGTTTTTAATTTCATATCACTCAAATGAGTTTTAAAATTCTTGGGTGATTTATCATGAATAGATCTTCTAATTATAAATGCTTTTCTTTTCATTTCACTTCAATCCGAATTCTGAAGAATTAATTAAAAATTTTCGAAGAACAATGTTAAATTGGTAAATCCTGACCAATTCGTATTCTTTGTACAAGTGCAAGAGTTAAATAGATTTGAAATTTTTACAAATTACACTTAAGGTATGTATGAACACATGTAGGTTAAAATTTTCAATTTTTCAATTTTTATGAATTGTTGAAGATTACATTTTTGTTTCTAGAATGATAAGAATGTTTCGGTTTTCTAGTAAATCCCCATAGTTATCTTATCTGGAAACTTATGATTACATTTATATGGATATGTATGTACTCTATGGTCATTTAACACAGGTTTCAGCATAAAATGATTTTTTAGGAATTAATTACAATTGTTTGACTGTCACACATTTGCTGGAAATTTTATGTGACAAACTATGATGGTTGGCTATAATTAAATACTTATTGAACTTTGAAAATTCTAGGTTATAAAAGACATTTATATGGTTCTAGTGCTTTTGAATCAAATCATTTAACTAAGGTTTGAATTAGTTATGAATTTTACAATATCTATTGTGTAATTACCATGAATGAATGTTTAACATTATCTTGGAAATTATGTAATGATTATTTTTTATCATTTCAAATATGGTGCTATGGAATTGATGATTATGGAAAGTAAGTGGGTTATGCTTTTTTTTTTTAAGAGCTAAACTGTATAGTTTAAATAATTTCATATTAGCTAGTTCATGCATAAGCATAATAATGTACAATAAACTATGAATAGTACATTGCATATACTTGGTAGTTTGAAAGTGTTATATAAATGTTTGAAATTGATCAAGACAAACTATGTGAGCTATAAATTAGACTGAAATATTTATGATGCTATGCTACAAGTTAGATTGAAACGCATGCACACCTTTAATATACAAAGAGGCTATAAGTTAGATTGAAATGTTCATTTTATGTAAAATTCAACTATTATGTATTTATCTCATGAATCATGATTGCATTGTAAGCTTGATATAATCATGCTATAAGTTTGTTTTGCATTATGGTATGTTAAAACTTTAAATAAGTTTGGTCATTCATGAATAAGCAAGTACGTGTTTGATTAATTATGATGTTATGAATTGCATTAATGATTTAACTTATTCTTGATTTTTTTTTTGGGGATTTGGGAAGCCGACTAAGTTATATAAATCATGCCCTAAGTTTGTTTATTTTTCTAAGGTTCTTAACGTTTAGATCGTTGTACTATTTCACTGACTTGTGAGGATGATAGACTTTATGATAGCTCAAGAGGAACTATGGGTACTAAGTAAAGGTTTACAATGTTGCCCATGAGTTGGAATTTATGTTTTGGATTATATTTATTATTTTATTTCTTTCAAAACTAGAATGGTTTTATCTAATTTTGGAAGAAGAGTTTTAAAAGTAGTTATATTATTTAAAGTTATATTTTTTCTTCCTTTGAATTATGTTTGAAATTAAATAATAAATATTTAATATGTATTTGAGGTTGTTTTTTAAAAAATTTGAAATAAGTATTTAATGTAGTCAAAGTATAGGATTTGACCATCTATGTATTCAAAGTTGAAGAACTTTTAAATTTTTCATAATTTCGCAAGTTTAGTTTTGCTAGCCACCCTAATTTTATTTGATTTAAGGAGTTTAGTTAGGGTGTACACTTTAGTGTTTTTTTTTTATTAAGTTTTGTTTAGGAAATTATTGTTTTTTAATTTCAAGGACCAAATTTTTTAAATGGTAGATGGTTGTGGGACCTTGGATATAAATTAAGGATTCAAAACCCTAATTAGCAATAAATTGCCATAAATAATTAATTGAAATTATCCTTAATTAATTGATTATATTTTTAATTTCTAATTGATTTGTGTATTACTCAATTTAGATCTATATGCATTACTAAAAATTGAGTTATGAATATATGAAAAGTTTGAATATTTATTTTGTTGACTAAAGGAATTATTTTTAGAAAAGTTAATATAACACTTGATGTAAAAATAAGATAAAATTTTTTTTTCCTCTTTACTTCGAATCCTTGGAATAGTACTAACTTTAAAATTAACGTGGTACTTGTAATAGTAATATTATTAGTATCTCATAATCCAAACCCACATGTAAAGAGAAACTTAACAATCGTTTTGTTCTTATAAACTTATTAAATAGAGTAATTGAGATTAAAATATAGCATAACAGAAGCATCTTATTAACTTAGATCATACAGATCAACATAGTCGAACACCACCTCACAGATTCCCTAAAGTCGCGTTCCACTTGATTAGTTATTAGTGTCATTACTTACATACATAAGCAAATAAGAGTGAGTGACAAAATCACTCAGCAAGTTCCACAATGCACACACACATACAATGTGAAATGCTTATACTTATTCATGAATCAATGTATACATACTTTCAAATAGTTCATGCACAATTCAAACCAAAACTTTTTTATTTAGTTTGAAAACAAAACCAACATTGTAGGACTTCTGTACACATATACATGGGAGCTATTATCTGTCAGTAATCCATTGAAATATCCCCTGAATAGTTGAGCAGCATATCTCAAGAGACTTTAAACCACAAAGAGGCATTTGTGCATAAGTTGGATGAAAAAGACAACTTGCATCCTAGTCATACAAGCACAAACCGATGTCAATAACTTCGACCAAAAAGCATTAGCCATACCCTCATTATGATCCTCAATGAGTCCTCTTACATACACAAATTCGTTTACATGTGCCCATATAAATCCTAAAAACTTAGTTGGATCCATAAAAACCAAGCCTTCTCTTATGCGATTCTATACATACATACAAAAGTTCCCTAACAATTTATTCATATTTGCCTACAGGGTGTTTTCTTTGAAAATATACTTTACTTTTCAATAAATCTTAATGATGTGCATTTATTATAAAACCGAATTTTACATTCATGTTTAGATGCACATGCTTATGCTTACATACTTGTGATCATGTATATCTTGGTTTACAACTAAGAAACCAAGTGTACATGCATTCATCAACCCATCATATACAAAACATATATTTCATGGTAGATTATTACAATAAATGTTTATATAGGTTTTGGCTATTTACAATCACAAATAATACAATCCATATCATGCATACATTTATATTTTTATTTATTTTCATAAATTCCAGCAAGCTATTTCCGTAGAGAAATTGATAAGAACATGCATAACTAGAAATTTAAGCCACAAATAAATCAAACTTGCCATATATGATCTCATGTAATGTAGTACCAAAATTTCCAGCAAGCATTACTTAATCCATAACATAATTTTAACATAATAGTATGTACATAAATGCCCAGAAAATTTCAACAATATAATATAGATTCAAACTTAATTGAAACATGAATTTTCAATGGATTAATAAAGCTATAATGCCCAAAATTTTGCAGCAAACAATATCCCTTCATCATTTTATCTGAAACACATGTATCGTTTGTCAAACCACATTGAGTACTAAACATGATCAGCCTTGATTTAACATCCAATATGAGCAAAAATTCAATCTTGCTATGTACAAAGGGATCGACCATAAAGAGGATTAGGGTTCAATGTGTATTTTTGTAAAAATAAACATTTTTCATGTAAATTTATGTGATTTTCAGTATAACTATAAAACTTACATAGATCAAAATTTCTAGCACACACCAATCTATATTATCATATATAAGTTCATCAATTCAATCAATAGAAATATTAGAGAAGAAGAGATATTAAAAAAAATAAGAACAAACAACAAATAGTCGTGAAACTTACCTTAAATCTTCAAAAACCTTGAAAAATCCTTACTTGATCATACAAAATTTTTTTTCAATATTTGTCTAAGAAATTATAGCACTAAAAGGAGAGGAGAATACATAAAATTTCCCTCTCTGTAGCCTCTTAATTTAAAGATAAAATCCTAATCAAAACTTATCTTATTTTGTAACACCCCCCTAGGGTCCCTCGGTCAGGTTTAACACCCTCCATTAGACTCCCCTGGTTTCTTTCCAATAGATATTGTCCCAATTTAGCCACCGCACAACCAACGGTATGAGATTTTGTCAAATTTTTTCAGGAGGTCACCCATTCTAGGATTGCTCACACCTGAGCACGCTTAACTTTGGAGTTCTTACGAACTCCTTAGTCAAACGCTCTGAAAAGGGCTCAGTTGTTATCAAGAAACTCTCTTTCCTATTAAACCTTTTCTCCACCACCCAGGTGATGTGAGATTGGACACCAGGTAGCTACCGGTGCCTCTTGCACCCGCCGACTCAGGTCGTCACATATTTCATAGTTCTTACTTTCTTTATTTGAAATAAGCAAAGTATCAATCTCATATTTGTCAAATAATGCTAATTAAAAATCAAAATTCAAATATCAAGTGTCATCCATATAATCACACAGGTACACATACATGCTGGCACAAAATAAATTATACACACATTCACGTACGCACACAGACTTAAACTCACTACACAGTTCGACAGCATGACACACACGGGTTTGAGGAAAAATTGACAAACTTTGAACCATGTCAGGTAGTTGTCATTATGCCTGACACGCTTGAGTTTGGGGCTCGTTGAACCTTGAATTATGTAAGGTGCTTGACATAGAACTTGTCATTGAACCTGACATCCTCTAACTTCATGTCCTCACAATGCTTCACAAAACTTACACGTATACCTTTGTGCACAAGCACACAAGTAAAAATTTATAAATAAGCCCACCAACACGCACTTTTGGAGGCGGTTATTACAATTAGAGCAAGCTATATGAAATGTAGGTGAAGGTTTTCATATATTTATTTATTTATGACTCTTACCAACCTTAAGTATTGTCTAATAAAAGATAACTTTTTATCATATGACATGTTACTTTTCACTCTCTATCCTGTGAAAACCAAGATGAGGACATTTTGTGTTTTCCCTCTTCTTTTTCTCTTAGGCAAAATATTTATATTATTTGTTCTCTCTAATTTTTTTTTTTTTAAAGAGGGTTTTGACTAAGGAAGCTTTGCAAATTGATTAAAGGATTCAAAATTCAAGGTAGGTATTCCACATCCAATCTTGGTTGGTTGCTGTTTATGATGTGTTATATATATATATATATATATATATATTTATAGTGAATTTTGTTTCCTTTTACAAATGGGTTGAACCGAAATTTCATGATTTTCATCACTACTAGGATCAAGGTTTTAATTTCTGATCACTCAAATAAGTTTTAAAATTTTGGGTGATTTTTCATTAGTAGATCATCTGATTATGAACATTTTACCCTTTGTTTTGCCTTAGTTCAAATTTTATAGAATTAATTAAAATTTTTCAAAGTTAATACTATTAAATTGGTAAATCCTAACAAATCTATATTCTCTACACAATTTCGAGGAATAAATAGACATGTGTGCTTCCAAAAATTTTATAGATTACACTTAAGGCATGTTTTGAATACATGAGAGTTGGAATTTTAAATTTTTATGAAATAATTATGAATTTTTGAAAATTACATTTTTATTTCTGGAATGTTAAGAATGTTTTGGTTTTCTATTAAAAACCCATAGTTATCTTATCTGGAAACTTATGATTAAATTTATATCAATATGTATGTATTTTATGGTCATTTTACCACTAGTTTTAACTTAAAAATAATTTTTTTAATTAATTAAATTTGTTTATTGTCTTTGGTTTGCTAGAAATTTTATGTGACAGGTTGTGATGGCGAGCTATAATTAAATACTTTTTGAACTCTAAAAATTCTTAAAAAATTATGGGTTATAACAGATATTTGTATGGTTCTAATGCATTTAAAATCAAGTCAGTTTACTAAGATTTGTATTAGTTATGAATTTTACAATATTTATGTTGAGTAATTATAATGAATAAATGTTGAATATTATCTTAGAAATTAAGTAATGGTTATTTATATCATTACTATTATGATGTTGTGGAATTGATGACTATGGAATGTAAGTGGGTTATGCATATTTTTGTCAAGAACTAAATGGTGTAGTTTAAGAAATTTGCTATTAACAAGTGCATGCATAAACATAATAATGTACAATGGACTATAAAAGGTATATTGCATATAGTTGATATTTTGAATGTATGCTATATAAATATTGAGTTTGATCATAACAAACTGTGTAAACTATAAGTTAGACTAAAATTCTTATTGTGCTATGTTACAAGTTAGATTCAAATGCATGCGCACCTTTGATATGCAAAGAGGTTACAAGTTAGATTGAAATGTCTACTTTATGTAAAATCCAACAATCATGTGTTAAGCTCATCAATCATGATTGCATTGTAAGCCTAATATGATCATGCTATAAGTTTGTTTTACATTATGTTATGTTAAGATTTTGAATAAGTTTGATCATTCATGAATAAGCAAGTACGTGTTTATTAATTATGATGTTATGAATTACGTCAATGAATTTAATGTATTTGATCATTCTTGATGTGTTTTTCTTTTTTCTGGATTTGGGAAACCGTTTGAGTTTTATAAACTCACATCCTATGTTTTGTTTTTTTTTGGTAAGAATGTTTAGACCATTGTGCTAGTTCACCGAGTTGTGAAGGTGGTAGACTTTGTGATGGTTTAAGAGAAAGATATTCTAGGTATTAAGTAAAGGTTTACAATGTTGCCTATCAGTTGACAATTCTGTTTTTGGATTATATTTAATGTTTTATTTCTTTTAAAACTAGAATGGTTATATCTAATTTTGGAAGGAGTGTCTAAGACTACTTACATTGTTTAAAGTTATCTCCTTTCTTTAGGTTTAAAATTAAGTAACAAATAATTTAATATGTATTTAAGATTATTTTTTTAAAAGTTTTGAAATAAGTATTTAAAGCAGTCAAAGCATGGGCTTTGACTATCTATATATTTAAGTCAAAGAAGTTTTAAATGTTCTGTAATTTTTGTTAGGGATATTACCCTAAAAGCATATTTATTGTATTTTTGTTGCTGAATAATAAATAAAATAGTAATGATTTTTCATATTCCTTTTACTAGTATTATTTATAATACTTTATAAATATCATGAAAATTCTTTGATTATTAATGTGACCTTAAACTTAATATATAAGAGTTATATATATGAGAATTAAGTTTAAGGATAATAATTTAAATTAGTCTGTAATTAATAATTAAAGTTTTGGAATCTTTAATTTTACAAAGTTACTAGTACGGTCCATTACCATTGAGAATGAAACGGTTTGATCCGGACTGTTAATGTAGTGACATTTAATGGAGCTACTTTATATAATAAGATTATATAGGACTGGACTAGATAAATATTAATTCTCTTATAATATCCGTTAAGTATAGAGAATTTATATTTGTCATTATGATGATCATATACAGAACGATCTTAATCCTGAGTATTTAACAGACTCCTATTTATGACGTTATATTTTTTTTATTTACTCGAAAAGGTTTATTACTAATGATAAACTATATTCTTGTATTTTGGAAACATGATGAAGTGAATAGTTGGGAATGATAGATACAGATATGGAATCTATTTCTTCTTAATAGAAGTTAGATAATAATTCTCTTAAGTGACAATTCAGGTCTTGAACAATAGAGCGCTCCATTCATGATATGATTATGAATTTATTGTTCATTATAGAATTGTTGATACTTGAGGATAAAGATGTAATTAGAGAGGTTAACGGATTTTGGTCATATCTCTAATTATGAACTAATTATGGAGGATTGATCTATATGTAGTGATTATATCAGTGGACTATTCAATATTAATTTTGGGTAAATTAATCTATCTTTTTAAGAGTGCAGTTCCAATTTGTAGTGGAGTAATACTGGAATTAATAAATTAGATATGTTAATTAAAGAGATTAATTAATTATCAAATTTATTGGAGCTTGAAATTATAGGTCCATAGGTCCCCTTGTCATCTCTATAAATATTTGTATTGAACATATGGAATGTGAATAATTAATTTAAAATTATTGAATTTTAAATTTATTATTATTATTTTTTGTAATATAGGAAAAATATTTTTTTTGTATTACATATCTATGTCATTACAAATGTTGTAAATTAATTAATTATGAATTAATTGAATAATTAAATAATATGATTATTTAATTATGTTTAAAATATATGTGTATTATATATAGATATAATATATATATATATATGTTAATGTTGTTAACGTGAATTGTATATATATATATATATATATATGTTATAAATGATTATAATATATATAGTTAACGTGTTACCAATTGATATTTATATATATATATATATATATTTATATATATATATATTTATATATATATATATATAATTAATTATTAGATGATTAATTAAAATTAAAATAGAGTTATATTTGGTTTAGGAAACCCAATAACTTTAGGTTTTTAAAAGACATTCTGTAAGACAGAAATCGAGGGTTTTTTTTTTTTTTTACACACAAAAATTTATACGCTTTATCTCATGTGTTGAGAAAACAGAGCATATTCAGAAAATAATACTATTCCCAGAGACACCCACTCGTCTGTTTATTCGGTAGGAGGCTAGACCAAGGAAAATCGTGGTACCAGAAAGCTTGGGAGGCAGATCGTGGTGTTTGTCTTAGTCTCTTTCTTGGTAATTTTTCTTTTAACTATTAAAGATTAAATTTATACGCGTCTATAATAGATCTGGCTATAAAAGTGTTTTATAAATTTTTTTTTAAAATTTTCATTATGGTTTTATTCCGCTGATTTGATCATTAAAACTAACAATTGGTATCAGAGCCAGGTTATAGATCTATATAGATTTAATGATTATATTTTATGAAAGTATAATTTATTCTATTAAATGGATTGAGTAGGCACATATGCATATGATGTGTGCTATTTTATTTTATTTAATTTTTAATTCATATGATGAATGATTGATTGAAATTTGATCGTTATTTTGGTTGTTCCCTTGGATTAATTATTATTATTATTATTATTTAGATTAGAAGTTATAGTATATTTCTGTAAAATATAGGATTTTATATGTAAATTATTGTAATTTGATGGAGATCAAGTTAGAGACAATTTTATCAATACAAACCGAAAGCAATCAAGCAGACCTCAACACAGGTGTCAAATACACACGACCTCACGCATGGGTTTTGTTGAGAACACAGCCCACTTGTATGATACCCTCTCACGCGACCCATGATCTGCCAGCATTTTTATTTCCACAACACGTTGTTGGCTATTGCTTTGCATGGAACCACCAATATGATGAGGTCCATATATTTTTTTATTATAGGCTTGCGTGATTGCCTGATTGTCAGGCAAGAGAAGGACGGTTTTGAGCCTAAATTGTAGGCAAATAACTTGGGCCCTATGTGATGATGATATGACGGTGAATTTGCAATTGTCTTGGGGCCCATGTGATTATGATATGAAGGTGATTTTGCAATTGTCTTGGGGCCCACGTGATTATGACATGAAGGTGTATTTGCAATTGCTAAAGAGCCCATGATGATGTCATGAAGAAAACATACCCACGGTCACATGAAGAAAAGAAGCCATCTTTTACTATTTGTAATTTATTTATTTAATCTTTTATTTTTAAGGAGGGTTTGTAAATTATTTAAAAATCCAAGAGGACCCAGTCAAATTTTACTTGTTACTCATCCTATCCTTCGCAGTGAATAAACTTTCTAAATCTATGCATTGTCCCTCTACTAACCATTGGAATGATGTACAACGTGTTCTATGTTACTTGAAAGGGTTTTATGGTCGTACAACCATTCGTACAGTCTAAATTAACAAAATAACCAATTGTTTTTCTAATTCTTAGCCATAGCAAAAGTGTACCTTTTTGACATGTGCATTTACTTTCCTACATTTTTCCATTTCAACATTAACATTTAACACCACATTCGACCACCTGTGCATTTATTTTTTATCATTTTACCACACACCACATTCGACCACCTGTGCATTTTTTACCTTAGTATTTTTTTTTCTCATTTTACTGCACACCACATCTGACCCTTCCTCCTTTGCATTTTCTTCACACACAACTTGCCTTACATGAAATCAAACCTAGATCTGACCTTGCTTTGTCGTCTTGTAGCTTGGGTTGCCATCATCTAGCTTGGTTAGTGATATTTGTGAATAAAATATTAATTTCTTTGTTGTTATTGATTTAAAGTTCAGATTTTTATAAGCTTTATTGTGTAATTGTTTGTATTTGTGTTAAAAGAATGATTTTTTTTTTTTGTACTTTGGGTGTGAAAAATAATGATTTTTCATATATTTTTTTATGTGGATTTTGTGAAAAATCGGCCAAAAACCGTCGATGCTGAGGAACATGACTAACAAATGGGTCGAATCTGACCTATCCAGCTGAAAAATTGATCAGACGAATCGGATTCGACCTATCTGACTGTTTCTAAAATCACATTTGACCCAGAATCAAATTATTTATATATTTTTTATTATTTATTAATAAATATAATATACTTAAATATTTAAATACTATATAATTATATTGTAAATTTATTGTATATACAATATAATATACTTATATATTGCATATTAATTACACAATATAATATATTTATATATTGTATATTAATTATATATTGTATAATTATATTGTATATTTTTTCATATTAAATTTATATTTTTTATTTAATTTAATATGTTAAAGTAATTATTTAATTTTATACAGTAAAACCACTATTTAGTGATACTTTATATAAGAATGACTTCCATGTAATAATAAAAAATTATCATTTGAACTTGGGCCAGTTATAAATTTTTTAGGTCCCGTTTTAAAAAATTTGCCTCAACATAATAATAATTATATATATTGTAAAAAATATATACTTTGTTACATTAAAGATTTAAGATGAAACAAAATATTTATCTAAAATTGTTTGAGATAATAATTTATGTTTTATAATTGCTATCATATCTTTGAATTTACAGGTACATAGTACCTCATCAATATGTATTTATTGAGTTTACATTAAAAGAAAACATTAAAGATAATGCAATTTAGACTTTTAATATGAATTTGCATATTCCAATACTACTATTTTCTTGAAACTATATCAATATCTTTTATCAATGTACATATGCTTTGAGACTTGAAATGGTACATTAATTAATTATTATATATTTTACTTCTATGTAACTTGCACTATAAATAACTAAGTAAAAATTTACAAAAACAAAAAATTAAGTAAAAATAGAAAAAATTTTAACTACACCTCTATTAAGTTATAACTTTTTCATAGTAATAAAATTTATTTGATCCCAACAATATGATTATAGAGAGCTTTTACTGTATGTTAAAGTAATTGTAGGGTTGGATCCCAAATATATTTTAATTAACATATGTTTTAAGGACGGTCATATATGACTGTTAGATCTTAATTGATGCAATTTTTATTTTGCATTAAAATAAGTTTTAAAAACAGTCATTACACGACCGTCATTAATTGTAGGGTCGAATCTGACCATATTTTCATTGAAATACTTTTTAAGGACGGGCATGTTTGACAGTAGTTAATTATAGGGTCGGATCCACACATTAGAAGGTCGAATCACCATCATCCGACCAGATTTGACAGTTAGATGGTGGGATCACCAATATCCGATTAGTCCCGACCATAAGATCTTGGTGATCGGTCATCGAACGGGCGAATCTGGTCGGATCACCAAGATCTAACGATGTGATGGTCAGATCTAGTTGGATTTGTTCGGATCTGGTCAGATGCCAAGATTCGACCATATGATGGTCGGATCTAGTTTGATCATCATATCTCGACACCTCAACTTTTTGATCAATCATCTGATGGTAAAAGGTTAACAAAATAAATCAATAAGTGTACAAAATTTCAACGTACATACCTTATTTGATGGGGGGAGTTTGAAAGATGAATTGAAAATGATAGTTTGATAGAATAGTTTGAGATAAGAATTTCTTAGAAGAGTTTGACAATAATAAATTGAAGGAGATAGTTTGCTAGTTAATAGTATTTGAAATTAAATAAGGGTAGAAATGTAAATGCACAAATAAAAAATGTATACTTTTGCTATGATAGAGAATTAGAAAAGAAATTGGTTATTTTATTATTTTTTATTGTATGAATGATTGTACGACCACAAAACCCTTACTTGAAGGGTAAACTTGCACATGGCCTTTTAATTTGTAGTCAATCGTCCATACAGTTACATGCCTTTGTTGATGTGGATTGGGTTGGTAATCTCATGATTGAACTTCTACAAGTGCCTATATTGTCTTTAATGATGCTTCCGAAATGCAACACATGGTTGCCCACTTCTCTACTGAGGTTGGATGCCATGTTATTGCTTCCACTGATGCTGAAATGAATTGGTAGACAAACCTCTTATATGAGCTTTTGGTACTCTCTTCCCCACACTCCAGTTATTTATTATGACTGTTAGATATGCTCTTGGGTCTCACTTGGATAAATACGTTTACATTAAATTTACTTTAATTTTGATTTTTCTGGATAATCCTTTATCTAATCAGTTAAAATAAAAGTTTAAATTAAATTTATTTTAATTTATTTATCTTAACTGAAGAGATCAGATAAGATATTTTTTATAATTTAAACTATAGATTTTTATTTATAAAAGGTATCGTTGTTTTTCTTTTACAGCTGCTAGGGTTTTTAATTTGTAAACTATGAAAACAGACGTAAAAGAGAGAAAACAAAAACACAGTTTTTCTTCAGAAAAATTTTAGCATATTTTTCTAAAAAAAGAACTTAAGAAAAGAAAGAACATTTCTGTTCTTTATTTTTTCCTTTTGTGTTCTTATATTTCCGAAAATAGTTTGTGCCCACACACACAACTCCATCGCATCTGAGGATAGCACTGGAAGATCGGAAGGTGGATAGTACGATCGTGCAGTTCAGATTGTAGATCACAAGGTACAGTTATAGATTTCTGGTGGTGATTACTGAATTAGAGGATCAGCTGGGAGATCTTCACATCAGAGAAGAGGTAATCCTGAATTCTTAGTATTCTGTTTTATGAATTACATACCATGTTTTTAATTGCTTCCGCTGTCTCTGTATGTGTTTCTTTCATGTGGTATCAGAGCAGTGTTATGTAATTTATATGAATTTTAGAATTCAATTTTATGTAATTTTTTATGTCAATTAGATATATAGCACCTAGGTTCTACAGTTGTTAAGATCGTATGATGAATATGTTATTTATAATTTTTGTTCATGATGGATGCTATTTTACTCTAATCCATGGTAGCTGTTTTTGGGTTGTAACAGGGAGACTGGTCATAAGATCAAGTTTCTTCCCTAATTTTTTTTATGTAACAGGGAGGCTGGTCATAAGATCAGGTTTCCTTCCTGATTTATTTTATTTTTCATTTTTTATTAGAAATTTGAAGAATACCCTTGTAAAACTGTATACCTGAGGCTGTTTGGATGTGTACAAGAAGATCTAGACATCTGATTGATACGAGACTACCGCCATTAGAATCGCAACGAAGAAATAATGATGTGGTCAAATTTTCAGCCCCAATGGACTCCGTGTGCTCTCACATTCACCTCCAAAATGTTGCTACGTATGGGACCCATGCACCGAAATTGTTACGGCTTGTGGAAGCGCGTGCAAAATCAGTTGGCTGTGAAATTTAGGCAGTAACCTCTTCCCAGTATGAACCTTCTGGTAAAGTTTCGTGGAAAATGGAGAACGCATGAGGGCTGTGGAGATAGAGTTACAAAAAATATTAGGGTTTTTAGAGTTTAATTTTGAGTCTTTGATTTTGGGCCTTAGTACCCTTATAAACCAAAACAAAATTAAGCCCAAAGAGACCCTATAGGCCTGCAATCCAAGAAGACAAGTGAAGAGAAAAATTGAGCCAAGATGTTTTGGGCTTTCAAAAGCCTTGTAATTTATTTTTGGGCTTGTAATTTTTCTTTTCTAGAAAACTCATGGGTTAGGGCTTTTAATTTTAACTTATTTACAATTTTTATGGATGGTATTTTTATATATATATAACATGTATTATGTGATAACATATCATATAGAATAGGTGATGATGTCATATAAGTTTGCATCATTAAATAATTACATTGCATAATAATTATTATGATAAATTATTTTTCCAAAAATAATTTAACAAATCCCAAATTAACTTTAAAATATTAAATGGGGAAGGTTTTTAATTATTTATTTAATTTTAAAACCTAAAGGCTCCATTGTGGGTCTAAAATAAAATAATCATGTGAAGTCCCAACGGATAAACATGATTGAGTTTTATTGGATTTGGCCTTAATTATTTTTAAAATTTTAGTTAGGTTGTTCGGCTGACTATCGATAATCTTAGATATTAAAGATAATTTTAAAATTAAAACAATAATTAATAACATTCAAATTTAATTTATTTGTTATCCTCCCAACGATGCTATGATTTATAAATTAAGTGCCCAAAAATTTATAAAAACAATTAGATCGAAATAAATTTGTATTATCTAGGAAGGTTCTGTCTAAGGAGGATGAGATTTAAGTGGTTCGCTTGAGACTCCCCATTCTTTCCTGGGAACCAATTTAGTAGGACACTGTTTTATTTCATGATCAAATTTAGTTTATTATAAATATCTTGCCCAATGTGAGTATTTATAAAGGAAACTAAATAATTGTTTACAATAAACAGAAAAAAATAGTTTATGGTATTTATTATGTTTTTAAGTTTATTGTGGAAATACATGTTAATACTAGTGTGCAATTTTATTTCAGAAAATGTCAACTTTTAGTCATCTCATACAAATTTTAACTCAAAAACCCATGGATGGTAGAAGCTATAACGAATGGAAAACCAATCTGTTCATCGTTTTGGAATATAAAAATCTCAAGTTTGTCCTGACAGTACCAAAGGCTGATGTACCCGCAGCTGATACCTCTGAACAAGTTTAAAAGAACTATAATGACTGGGCAAAGGTAAATACAGCAGTTCGCTACTATATTCTTGCTAGTGTTGCTGTTCATTTGAAGGGCGAAATATCTCAAATCCTGGTTGGAGCATATATGCTTCAGAAATTAGATGGGATGTTTGTTCAAAGTACTAGTTCTTTAAGGCAAGCTGTAATGAATGGCTTAATGAACACTCGCTTGATTAGGGGAAATGTGAGGGATCATTGTTTGGAGATTATGTCATATTTTACTCAATTGGAAGTGATAGGTACTAAGCAAGACCGATAAGCCCAAGTAAACATGATTTTGGAATCACTACCTAAGAGTTATGCTCAGTTTAAGGTCAACTACAATATGAGCAAGATGGATCTTACTCCTACAGAGTTGATGCATGAACTTGAGAGTGCTAAAAGGGCTCTCGTGAAGCGTGGCAATGCTCATAATGTAGAAGGTTCTTCTTTAAAACCCAAAGGGAAACCTAAGGGTGGTCAAAAGAACAAGAAGAAGAATAAAGCAAAAATACCGGTCACTAAAACTATTGCAATGAAGAAGCTGGAAGACAAGTGCTTTAAGTGCAAACAAAAAGGTCACTGGAAGTAGAATTGCCCTAAGCTAAACAACAAACAAGATATGAGTAATATAAATGTACTTGAAACTTATTTAGTAGAGAATTATAATGACAAATAGATCATTGATTCAAGAGCCACTAATCATGTTTGTTACTCTTTGTAGTGGCTCACACAGTATAGCTTATTGGGAGAAGGACAAAGAAGCCTAAGATTTGGGAATGGGGAGCATGTTCCTGTGAAAGCTATAGGATTAGTTGTTTTAAATTTCAATGAAAGTAGGACTTTATTTTTGCAAGACTGTTTATTCGTTCTGGATTTTAGTAGGAATTTAATTTCTGTTAGTTGTTTATTTGAACAAGAATTAACAGTAGAATTTAATTCCTCTATTTTAATAAGAAGTTATTCTTCAGTTATTTGTTCTGGAGATTTATTGAATAATCTTTATTATTTAAGTCTTATGTCATATAGCATTCATAATGTTGAAATTAATGATGATGAGCATAACCATATAGCCAACAAAAGAAATGTTTCAAATGAAACTTATCTTTGCCATTTGTGATTAGGTCATATTAATCCTGACAGGATTCATGGTTTGGTCAAAAGTGAAATTTTAAACTTCCTAGTTTTTTAACGAATACTAATATGTGAATCCTACTTGGAAGGTAAATTGACCAAGAGGCCCTTTAAGGCCAAAGGTTATCAAGCAGCAAAATCGCTGGAATTGGTGCATACTGATGTATACAGACTAATAAATGTTCAAGCCAGAGGAGAGTATGAGTATTTTATCACCTTCACAAATGACTACTCAAGATATGGATATCTTTACCTAATGTGCCATAAGTCTGAAACTTTCATAAAATTTCAAAAATATAAGGCTGAAGCAGAAAAGCAATTAGGACTTCATATCAAAGAGCTGCGGTCTGACCGAGGTGGAGAATGCCTGTTTGGAGTGTTTAAGTCTTACTTAGCTTAAGAGCAGATAGTTTCACAACTGTGAGCCCCTAGAACACCCCAGAAAAATGGAGTTGCAGAGAGGAGAAATTGAACTCTTCAACATATGATGAGGTCAATTCTCAGTTATTCATTACTACCTATATCGTTTTGGGGATATGCCTTAGGAATTGCCTTGTATTTTATGAACTTGGTTCCTTCTAAATCAGTTTCTAAGACACCCACAGAATTGTGGAAAGGGCGCAAGCCTAGTTTAAACCATATTCGAATATGGGATGCTCCAACACATGTTTTAAGAAAGGAACCTGACAAGTTAGAATCTTGTACAGAGGTATGTATGTTTGTAGGATACCCAAAAGGAACAAAAGGTGGTCTCTTTTATAGGTCCTCATGTAAGAAAGTTTTTGTAAGTACTCACTCTACTTTCTGAGAGGAAGACTATATAAAAAATTTCAAATCTAAAAGTCAAATAATTCTTGAGTAGTTAACATCAATTCAAGAATAAACTGAACCACCAATGTCATGCCCTGCAGTTCCGCTATTTCCTTTGTATGTTCAAAGAGTGGTAAATATACCCCAAGGTGAACAAGCACAAGTAGAACCAGTGGAACAACAAGAACCAATACAGGAGAAACTTGCATCTATATAAGAATCAGTACAGAAAGAACCTGAACCTGTACAACCTCAAATTCAAAATGATGAATAGAATCTTACTGAGGTAGCACAACAACCAATGCAGCTTCGTCGTAGTAGGAAGATAAGACGTAAGCCAACAAGATATGTCTTATTGAGTGAATCTTACCAAGTCATCGTTGATAGCGAAGAGGATCCTATTAGTTATAATGAAGCTTTGGAGTATCTTGATGCTCAAGAATGGCATAAAGCCATGAACTGAGAAATGGAATCTATGTGTTCCAATTCAGTCTGATCTCTTGTAAAGGCACCCAAAGGGGTAAAACCCATAGGGTGTAAGTGGATTTATAAGAGGAAAAGATAAAAGGAAGGGAAGGTAGAAATTTTCAAAGCTAGATTGGTGGCAAAATATTATACCTAAAAAGAGGGTATAGACTATAAAAAAACCTTTTCACCAATAGCAATGCTAAAGTCTATTCAGATTCGTTTAGGTGTAGCTGCAAGTCTTGATTATGAGATTTGACAGATGGATGTTAAAACAACCTTCTTAAATGGCAATTTAGAAGAAGACATCTATATGCAGCAACCAGAAGGGTTGATAGCTAAATGACAATAACACATGGTATGGAAGTGTAAAGGTTTATTTATGGACTTAAGCAGGCATCTAGATCATGGAATATCAGATTTGATTAGGCCGTTACTTCTAATGGTTTTGAGAAAAGTCGTGATAAACCTTGTGTTTACAAAATGATCCAAAGAAGAAAGGTGGTTTTTCTAGTCCTTTACGTAGATGACATTTTATTAATCAGAAATGACAAACAAGCGTTGTCGGAAGTAAAAAATTGGTTGCATAAGCAGTTCGATATGAAGGATTTGGGATAAGCCAATTACAATCTTGAAATCAAAGTTTTACAAGACCGGAAGAATAGGTTATTGGCATTATCACAAGCCTCTTATATAGATAAAATTCTTGCCAAGTTCAACATGAAAAATTCCAAAAAGGGATCATTATCCTTTAAACATGAAATTCATCTTTCTAAGGAGCAATCACCAAAAACTCCTGAAGAGAAAGAACTCATGAGTAAGATACCTTATGCTTCGACAGTAGGTAGTCTCATATATGCCATGTTATGTACTAGGTCATATATTTACTATGCAGTGGGAGTCGTAAGCCGGTATCAATTTGATCCCGGTGAAGAATATGAGATTGCGGTCAAGCATATACTTAAGTATCTAAGGAGAACGAGAGATTTTATGCATGTGTATTCTAGTGGGAGTTTGGAAACTATTGGTTTCACAGACTCTGACTTCCAAGGGGACATTGACTTTAGAAAATCAATCTCTGGATATATGTTCACCCTTAATAGTGGAGCCATTTGTTAGAAGAGTATTAAATGTATATGTTCACCACCCAATCGAATAATATGTGGTTGCTTCTGAAGTAGCAAAGGAAGTCGTGTGGCTGAAGAAATTCCTTTTAGATTTTGAGGTGATACCAAGTGCGAGATAACCTATTACCCTCTACTGTGACAACAATGGGGCCGTCGCATAGTCAAAAGAATCAAGGTATCACAAGAAACAAAAGCACATAGAGAGGAAGTACCACTTGATCCGAGCCATCGTCGAGAGAGGAAACACAGTGGTCACCAAAATATCATCAGAAGAGAATTTAGCAGACCCATTTACAAAGGCTTTACCTGTTCAAGTGTTTGAGAGACATGTAAATTGTTTGGGTGTTAGAAAATTACTAGACTTGCTTTAGAGCAAGTGAGAGTATTTATTTGCGTTTGTGTAACAAAACAAATAAATTTGTTTTTTCTGAAATTAACAAAATTTTAGAAGTATTTTCATACTTTTGTGCACACTAGTATTTTACGTATAAATGTTCGGCTTAATTATGGAGTATATGATCATATGATTACGGCTATAGAAGACATGATCATAGGTTCTCATAATTAATGAATTAGATCACAGTTATTAAATAAAGTTGAGTACTCTATTTAGACTGCAATATTTTATGGAATAACTTGTCTTAGTTATTATAAAATATTGGTGCAAATTATGTTTGCATTGATAGGATCAAAGTGAGATTTAATTAAAGTTAAATTTTTGTAAAAGGAATTGAATCTCAAATAATATTTGATTATTAATTTCTCTTAATCCTGAGTTTATTATAGATAGATGTTTAAGCAATTATTTTTTCTTGAATTGTCAATAAGTGAGGTCTATTGTACGATCAATACATTGATAATTTGGGAGGATAATTGTTTGAATTGTCAGTATCTATGAAATAAACAAAATGGAATTTATATGAAATATCCTCTTGATATGTTTGAATACTTGGATGTAATAAAGTCACTGGCCAATGCATTTGATCCATTAGATAAACTATTAAATTAAGAGAATAAATAATTAATTGATAGACAGAATAAATAATTAATTAATTATTGATATTTTACAAAGGGAAAATTAATATTAATATTGATATTATTAATTTTGGAGTTCAACTCTGGGCCTTTAGTAGGGTGGCACCGGATTAGATAATTGCTATGCAATTATAAAGAGCCTTAATTAATAATAGCCATTGGATCCCCATGCTAGCTCAGGTTTTGTGGTGGAGCACACTTTTTTTATATAAGATTATAGAATACAAATCTTGAGTTACATGATCTTAGATTAAGACTCAAGTTTATGTTTAAGAGCAAGTAGGAGATTGTTAGATATGCTCTTAGGTCCCACTTGGATAAATACGTTTAAATTAAATTTGTTTTAATTTTGATTTTTCTGGATAATCCTTTATTTGATCAGTTAAGATAGAAGTTTAAATTAAATTTATTTTAATTTAATTATCTTAACTGAAGAGATCAGATGAGATATATTTTATAATTTAAACTCTGGGTTTTTATTTATAAAAGGGATCGTTTTTTTTTTTTTTTTATGGCTGCTAGGGTTTTCAATTTACAAACTCTGAAAACAGACATAAAAGAGAGAAAACAAAAACAAAGTTTTTCTCTAAAAAAATTTTAGCGTATTTACCAAAAAAAGAACTTGGGAAAAAAAAAGAACATTTCTGTTCTTTGTTTTTTCCTTTTGTGTTCTTATATTTCCGAAAATAGTTTGTGCCCACACACAAAACTCCATTGCATCTGAGGATAGCACTGGAAGATCGAACAGTGGATAGTACGATCATGCGGTTCAGATTGTAGATCAGAGGTGCAGTTGCAGATTTATGGTGGTGATTACTGAATTGGAGGATCAATTGAAAAATCTTTACATCAAAGAAGAGGTAATCCTGAATTCTTAGTATTCAATTTTATGAATTACATAGCATTTTTTTAATTGCTTCCACTATCTCTGTATGTGTTTCTTTCAGTGACAACATTGGTGTCACATACTTTCATGTTAATCAGTGTTTCATTCTAGAATAAACACATTGCTATAGATTCTATCCTTATTTGCGTGCTTAGGTGGAAAAAAGGTCTTCTACATGTCTTTCATATTCATACTTTTGACCAGCTAGCCGACTCCCTCATGAAGTCTTTAGCTCGCTCCCAATTTTAGTCTCATCACTTCAAGATTGACATCGGGGATGGATACTCCATCTTGTGGGGGCGTGATAGATGCTCCATCAATTCAACATATGTTTTCTTATTAACAATATGTGTCTATGTAAAGTATAATCTTATAGGATATAGTTTTCTTATCTTTACATGCAACGTGTATATTTGTACTTGTCTTTTTGTGAATGAACACAAGGTATTAGTTTTTGTATATATATATATTTACATATATATATTATGCAAATGGGGTCAAGAACCACCAAATTAATTATGATATCTTCAACATCATTTTATATATATCTATATATTGTTTTTAGAGCTGGACGAAATATTTGTGGATTTCGTAAAACTCCCAATATATTTCACTTGTAGCTGGTAGTAAAAAAAAAAAAATACAGCCATAAAATCTAATTTTCGTGCATAAACAATCTAATGTGACAAAATTAAAAGTTTTATTTTAGTTATCAAATTTTTTCATTTAAATTTCTAGCCATTTACTTTTAAGGTTTATGGCTTAGAGGTTTTTGTGATGGAGATAGCCACAACTCAATCACTTATAATTTTTAGGCTATTCATTGGTGATAAATTTGTTACTACCAGTGATGAATCTATGTTGAGGGCTGCCCGGCTATAGCCCGAGCAGTTTTTTTTTTTCAAAAAATTTTTTTTCCTACAAATCGCCCACCTAATAGCCTTTGCAGTTTCTTTTTTTTTTTTTCCTATAAATCACTCATTCATTCCAATCCAGCAGTCCATTTAGATATAACACACTTAGTTTTGTTCAAATTTCTTTTTCTTAAATTCAATTTTTAAATCTAATTGGTTCAAATCTAATTCTTTTTTATTCCCCTTTCTTCAACCTAGTTTTGCCCTAACTCTGATTCCTAAATCAGTTATTAACCTTTTCCCTTGATTATTATTGTTTATATATTTTTTAATTGGTATTATAGAAGGTTTTATCACCTCCTAACCCTTTTTTTGGGTTAATTTTTTTTTTATATTTTTTAATTAGTATTGTAGGAGGTTTTAATTTACTGTTATGAGAGTTTCAATTCAAAATAATTCATTATATCTTTATAATACTATACCGCAGGGCTCCGCCCCCACACCTCCACCACAACTTATAAACATTCCTAGTAACCTTAAATTAATTTAACATACCACATATTCAAGTTTTATTTTTTTAAAAAAAAAATTTAATTAGATAAAACAAGCCTGTTCAGTTTTTAAATCCTGGATTCGTCCTGGTTACTACCTCTTTTGTAACAAACCTCAATTTTGTCATAAATAAGTTGTCCCAAAACTATATACGGTTGAGTTCTGACATTAATTAAAGCTCAAAATAAAGTTGACGTTGGGCCGCTGACTTGGAGAGAGCCTTTTGGGCATTTGTCAAGTTTATGTACCCAAATCTAGATTGAAGTTTTTATTTATTACACAACAAACTAGGTTGAAGTTTGCTCTACCTACTTAGGTGCATTATATAATATATACCTTTTTTTTTTTTTGTTCTTTTTGTCAACTACATAAATTTGGATACACAAGATACACTACTAAACTGAGTTTTGTGGCTGCCTAAATCTAAAATATTGGTTTCAAATTTTAATCAATGAATTTGACATAGTACAGCCAATCAATAAAAATTCGAAGAAAAACCTTTTATAATTATGTAAAATAAAAATATTAAACCCCTTATTAAGATGGATGTAAATAACAAAATAAGAACATAATGCGCTTACATAAAATACGTTGCGGCTTTTTAAATAAATCTGATTGTATGTTCTTCCATTAGTACATACAATCGTATCAAGGCAAAATATGCACTTGAGGGTATGATATAGTGGAAGAAAACATATAGAACCCTTACATTTATTTGCAGAAGTTGAGATTCAAATTTTAATATTGTATCTTGTATTATCTTAAGTGTAAGATGTTAGATACAAAGAGAATTGTTAGAAGTGCGGAGATCATACAAATAGAATAACAAATAACATTTATCTCCTAATTGATTCCTATAGTAAAGCCCTTTTATTATTCATTAAAAAACAAAAAATCAGATCCAGGCAAATTATCCACACAAGCGTTCCATAAGGAATACACCCTTTCCATAGCGAAAGCAAAATCTCAAATGAGCTCGATTAGAGATTTTTCTACCAAAATGTATTTAAAGCTCTTTATTTATGATGATAAACCCAGCTTAAGTGAACCAATCCTAAGGAATCTAATTAAAGCTTGTAGAAAAACTTTTAGGTCTGCCTAAGATGGCATTTATTTGTATACATGCAACGAGAGCATGGATGTAAGAGAATTCAAATCATCATCTCTTTTCCCTGTCCCCCATCTATAATTTAACACATTCATAATTTTATTTATTTTTCTTGCATATGTAGTAATAAATATATGTCAAATTCTAAATAGGGGACGAATAAGAGATACAGAAAGGAATAGGTGATATGAATTTCATGTTTGGACCGGAAAATCAAGAATTCTGAGTAATATCCTCTCCGCTAAATTAGGCTATACGAAACATAAAAAAATTAATACTAATTTCAGATATTTTCGTGCACTTTTCTAGGTTTGACCAGATATTGGAAATTGACTCTATTATATGTTTATGGTCGTTATCCATTCGCCGTGATTGACGTTTACGATTATTTATCCAAAACCATACGTCTTCTAGAATGCAAAGGAAATCAAAGAGAGAATAGTAAACATGTAGAAAATACAGTGATACGTACAATAATATTAGTGGCTAGCTGCCTGTAAAATATGGTGATGAAATAGTTGATAGTTGTTTCTGAATATATATGTAGTAATTTAAACACGGAAAATTGTAATTTTATTCGTATTCTGCTTGTGAAGAATATTTTGAATTGTGTAATTACAAAAAAATAAAAAATAAATAAAGGATTGTGAAGAATATTTCAAGCTTTTCTTGATTATGATCTCCTGTGACTGGCAAATTTGAGGAAGAAATAGAGAAGATAAAGAAACAAGTGTAACACCCCTTTACATAAGTCTAAGTTAAGGTGTAATTACTATTAATATTTTTTCTTTCATAAATTTAACTTACTTAAAAATTATTCTAGACAATACTGTAATAATAATCAAAACTTTCATTTACTCTTTGAAATTGTTTTTCAAACCACACCATAAAACAATAATACTTTTAAAATAAATCAAAGTATACAGACCCATACTATAAAGGAAAATATTTAAAACATACAGAGTATCCTTGTCCAAAATACTATAAAAGAAAATACGGAAGAACATTGTACTGTGCTATGCCTCCCCAGATCCACATCAACACCAGGTCCTACTGCTAAGTTTTGAATTCACCCATCGCACACAATAAAGGTGAGTGATAAACACTCAGTAGGTAACTCAAATGCACATGTTCATGCAATGCCATGTAATATATCACCGTACACAAAAAATTGTCATTTTTCCTCTTTATTTTATAAATCGATCAACTCACTCTCCCTTCTGCATTTTGTGTGGCCACATGAAACCCCATGGCCATTCATGATATGCAGTTGAATCACCATTCCAAAGTGACCGACCTTATTGTGTGATCAATGATTCAAAGAGCTATTAAAACAGAGTTTATAATCATGCACACACACCGGTGCAACCACTTTTAAAAGCATAAACCATCAGAAAAAAATTTATTATTCCACATAAAACAATAAACCTCATAAATTGTTCTATGTAAATGAATGCACATGCCTCAATGCATAAATATAACCAAGCAAAGTAATAAAATGCATAATTCTCGAAATACTCCTATTTAAACCAACGGTTGACAAACACCAATCAAATTGATATAATTACCGAAATATCATTGGCCCTTTCAATAATTACAAAGATAACCTTCGAGTAAATAAACATTACCAAAATACCTCTAAAGGTAAGTAGTCAATTACCAAATTACCCATGGTTAAATAACATCCAAAAAAAATATTTTTTCAACCATATACATATATATAAGAACACTCAAGTACATATATATATATATAAAGTAGAAAACCAACATATTTATATATTTATAACCACAATTATAAACACATGTATAAATACATATAAATATATATTCACATACACACACATATATATATATATACAAATATGCATATACACACCTATATTTGTACATGTTTATTTCATACACATATATATGCACCCAAACATAAACTTATACGTACATATATATATATATATATATACACAACGCCATGCATGGTATAGCCTGGATATCTATATCTATCTTAATTTGAATAAGAATTTCACTTATTATTAAATCATAGCTAGTACTATTTTTATTTTATTTTTAAATAATATCATAGCTATTACTAATTACAAGCCTTTTAGTGTATATGGCTTAGTAGATCATTTCTGATATATATATATATATATATATATATATAAATGAGTGTTAAGAATGTTTGAAAGTTCGTTTCCTTTTCCAAAAGAAAACGAAAATTCGGGAAAAAAAAAATTACCAAAAAAAAATTACAAAAAAAAATTATGCCTTTGATGCAAATGAACCATTTTTGTGTATGGGCCGTTTCAATATGCTATTTTGGGAGTGCTTTTAATCAATAGCATTTTATATATTACACTTAAAACTAAAAAAAAAAAAACTCTATTTGAATAAAATAACTTATATTTGGTTTTTTTTTGGTTAAAATAACTTATATTTGGTTACTACCCATAAAAAATGCTTTTAACTTACATGAGATATTTTTAGTATTTTAAAAATTATAATAAAGCATTAAATGCTATTTTAGAAAAACACCTACTAATTGCTTCTCAAAAAAATTTATAGAGAAAGTCCATTTTGAATTTTTTTGCCAAACACATTGCAAATTGCTTTTCTTCTTTTGAAGTCACTTTTATATTTTTATTTTTTTTAAAAAAATGTATATCCAAATAGACTCTAAGTAATGTTAGAAAATAGTTTGCAAAATGTGGCAAGTGATTCGGCACTATATTATTGATTAACAAACAAATATAAGCTAATAATATGAAAGTAAATCCTCAGTGGAAGTCAATGATATATTATCACCTTGCTTGGTTTGTTTGTATCTTTTTTTCTGAAAGACAAATATTATATAAATATCTAAAAGATTTAAGAATAAATCTAATAATTTTCTTAGAAGAATATATATCACGGAGCAATTAAAGCCTCAATTGCTTACCCTTCTCCTAAATTATACATACACTAAAATAAACTTTCATCATAGCTATACTTTTCTATGAATGAATCTTTTCAAAACTAAGCAATAGAGGAATTTCTCCTAATGCCCACGCGCATTATATTTTTGCAAAAAATACTCATCCGTAACTATATAAAAAAAATGTCCATTATTATCCAAAATACCCCTCCCTCATATGCCCACCATACAAACCAATGAAAATGTTATCTAATCGCGTGTGGTAATGAGATTCCCTATCAAGTAGCGAGTAAATAATTAAAGAGTCCTTTGTTATCTACTTGCCATTTGATAGTGAAACTCACTACCAAGTGATGAGCAGGGTCGACCCTAACATTTTAGGGGTCTTAGGCCAATTCAAAATGGGGGGTCCTCCCTATATATATATATATATATATATATATAATTGAAAATTTAAAACATAGTAAATTTTTATTAATAAAAATATTCAAGATTATAAAAACAATAATTTTTAAAATCTAAATTAAATTTCCCCATCTAGTATTTTTTGCTAAAAAAATCAACAATTATACTATTACAATCAATCTGCTTTAGAATTTCTTTTTCAATAGACATGATGACCAACTCATTTAATCTTTCTTATGACATTGTTGATCGAAGGTATAATTTTCTCCGCAGATGCAACTGTAATTGGTATAGTCATGCAATCCACATATTTGGAAAACAACAATCCATTATTTTTTTATAGTCTAACACTTCAATTTCTTTTTTGGTATCTTCTAGCAAACAGTTTCTCATAATTTGCAGCTCAACAAATAACTCTTACCCATTAATATTAGAATTCGCATCGTACTTCAAAACTTTTTCAAGTTTGTCACAGTAACACTTCAAACAATCATCATTAGCAATTTGAAATTTTTTAGATCAAATAGAAACCCAAAACTATCTTCATATATTTTAAATTTTTCAAAACTCAACTTAAGTGAAGAAAGAGCTTGATAATATATATATATATATATATATATTTATATATAAATCAACTCTAAAAGATTCTTCAACTGAATGTGTTATCTCATTACTGGCAATTTCATCGAATTGTTTCTCTCTATGGATAATAAGTTTTTCATGAAATGTAGGTGTAATTTCCATTTGAACAACAATTCCTTTAGCAGCAATCTTGACAGATTCAAATCCAGTTTCTCTATAGGTTTCAAAAAAAGAAATAAGTGCTTTCAAGTGACTAATGGTAGCATCAATAATTATGTTCTTACTTTGCAACATCTTACTTACTCTATTAATAGCAGACAATATATTATACCAAATAACCATGTCAAACGAAAACTCAAAATCCACAAGGTCAGATGATAAACTTTTAGCATCTCTAAATGCTATAGGGTCATCATATGTTTCCACCAAGTGATTCAAAGTAGCTTTTAGCTCTAGAGCTTGAAACCTTATTGCTTGAACATTTTCAACTTGACTTTCCCAACATGTTTTTGACAGCGGCTTAAGTGTCAGACCTTTCACATTATCTTGAAAAAAATTTCATCTTTTAGAAGAAGATGAAAATAATATATGTATGCATTGTACAATTCAAAAAAAAGGATTTAGCCTTTATACACAAATTTACTATATTACAAAGTGCAAGATTAAGACTGTGACAACCACATAGTGTGTAAAATGCTCTTGGATTTACTTCTAATACTTTTTTTGGTACACCTTTATGCTTCCCCTTCATATTAGAACCATTATTATAAGCTTGACCTCTTACATCACTAATATCAAGTTCAAGTGACTGCAAAATATCTAACAGTTCACCAAATAGTCCTACCCCTGAGATATCATCCACCTTAAGGAATCCCAAAAAGAACTCTTGTACTTTAATTAGACGTGCTGAGACATCAACATATCGTACTATAAGAGATATTTTTCTTTATAACTTATATCTGGTGTACAATCAAGAATGATTGAAAACTATTTTGCTCGTTTAACTTTTTTAACAATTGTATTTTTTATTTCTTCTGCCAACATGAGTATGAATTAATTTTGAATTTTGTGACTAAGATAATGATAATGAACTTCCTTTTCTTGAATTCTCCGAATATGTTTTCTCATTACTTGGATGAAACTCTGCAATCATTTCAATTAAACCTAAAAAGTTCCCATTATATTCTTCATAAATTTTCTCATTACTCCGAAATACCAAATTATTTTTACAAAGAAAGCTAATAAGAGAAACTGTTCTCCCAAAAACTTGTCTCCAAGGTTCTCTATCTTTGTTGATTAGATCTTGCATAGCTTTATCAATTATCAAATTCTATTGCAATCTCTTTTCCAATTCAATCCATCATGTTGTGCATGTGTCCATTATTAGTTTCATGGCTTTTAAGCCTAAAACCAAGATTTTTTTAATCATTTATTCCTTCTTTAGCTAGCAGAATATTATTTCATTCTTACTTAAATAACTTACAACAAAAACAAAATACTTTATCAAATAAAATTGAGTATGCAACTATTTTCTATCACTCTTTTCACCATTTGATAAATGTCAATTGTAATATGTAGAAGAAACATGCCTATTTTCTGAATCCTTAGGAAAATTGACCATATTCTCTGTAGGAGGACCTCATTTCAATAACAATTCTATCAAGTGTTGATCAATAGTTTTTCAATGTCCTGGATCATTAATGTCTAAATACGAAGGAAAACATTCTACATTAATATTTTCATTCTGTTCATTCATATTTTCCCCATTTCCCAAATTTTCTTACTCATGATCCACTAAATTTTCCTGCTCTTTATTCATATTTTCTTAAGCTTGATCCTTCTCATTTTGATCTTCTTCATCAATCAAATTTTTAGTTGAACTTTCTATTTTATTATCAGTATTGCTATAAAGGAACTTGTCCATAAAGCTCCTACTTGGGATTGAATAAACTCTTCCATTTTTCTTTTTCTTTTTTCTTTTTTCATGTCCAACTAAATACTCTCTTCTAGACGAATTAAATCAATTCACAATCCACAATCAATACACTATAAAAATTTAAATTATTTGAGAAACAGTAAAATCTAATAAGAGATTTCCTCTTAGATAGATAAATATTTTTCTTCAAACTGTAAATTATTAAAGAATAAAAATTTATTAAAAAACTATTATTCAATAAAAATTATTTAAATTAATAAAATAAATATAAGTAAAAAAGTATCATACCAGAATCAATTTGCAATAGCAGCAGCAGTAGTGTTTTGGGATTGAATTTTGAGCGAAAAGAATAGAAAAAATATATATGTATTTTTCTCTTGGATTAGATAAGAAAGAAGAGAGCTAAAGGAAGAAAAATATAAAAGAAAGTTTAATAACCCTGATTTAAATGAGAAACCAAAGCAAATAACTAAAAAATTGATCGACACTCAGTAGTCAAAAAATAAGGACGGAAAGATACCCAAAAAAAAAAAAAAGTTTACTGTAAATGAAAAAGAATTATAAAAAAAAGAAAAGCTGATAGGTGAGTTATAAATGAGGAGGGCCGCACGTGAGTAATAAACAAGGTGGGTCACTACTACTTGATTTACTTTATATATTATTATATTTATTTTTAGTATGCTTTATTTATAAATAATATATTTTTTTTAGGGGCCCTCATTGTAAGCTCACCCTAGAGGGGCCTTAGGCGATTGCCTACCCTGCTCATGTTGAGGGACGACTCTGGTGATGACTAGATAACAAGTGAGTCCTTTGTTCTCTACTCATTTCGTGGTAGCGTAAAAAACAAAAAAATGGCAGCAAATAGAGAACAAGAGAACCTTTTGTTCTTTATTCAATATGTAGTCGTGAGTAGATAACAATAAAGTCCTTTGTTCCAAGTGGGATTACGTGCCATTTTTAGTTGCAAGATCTCACCATGAGGAGGCGAGAAAGACCCCAATTGAACAGGGAATCTATCAAAATCTACTTGCCGTATTGTGATGAGACAGCCAAATAGCGAGTCTGTCTACTTGAAACAAGGATAGTTTGGGTAGGCTTGTGGAAATGGTGGGTATTTTTAAAAAAATTATAGACGGATGAGTATTTTTCGACAAAAACATAGTGAGTGTGGGCATTGGGAGAAATTACTCTAAATAAAAGTCATAAAAGCATAGAAGAAAAAAAAAAGAAAAAAAAGGAAAAAATAATATCTGAATAGTTGTTTTAAATAATAAAAGTTTATAAAAATCATATATCATTCAATATTTATCGAAATGATTTGATTAAAAAACTAAAACACTCATAACTCATATAGTTCTATGGAGAAAAAAATACCATAAAATAAACAAAAATCATAGGGGTATAATAGAAAGCAAAACAAAAGTGAAAAAACTAAGGAAAACAAAAATAAGCAAGTCTTGCTGTAAGACAGCGAGTAAAGAATAAATTACTTCTTTTGTTCTCCACTCACAATCGAGTAGTGAGTCTCATTACCAGGCAACGAGTTAAGGACATGTGAGAGGTATTTTGGATAATGGTGGACACTTTTTGAAAAAATTATAGATGTGTAGGTATTTTGAAAGAAATTATAGTTCATATTATGGGGTATTTTGTACCCTTAGCCTAAACTCAAGCCTGCCCCATATTGAGCTCACACAAATTGTCACGGTTTATTATCAAAAGGCCCAAAGAAACCCAAGTATAGGGTCTAGTCAAATAGTTGACTGGCGGAGTTACAATAATGTCCCTAAAAGTAGGCAAAACTTTTTAAAGAAGCTTTGACCATGCACAGAGATCAAGTTTGACCAGCATCTAATGATCAAGACAAGCTGGCTTTACCCAAAATAACAATTGCTGCACCTGAGGTTATTAATGACACAGGTCTGCCCTTACATAGAAAAGGAAAGTTGACTTAGCTTGGCCTGAGAAGGCTACCAATTTTCCTAGTCAGCGGAGTCGATACATCTATGCGGAGTTGAACCGATAGGGCGTGCCTTACCGGGCGCGGTTCTTCTGAGATCTCCCCCGCCATATGTTTTCCATGCACTCGCCCTTAGCTATGTCGGTTCGTTGGATTAGTATGCCCCTACTTCTCCTTCGCCAAAAGTCTTGGAAGCTTGAATGGTAGGGTCCGGACTTAAGACGAAGCGAGCCATGTTTGCTCCTCGTAGCTCAACCATCTTTTTGGCTTTATTGAGAGAATAGGGCGCTGGGAGAGAGCTTGGTTGCTTTATGGCGTTAGCATACTGGGCGGTCAATCTTATCGATTTAAGCAGTGTCCATCGCTCCCTCCAGCTGGCTATTATGGTTAATGGATTGGGGATAAAAGGCCAATGCACCCTTAAGGGTGAGGTTTGGGAACAACCCAGACCTATTTATGGAAAACTCACCTACAATGCTATGTGCATCACCAAGAGAGGATTATTACTATTAGTCCTATGTCAGCAGGTCAAACCTCCAGCAAGCTTATGGAAGAGTTAAGTGGCATCATCTCAAGGAAGCACATGTCATGTGTCACCCATCCGAAGCCTTGCCATCCATGTATAAAAGGTAAAGTCTAGCTATTTAAGGGGGACTTTTTGGGAGGATTGGAGCCTCTCTCTTGGATGAGCTAGTGTCCTAATCCTCTTTATTAGATACCTTATTACTTCCATTTTACCAAAATGGTGACTTGGGTTCACATCGATGCCCCCACTGATCATTTCTTAATGGTTACAGAAAATCCTTCTTTTTTAGAGGTAGCTCGGCCTTAGCCACACCTAGCTAGAGCCCGTCCCTTCCTCAACATCATCAACCTTAATAGTAGCTGTTTGTCATAGCCCATAACTACTTGACCTTTCTAGAGCATTTGAACCATCCAACGGTGCTTTCCTCATTCACCGGATTCTTATTGCAGCTTACAAATACAACCCATCACACCTAAGCCAAATCTCATAGACTCTCGACCCCAACCTGAGGTCATGCCCAGTTAACCTAAGGTCATGCCCAGTTAACCGAAGGTCATGCCCAGTTAACCTAAGGTTCCCCCAAGCTTTTGATCTAGTCAAAAGGCCACAGGCTTGACCCGCATTAAAAGCCTCAGCCCGATTCTGTATGTACAAAAATTTGGTGACAACAGTTCATGTAGATATTGGTGTAAATTATTCTATATAGATATTTAAATCAGTATAAAAAGTCGACATGTTTAACGTTTGATAATTTTTATCTAAAATGCTAGAGAGAAAACCAAATTTGTTCACCAAATGATGTGGCATTACATATTATTGATATCATTTTTCATAAATTTGGTTTATAATCTTTTATCAACCTCTAATATAATGTCACCTCATTTGGTGTACAACATGTGGTACACAAATATAGTTGGTTTAAAGTATTATATCTTGTACGAGAAAAAATAACGTGGTCACGGACCTCTTTTTACTTGGTCATTTGAAAATCACTCGAAGAAGGTGGGTTAGAGTAGTTAGAATCCTAGTCAGCTTAATTTTAACATATCACAAAATTTCAATGGCAGGACCACGTAGAAATAGGAGGCCAGCCGAGGACCACGTGATTTTGTTTTTCTTGTATTACTCAATTTTTTATTGACCATTATGATATTTATTATCTGCTAATTTGTATAAAAATTTCAAATTATAATATTACGTATATTAGTGAACTAATATATAAACATATCATATATTATGTATAGTTTTCTTTTCTTTTTTTCAAACTTTATATTATGTATAGTTAAACACGAACAAGTCAAATTTTGAAGCATCTTAATTAAAATTATTGATGGTTTTTATTGTCGCTAATTTTTTGGTCTAGCTAGGTGGGCCAGAGCTCAGCTATAATGGGCCATCGAATTGGGCCTTTTCGGGTGGAGCCCTTGCTGAGAAGAGACTTCCAAACATGCAAGACTTGGAGGTAGGTCAGGACCAGCAACTGCTGACCAAATCAAGATATCTGCAACCACAGAAAACGGTCAATAGGGGCACCGGTGGGCACCCTCCGATGCCCAAGTCACCATCTTTCCCAGAGAATAACACTTTTGAACTTAAGAAAGAGAGATTAGGAGAGGAAGAGGTTTTTCTAGCCCGCCTTAGAGGGTTTTTTCCTTGTGCTCTCAATTTCTCCCCCTCTCTCAGACATGCAAAGATTACTTTTTATTCTTCAGAGGTGTGGCTTCGAATGGGTGGCACGTGGCATTAGGCTTTCCCAGATCATGCCACCTTGCCTTCCTTCTAGCCTCACCTTCCACCTTCAACCCTTGGCCAGCTACACAAGGAGGCGAAGGTTAGGCTTGCTGACGTTGGGGCGGATGTACTTGCAATGTACTTGCCCACTCCCCTATCTACACGTGGAGTGGTAGGTGAGCTTTCCAGCGAGGCAAGGGCTGGGAGGTGGCTGATCAGGGGACAACGGGTTGCTTCTGGGACTAGCAGGTTAACTTTCCTCATTGGTGCAAAAGGTTAGCCATGGCTTATAGTGCCCGTTGTTCAACAAACGCTACTTTTGGCAAAGCTCTCTTCCCCATTTTACCTAGCGCGGGTAGGTCATTCAATGCATGTCAGGCACGCATTATTTAAGCTGAAGTTATAAGCTGGCAAGCTCTAAGGAGCTTTCAAGTCTTTTCAGCTTGATACTTTGCTGCAATTTTATGGGCTTATTAAATGGATTGGGCTCGACGCCTATGGGCCCTAGGCTAGCTGGAAAGTGGGAAAGATTTACCTATAATAGCTGCCCCCTAGTCCTTTCCTCCTCCTTGCAAGGGAGGTAAGGACTAAACGAATTGGATAAGGTGCGAGTTAGCTAAGGGCTTTTCGGGGGAAGCTTAGGACAGGTTTAAGCTAATGAGGGATATCCTGGCCTCCTCTCTTTTCTCCTTTTGGGATGGTCTAGTTAGCTATCATAGAGCGCGGTCCCCGAAAAGGTCTTTTCAGTTCCTCCTTTAGGCTTAAGGTGGCTGCGCATATTTAAAGACCAAGCCTCGGGTGCCGTGCGCTGGAAGGGATAGGCAGTTATCACCATGTGGAACTCCTGGACCCACTGAGGGCAGTTAAGGACGTGAGGCTCATGGGTCAGACGTGCCCTACTTTCATTGCCTATGTAGGATGATCCCTGGCACTCACTCCTTTTAGCCAGCCATCAATGGTTGAGATTCAACCCTAAAGAGTGGGTGAATTCAAGAAAAGAAAAATTTCCCTCTCCTTTTGACAATCACGCGTACTCAGCCCCTGCCCACCGTACATCTTCGCCCCCCAAAGTTCTAGAAAACCCTCATTTTCCCACAGCTGCTCATTGCTCATTCTCCGTAACTTTCCTTCTCCGATCATCAACTTGAGTCCACTACCAGCGGTTTCCTTATTACTTTCTCAAGTGAGTCATCCTACTCATTTCTCTTTCTTCTCCTCTTCATTTTTATCATTTTTTTTAAGACTAACTTGATGGTATGAGGTGAAAGGGAATGGAAGAGGGAATAGTCCTCTCTGTGTTAAGGATCCCATAACCATAAGAGGGAGGAACCCATTAGCAGACTCTGCCTTGCCATATAAGCCTTAAACCTCTAGAGCTCTTCAGTTCACAAAAATGGGGTTTCACTCGAAATTTGTAGCTTAGGGTTTTGTCTAGTGTCTTCTTGGACTGACTGCTGTTCCTCCTCCCTTTGTTTCTTTTTCCAAATATGGTGCGAGCCCGTAGACAAAGGCTTCAAAGTTTCCCTACTCCTCATTCTGCCTCTCAGCAGGAGCCCATAGAGGTCTCCTCTGGTAGCCCGTCCTTTGTTGCTAGCCCCATCTTGGGGCATGGCAATCCTACACTAGATCCCATTCCGTTGGCAGTTAGGTCTCCCTCATCGACGCAAGGGGATAGATCTGATGCGGGTGTTAAAGTCACCTTGCCCCCCGTTGTCAGCCGGGGGTCAGGTTCTAGGAGTACCCGAGTGGGAGCTCCCTCCTCGGCACCAGTTGCCCCTTCCAAAAGGAGAAGGCTGATCTTAGATGCTGGGTCCGAAGAAAAGGAAGACGAAGAAGACCTGGATCCTCTTCGGCCTATCCAGGGTTAGGTAGGTCTTAGGGTGCGTCGTGGTGTTCCTTCGATGGGTGGAGAGGAGATGAGTGGGGACAAGGCTGAGCCGGAAAATAGGGCTGAGGAAACCGAGCCAGGTGAACAGTAAAATTTAGGAATGAAAGATGAGCCCGAGAAGGAGGAGGAGGTCATGGGCCATGAGGAAGGGGCCATAGACCTCATCAAATCCTCTGTGACTATTAGCCAACTCATAGCTGCCTGGAGAGAGTATAACATCCCTTTAGACGTTACCCTTAGGGTGCCTGAGGAAGGCGAGGTTCCAAGTCAGCCTCGCACGGGTGAGATCGCCATCACCATTCCTGCCTTCTACTGCGGGTTGAGGGTGCCCTTCCCTGCCTTCATCAGAAGATTTTTCCATGAAGCCCCTCTCCATCCAGTACAACTTTCCCCCAGTGCCTGGCAGATCGTGCTAGGCACTTACATTCATTGGCAGAGGGAGAACGAAGAGGAACCTAGTGTGGACTCCCTTAGGATGACCTTTTCTCTGAGAGTCTCAGGTACTCCCGGGCACTACTATGCCTACAAATATAAAAAATTTAACAAAGCGGTCGAGGGCTTGTCCAGCCCAAAGTACTGGGCTAAAAGATGGGTCTTTATGGGGGAAATTGGGAAGGGATTGATAACAGTGAAAGTTGGTCACACTGCGTGCCTAGAAATTTTTGCACCCTGTCTGGCCTGGGTCCAGGCCTAAGAAACCTCGTGACTTGCTCGCCAAGTCTAACAACATCCTGAGGCTGGAAGTCCAACGTAGGATGAAGAAATCTATCCTCTCTCCTGAACATATGATCACTTATGGTCTCTGGGCGAACTTTGAGGTTGAGGAGGAGGGTATCGTCTTTTCCTAAAATCACCTGATACTTCTTTTCCTCGCAATGAGTCAGAACATCATGAGCGCCTTGAGGGGCATAGCCCAGAAATCTGCTGAGAGATTTTCGCGCCCATCCTCAGCTGACCCCCTACCACCATGGTCCTTTAGAAGCAAGATGTCTTCCTCCCCTTCCTCTTTTGCCAAAAAGGACACACCTAACTTAGGGCATGAGCAGACGTTCCAAGAAAAGGGAAAGGGGGTGACTGTAACCCTTGCCAGTAAGAAAAGAGCTCGGCCCCCCACCGATCCAACCTCAGACCTTCCTGAAGGGAAAGTTCCCGAAGACCTGTTGGCCTTCGTAAAGAAGGTAGGGACCTTCTTGACACGGGAGATGCGTGAAGATATCCGAGGAGAAGGCATGACAGGCCAACTTGACGAATGCACCAGTTCCTCTCTAAAGGTAAGTCTCAGCTGTACCTCCATCGCACTCTTGCTATTCTGTTGTAAACCTTCACATTAACGCCTACCTATTTTCCTTTTGTGATAGCTCGTGTGTTCGATCCTGGACGTGGTCGAAAAGAACAAAATGCTAAATGTGGAGGTGGATAACACCAACAAGGCCCTCAATGACTCCCTCGACACCAACAAGAAGTTGGAGGCCAAGTACCAGAAACTTAAACAGGACAAGGGCACTGCCGAGGCTCGTGAGAAGGATTGCCTCTCTAAACTCAATCGCTCCAAGAAGCAGCTCCAAGCTGTTCAAAAGGAGAAAGCTTCCCTTATCGCTGATCACGAAGAACAAGCTTAGGAGTTTGAGAAGAAGCTGGAGGCCGCGCGAGAGGGAGGTGCGAGAGCTTAGGAGCGACTATGAGAATCAACTCGTCATCAGGTTTGAATTAATAAAGGCAGCCCTCAAGACGGTGGAGCCAAATTTTGTGCTTGAACGATTGAACGAGGCGAACCTTGAAAGCCTTTACCACTTAATTTATCTTTCCTTTCCTGCTCCTGAATGAGATGTGGTTTTTTCTATTCCTACGGTCTTGGCCTGAGAAAAGTGATCTCTGAAATTGAAAGCCTTTCGACTGAAAAGTTACCAATAGAATAGGCTTTAGAGTAGCTCTTTCCAAATAGGTCGAGTAGCCCTTTATAGAAATAGAATTAAAAGGAGCTCTCTTTGGGATTCTATAGCCTACGCCTAGATAGTACGTATTCCATAATAGGCTTATGAATAAGAAATTGAGGAGTCGAGGGTGGTACGCCTATACTTAATAACTCGGATATGTAGTGGGCCATTAATAGCTTCATCGTGTATACAAAAGGTAGTTGATCTCAGGTAGACAGGTATACGGAAGGTAACCAATCTCAGGTAGGTATTAAATGCTATTTAACCTCGACTAAATTTGATCTCGCTCATCAAGTTAAATCTAAATATGTCATTAGGTGTAGGCTGATAAGAAACCTTCGATCTTTCATCATTGGTGTAACACTGGCTAGCATTTCATTTATGAACATGAGAAAGTATGGTGTCTTTAAATTTGAATATGGAAGGTGGCAAGCATTCCACTTCGATGGTAGCATCAAGAGATAACGATTCTCAAATTTAGAAAATTGAAAGCTTTTACAGTCTTGGATAGGTTGAAACAATTTGTGTGGACTACTGTAGCCTACCTGCCTTAGAATCTTTGGTTGAAAAACTTGCAACCTAACTACTCATGTTGTGACCAAGTTCTTCAATGTAAGTGTTAGGTAGTTGGGAGGCAAAGGCAACAGCAAGGCAGGTAGCCTCATTTGGTCAAACTGAGGCAGGTAGGTGAAACGTAGCTGAGAAAAAAGTTGAACCCACCATCGTTGTGACTATCTTAGAGGTGCTACCTGAGAAAGTAATTGATATTGAGGCCGATGGAGGGGACAAGAAAAATCTTTATTCTCCTTTTGCTCAATTTCATCCAAGTATAATTTTGAACTTTGATAATTGAAATGAATAAGTAATTGTGGCTTTTATATGCATAATTCTTCTTAAATGATTATTTGCTTTGAAATCCTCCTATTTTTCTGCTTTGATCGAACATGTAGGCATGTAGGGTATGAACAGATAGGTAGGTGTGTACCATCTCGCCCCTACTCCTTTTGTCAACCAAGATGGCTCTGGTAGGATAGACACCTGGATAAACACCTACTTACCTCAGGTTGATTGTCTTGTCTTGCCTGGAGACTTCAAGGGTCTTCTTAAAAGTAAACTTAGTACACATATTGATGCTCTTATACTGGAATCCATCAATTTAGTGTAATAATTGCCTCCAAAATTGCTTGTTAGGTGTATTTATTTGTGAAGTTCAATTTATATGCTTGTGTGCAAGTGCACACGTGTAAGTTTTGTGAAGCATTGCATGAACACGAAGTCAAAGGATGTTAGGTGCAATGACAGACTCTATATCAGGCACCTCATATGATTCAAGGTTCGAAGATTCTCCAACCAGAGCGTGTCAGGTGCAAAGTCAGACACAATGATAGGCGCCTGACATGGTTAAAAGTCCAGCATTTCCCCAACCTGTGTGTGTCCGACGCAATGATAGGCATCTAACATGTTGCGAAATGTGCAACGATTTTAGGTTTTTATGTGTGCATTTCATCTTGTGCCAGTAAATATGTGTATGTGTGTCACTATATGGTTGCCGCCCATTATGTGTGGATTTTATTGAATTTTTTATTTATAATTGGCATTATTTGATAATTATGAGGCTTGTTATTTTCCTTATTTGAAATAAGGAATGTAATAACTAAAAAACTAGGAAAGTGTTGACTAGGTTTTTACCTATAAATTAAGAGGCATTAGGAATGGAAAATTTTCTATAGTCTACTCTCTTCTTAATGCCAAAATTCTCTTGATAAAATTGAGAGAAAATTTTATGTGATCAAGTAAGGAATTTCAAGGGTTTTTGAAGATTCAAGGCAAGTTTTACATTTAATTGTTGTTTGTTTTAATTTGTTTGAATCTCTCTTCTTCTCCAAAATTTTTATGGATTGATTTAATGATTTATATATGATAATATGGATTTGTGTATGCTGGAAATTTTGATCTATATTATTACAAAAAAACACATGGATTTACAAGAAAAGTTTTAATTTTTAGAAAATTGCACACTAAACCTTAAATCTCTTTATGGCCGATCACTATGTACATGACAAGATTGAATTTTTATTCATGTTGGATATTAAATCAAGGCTGATCATGCATAGTATTGAATAGGTTTTGATAGTTTTTAATTTGATTTAGCAATGAACAATAATTTTTTAAAAATACATGTGATTTTAAATCTAATTTTTGAGGGGATATTGTTTGCTGGAATATTCTGGGCATATTTGCTTTGTTAATCCATTGAATATTCATGTTTTAATTAAGCTTGAATTTATATTATATTGCTGAAATTTTCTAGAAATGTATATATATGTTATATATGAACTTTTCTGTAAAATAAGTTGCTGGAAATTATGAAATTATGTGGAAATATGAGGTGTATGCATGAAATGGAATTAGTTACTTGTGATTGATGATAGCTGAAAGTTCTATAGGAATATGTAATGATGGGTGTTTTGGTAATTATCGAATTAGGCAAGGGTCATTTCGGTAATCGTTGTGGTATAAAGAGTATTACAGTAATTGGCGGGGTAAGTAGGGGTATATTAGTAATTATCACTACTGTAAAAGGTAGTCTGGTAATTATGTATGTTGTGCTTTGCTTAATTGTTTATGCATGAGAATGTTGTGTGAAGCAAGTGCAGAGGAAGATGTCATGGGTTTCAATGTTTTTGTGCAAAGAGGTAAATTTTTCCATTGGACTTTATATTTTAAAAATGCACCGGTGTGTGCATTGGTTTGGAAAACGATTTTAATAAGCTCATGGAGGGCATGTGGGTTCTATGAGGGCGTGGAATAGACCCACCTACAACAAACAGGCATGTGGGCCCCACATGAATGTGGGTTAATCGACCAAATTATGTTATAAACTAAAAAGGGAAAATGTGGTTTAAAGAAGAAGATAGGAGAAAATACGAGATTTCGCACTACAATACATTACATTGGTATGTGCATATGGAATGCCTACTGAGTTCTATCACTCACTATAGTTTGTCCGTGAGTGGTAGGTAAAATCGAAACCCGACAGTAGGACTTGGTCGAGATGCGAGATTGAAGAGCACAGCAAAGTACATGTTTTCTGTACTTTATAATTTTGGGTAATAGTACATTATATTTTTAAAATACTTTTCTATTACGATGTGAGTGTGAGTACTTTTGAAATACTTTAATCAATATAGTTTTATTTAGTTTGGTGTTAAAAGAAATGGTCTCAAAGTGAAAAGAAAAGTTTTTAATATTATTTTTGGCATTGCTCGGAATCGTTTTAATTTATAATTTGAAATTGTATTCAAAAAATATTCATGGTAACCAATTTTTACTGGAGAACCCAAGCTTGGGTAAAGACGTGTTGCACCGATACAAGCCATAGTTTTAAGAAGTAGGAAGCAAGTGGAAAGACCTTATGATGATGAAGAAGTTGTGGAATAAGAGGAACTAAGCCGAAACAACCACCATGCCACAACTCAAGCCATACCTGGCCACCGCATGACCAAATCGAAAATACACAATTCCATGACCAACAAGCCAACTTGCACACTAAAGCCAATTTTCCAAATTCCAAAGACTTAAGTGCAACCATGGAACCTAAAGAGCCCAAATATGTCCCACAACAAGATAAGGAAGCCAAAAATACCATACGTTTCAATTAAGAAAAGGAGACGAAAAAGAATGCTTTGTACAAGAAACCACCACCTCCACCTTTTCCATCAAGGTTTAGAAACACTAAGCTAGATAGCCAATTCAAGAAATTCCTAGAAGTGTTCAAGCAATTACATGTTAAGATACCCTTCATAGATTCCCTAGAACAAATGCCAAGTTATGCCAACTTTATGAAGGAGGTCCTATCTAATAAATGAAGGTGGGAAAATCATGAGTTAGTGTCTCTAAGTGAAGAAGTCAATGCTAGATTATAACACACTACCATTCCACCAAGCTTAAAGATCTGGGGAGGTTTGATATCCCTTGCACTATTGGACATATTAATTTTATGGCTTTATATAATTTAGGTGCTAGTATCAACTTAATGTCATATAATGTGTACAAAACACTTGGAGTGGGAGATGTGCAACCTACCACAATAGCTTTGCAAATGACGGATAGAAGTATAAAAAGACCAAGGGGAATATTGGAGATATACTTGTTAAAGAAAATAAATTTATATTTCTCGTAGACTTTTTTGTATTTGACATGGAGGATGAAGAGAGCACTACAACATTAATTCTTGGAATACCATTTTTAGCAACAGGCAAGGCTCTAATTGATATACACAAAGGCGAATTGACACTCTAAGTACTCGATGAAGAGGTATGCTTTAATATTATGAATGCTATGAAATGTCTTAATACTATTGATGATGCATCGAATTTTTCATGTTTTCTTATTGATATATGTGATAAGCTTGTGAATGATGTGAATCAAGAGAGCAACCTAGACCCATTGGGGTTGTCTTTACTTGAATCTTGTGAAAAAAATTAATTTATTAAGAGAGGTTAACATGTACTAAAGAATAAATTTTGGCTAATGAGATTAAATTGAAGTAAATTATAGTGGATTCTATGCTCTAGATATTTTAAATGTTTGGAATTAAAGTTCATTTAAAAATCAATCTTGTGCGTTCTCAATAGTTGTTCAATTTATTTAGTTTAATTTAACAATCAATCATCAAAATTGTGAGTCCAAATCGTATTAAGTTTAATTCAAAATTAGTATTCATAATCCCCTGGGTGCGACAACCCTTTATTCAAATCATTATATTATTACACATAACACCACTCATAGCAGTCGAGACTAGGAGAGTTGCATCCAGATTGGCTGAACTAGATGGAGTTAAATTTTCTTGGACATGGGTGATGGTATGAAAAAGAGTCAAGTTGTCAACAATTGTAGTCCCTAAGGCCAAATTACTAATCGAGGTTGAGCTAGAAGGAAACATGGTCGAAATCTGGAAAAACATGTGTGTTAGCTTTGCTATTGAAATTTTTGTCAATGTCAATTAAGGAAGGTGACTACCGTAGTCTTAGACTCCGAGTGATCTGACAGTTGCTCAGCCGATGAGCGTTGACTGGCGATCACGTTTTGAGAAAGAAGCTGAGCCATTTTTCTCCTTTCTTTTTATGGTAATATTCTTCGATGAAAAAGTTTGACCACGCTGCAAGCAGGATGATATATTGAGTAAAAATAAAGTAAGGATGAAAGAAAGTTCAAACTAAGACTTACAGGACCAAGTTGGCTATTGGGTGTTGTTGTTCGCAGCTTGAGAAATGGTTGAAGAGTCTACAAGGAAAAGAGTCAAGCAGTACATGGTAATAAGTGCCTTGGAATGTGAGAAGAAGTATACTTAAATTAGCAGGTAGGGAATACGAAGCACTGTGATCGATTTAACATGCTACTATTCTAATAGGTGGAATGATACTCATGGTAGGCATCGTTTCATATGAAGGCTTCAAAGATTTAGTGGTGATTTCAGTGAATGAAAAAAATGAGACACCATGTCTGAAGCTGAATTCAAGAAATAGGTACACACTCTATTGTTCCACCATAAGTAAAAATAAGAAGTATATTTTGTAGATTAGGTTAAGACTTTAAGTCCAAACGAGTTTTGGAGTCCTTTGTATAAATAAATGAATACCTTCACCTCTTCATATATTTGGAAGTCGATTTCATTCTTGATAGCGGGATGAACAGAGGCGAAGCCATTAAATGAAATTGCTAGAGGGAGAGGAATGACTCGGTACATCCCAAACTGCAAGGACAATAAATAAATCTTTACAGCATTGGCTTTTTTTGTTACCTGTCCCATAATACCAAAGGTCCATACATAGTGCACGCTAGAAAATTTCTTAATAAGGAAGTGTCTAAGAGCATCGCCATAGAGAACATAATTAGGAATTGTAAAGAAACTATTGATGTTAGGATTGCAAGAAAGAAGCAACTGATGATAGACATGCTTAGGGCGATCCTTGTAGTTATAAAAGAATGTGAAACATTCTTATACAATGTACATAACTAGACTCGCCTGTAATATCATTCATCCAAAAGGTATATTAGCCCTTTCTACAATAGGTAGACTGATATCTTGAAAGTGTGCATAAACCACATATGTAGAATTCATAAAGGCCCTAAGATGAGCTAGCACACATGGAATGGCTACAGATATGAGATGAGCTAGCACGTGTGGAATGGCTAAGATGAGCTAGTACACATGTAGGCTCTAAGGGTCTACAAATATGATAGCAATGGCTCAATATAGAAGAGCTAGCACTAAGGGGCCTAATGATGCAGGTATAGCGATTGCTGGATACTTTGTAATATTAATAAACTGAAATGTTATCTTCGAAGCAAGTACACAGAAAACATTCTTGTAGAACCATATTAGAAAGAATGTAATGTGTTCATCTTCGGTGGGAGGACTGCTTACGCCTTTGTTCATTCTTAAGAATTGGCTGTAATTTTTCGCATATTTATAAAACCATGAGATATTTGATGAAGACACTGATCATGATGGTGAGCTAGACACCAAAGAGTGTCAGAGGAAGTCAGTCTAGTGTAAGCCTCAATGTCAATAAGAGCAAGGGTCATCAACCTGAATATGAAATTAAAGGTGTATATGATTAGTGACCAAAAGCATATTACAGCTACAAGGATAACTCGATCATAATGTATGGGTAACCGTGACAATTGGATGGCTTCATCTATACCAATTAATTTCCATCTTGTTTTAATTTCCATTCGACCTAATTCGTGGAGAAGGAAGGCCTAGTTTCTTTTGTCTTTTTAGAAGATGTCCACTTTGACCACTTGATAGATTCTCACTTATAAGGAAATGTTTTAGGACCTTGTTCATCATATGCGCGTCGAACTTCTAATGTGATACCTTTTTTGAAGCATGATCCAAGAATATAGTGTTGAAAGGGGTCGGCTGGATCCAGTATCTTGTGACATTAGCATTCTTAGCCGTAGCAGAACTCATTGCATTTGTCAGGTTCTTTCGGTATTCTTTAGGTTCGAACTGAGGTTCATCTTTTTATTTCAATTTTGGCCCAAGGGATGAATTTAGGTCTTCAACATCAATTTGAGAGTTCATTAGAGACTACAAAATAGTATAACAAAGTGTTTATGAAGAGAATGATAGTTTCGGTTAAACAATTTGTTGCTTAGCTGATTAAAGAAATTAGAATTTTTATTGAGTAAGGAAGAACATTGTGATGTGGACAAAATTTTTCCATGCATAAAAATTACAAGTTTGGATTGATCATAGTGTGGTAATGTGGAAGAGGCTTCCAACTGTGTGGATGAGGAATTTTAATGTTTTGACTAATAATTGATTAATTGAGGAGTGTGGGAGGTGGTTATATGCATAAGCATGGGGTAAAAGTTATATTCCTATGACAGTTTGCATATAATAGTTTAAAAAGTTAGATGAGTTTTATTTAAATTTTGAAGGTACCTGGGAAGCTATTGTTGACGTATGCTATGAAGATGGTAAAATAGATTAGTGTGTTCAACGTACAGTAAGGTCTTTGGGGAAGCAAAAATATATAAAATGTAACGGAGAAAGAAAGAAGTTTCTTCGGTTTATATACTTTGGGAAACTTGGTCTATATTTAATTGGATGACCTTGCACAAGAAAGCATTACGTGACATTTGCAATAGTCAGCCTTGTTTGATGAGAGATTCGGCGATGTCAGTTTAGCTTATTGGAGAAATCCAAAGTAGGTTGCTGTCTAATGTGTTTGCTTTCTAGCCATCCAATGCGTTTGTTTGATGATAGTAGTGTCCAACTATGAGTATAGTAACAAGTGAGGGTTATAATATTTTAGTTTGTTATTTTTTAGTATATGAAAATAAATATATTAGTCTGGTTGGACGATATTTGTCTGGCTGGATAATAAATTGACTGAATGGGTGAGAAGTTGGTTTGGCCAAACACATTGGACGAACCAAGACTCATAGGTCTCTACCTGAACTGATTTGGTCAAACAAATAGACAAGAACATAATCAAATTGACGAGCTAGATATGATTTGGCTAAATAGCGGTAAATTGATAATTTTACAAAAAATGTGCTTAGATGGTGATTTGTCATAATAGAGGGAATCATTGGCTGAATATTTTTGCAGCAATGATTGGGATAAATTTTTAAGGCCGATTAGGTTGATGAGGGGCATTTTGATAATTTATTAACGTTTAAAGGATTTTAAGAGATCATTACATTGAGACATAATTATCACGGTTAGGGTTATAAAGAATAGTTCTAGAAGAGTTTACAACTCAAGGAGATTAATCAAATCAAATTTGTTTGTGTTAATATAGGTAAGATATGTACTATGAATTGATCATTATCGTCACCAGCTACATTATTATGTTTGTCACTTTTACTAAGGATATAAGAAAAGATGGACACTCAACATGAAGAGAACCCCCCTTTGGCACATCGAACCCTATAGCATTATTTTCTTTAGTTTTCCTCATAGCTTCTGTAGAGTATAGTAACTCTATAATCTAACACTCCCTTAGTCAAGCTTGAAAGCCCAACTAAGAAGGCACTATAGGTCAAAACGTTTTAACAAAGCATTTCTCGAGACTTAGTTGTTCATGTAAATAAAAATCTTCTGTACTCTTTAAGATATAACACTTGCAGAATAAAGTATAGGAATCATAAAATAGGCAGTATTATTATTTTTTATCATATTTTATAAGATCTCATACACCCACAATGTATAGAAAATTTAGACAATATATATATTAATTCAAAATATCAGAGTATCTAAGTCTCAAGATAAAATAGAAAGGCGAAATGGATTGTACTACTGTCATTGGCCATTGCTCCACACCGTCACCAAGTTCAGAGAAATCAAGTTTGACTACCTACACACATAAACAGAAAGGAATGAGTAACAAGCACTCAATAGGTTCTACAAATGCAAGTGTAAATGTTATGCTGAATGTGTCCAAAATATTTGCTGTTTATTTAAATAATAATTTTCTCTTTCTTGAAATCTCATATTTCATAAAATAAATTGCTTTTAAAACAACATTCGTAGGACTTTTCATATTACGTGACGTCTGAGTACAATTCTTCTTAGTCACGTTGGAGCTAGTTGCCTGTCGGAAACTGTCATTTTTCCAGCTATTCGCAGACAAACTATAAGAAAACCATATTCACTTTTTATCATTTAGAGGGATAATGTAAGTGGGATTGGTCCTATTTATACTCGTGAAGTGCAAGCTATAGGATTGTAAATCTGCCACATACACTGATACGCTCGCATGTATCTATGTAAGAATCCAAGCCTTAATTGACTAGCCAGTAAGCCTTCTTCTAAATGATACACACATATCATATATCAAAAGCTCCAAATCACATCTCATATTTGCCTATATATGCATGACCATGACTTTTTCTTTTTTTTTTTTTGAAAATATTCAATCTTTGAGAAAATCAGTTCTGTTGCATAAAAACCAAGTTTCTATCTCAAAACTATTTTTTTTTTTTTACAATGTATGTGTGTACGAACTGCCTAGCAGTTCCATGTACAGCGTATAAATAGTTTATCATTACCATCAAGTCAGTACAATTTCAACAGATTATAAATTACGGCCACAATAATTATTCATCGCAGGATAATGGCCACTACTTTCATCTATCCATAGCATAGTATACACAATTAATTAACCATCATCATAAATAATCAGAAGAGGTTACTTCCCGGATAAAGAAGTAAAGACATCCCAACTAGGTTGACACCCCTCTGACCCTGGGCGGAGACATCCCAACTAGGTTGGCACCCCTTCAATCCCACACTGAGTAAGTAATAAATTTTATTAAATTAAAATAGTATAAATCAGTTATAGTAGATACAACAGATATAAAATATAAAAAGAAAGAACGGTAACAAAGTTACAGAAGAAAATTGGAATAATGACCATATCTGGCCTTATTAAAACCTGAAAAGAGAAAAAACCTCAAATGGGGAAAATCTCAATCTAGGAAAAAGAGTACCGGGACAAAAAAAGAACAAGCAAGCTACTTTCTAAACCTATAATTTTCAAAATCATTAACATTTCTATAATGCATAGGAGAATAAGAGTCTGGAAGACCCCACCACCACTGCACTGCAAATGAAGAAACAACAAGCTTCAACAGAGCATCCGCAACTACATTTTCTTCCCTGAAAATGTGTGAAACTCAGAAATAAATGCTGAAAATATGATGGAGGCAGTTTACCCATCTTTCTTTTAAGCCTATGGGACGACGACCTCTCGACGAATGAGTAAGTTGGCGACGTAAATAGAATCACACACTAACCACAAGTGATCCCACCCGAAGTCTCTAGCACATTCTATGGCAATAATAGCACCCAAGAGCTCACTCTCAAAGGCATAGCACATGTCTAAAGGGATTATAAAACTACCTTTAATGAAGCCCCCTACTAGTGATGAAATACACACCGCATCCGCCCGGACTTGGACAACCATCAGCTGCCCCATTAATATTAACCTTCAACCATCCAATCAGCAGGGGAAACCAAACCACAAGAATAATCTGACAAGCCCAAGGCACAACACCAATAACTCCTAAACTCCTGAAGACCAGAAGATCACCAATAAAGTTGTACATCATTCCATTTTAAATAACATTTGCTTCCCTAATCGAAGCCCAAATAAAAGCCAAAGAGTATTATTATACTTAATTCAATCATGCAGTCATTGAATTTCAAGTTGACAATATATATATATATATATATATAACCATATAATTAAAATATAATCATTATTTCACATAGACGTATATATATAATCTGGTCAGAGATATACTAATTAAACATAAATATTTTGATAATAATAGACTATAGAATTAAAATGATTATTAAATTTAACCAAACTCATTTTCAGCATGCACAATAATTATTTTAAAAATCATAGGCCATTCATTTTAACTTGGATTACTATGATTCAAAAACTAAAATGACCGTGACTTAACATGGTTTAAGGTAAAAATATAATCCAAAAATACTTAAATTTATAAAAAGGTCTGAAACTATAAAACCCTTTAATATATACATAGAGTCTTTCCAGAACTTTTCCTAGAAATCAATAATTTTGTAAAATTCATAATACATTCAATTTAACTCCAATTTAAGTGATACAAAAATAAAATTGACCATGACTCACTGTAGTTTAGTGAAAAAATATGTATAAAAAATAATAAAAATTTAAAACCTTTCAAAAATAACAAAATCCTTGGCATTGGAGTAGGGTCTTCCCAGAGTTTTTCAGAAAATCAATGAATTTTGTAAGATCCATGTCTCACTTAATACAACTCTAAATTAAGAGATTCAACAGCCAAATTGTTCAACACAAACTCAACTTTCCATGGTTAAAGTTTTAAAGTTTTAAAAATTTCAGACAAAAAAATCCTAGGCATGTAAACAACCAAACTTCCATACATTTCAAAACAATCTCCAATCCAGCACAGTACGCTAACCCATATCAAAACCGAGCATAGATCAAGCCATACATCACCAAATCCATACTTTCATCAACCAATATAATAATCAGCAGCGTCATCATACCATTTCAGTAAAAACCAAAAGAACAACAAAGAAACCCAACATGCATGTTGAAGATTTAGACAAAAAAGTCATCATACCATTTCAGTAAAAACCAAAAGAACAACAAAGAAACCCAACATGCATGTTGAAGATTTAGACAAAAAACATAATCTAAACCAACATGCAACACATTTCAAGCATAAAGATGGAAACTTATTTTGAAAATACAGCAAATGCAAGCTTCCAAAACCTTGAAACTGAAGAGAATGATTGAGATTCTGCAACAATAGTGGTTGGCCCTTCCATCCTTCTTTTCCCCTTTAAAATCTTCTTGTTTCTCCCTTGAAAAATCTTATTCTCCACACCTTCTCTCTCTAAAACTCAAAGAACTCACTCTCTCTCTCTCTAGACTCTCTTGGCCGAATATTTTTTAAAAAATGAATGGTTTAATGGTTGTTAGCTCTCTTATAAGAGAGAGATTAACCTTGGTTAAAAATATCCAACTCAATTTTAAAACAACTATTATTTAATTGGTATTGTATAGTATAGTTAAGTTAACCAACCACTAATAGAATAATAATAAAATATATTTAAATGGTTGGATTGCATTTAAAATAATATTATTTTTTTAGAAAAAATCATTATTACTTTTCTTATTTGTAGTAAAACCCATAAAAAAAATTCAAAATTCTATTAAGGAGTTTTTTTGGCAAAAAATTGGGTGATAGTAGGAGGGAAAATAAATTTTATTTTCAAATATATTATTAAATATATATAATAAAAATAAGGGAAATATACATATAACCACCTTATGGTCTAGTTTAAATACAAATTACTTATACTAGTTTCACTATTATCATTCCGCCCCCCATAATTAACAGCTTCTCACTAAAAAACTGTGTGATCCTATGTGGCATATTGAATTGTCATTTTTATCCTTTTATAAGAATTTTTATATACAAATAATTGCACACAAATTTAAAAACACAAAATTATATTAAAATATTAATATTAGAAGGATACTACACAAACAAGAATCTTTAAACTTGTGGAGTCTTTAAACTTAGACCTCCATTCTTCAATCCGATTGTGGAGTCTTTAAACTTCACCTCCATCCTCACATTCACAGACAAGAATCCAGCTTACATTGCACCACGTAAGGTTTATCAGACAGACAGGTCTATGGGGGAATAAAGATAGAGCTTTAATAAAATGCTATTATCTCACCTAGGAGTTCTCTGTAGATTCGAGGTTTTATTATCTAGTCAGATTACACTTCTACGAGATTCAACGAGAAGTTAACGTTATCCGCGATCGGGTTTTTTTCACATAGCAAACCAACTAGCGAATCCACGAGCAGACATAATTATGTGGGGGTGGTGGTAAATATAGACCAGTTCATAAATACTATATCGTCTCAATGTTTGGAAAACCAGGGCAGAAAAAACTAAACCTCACCATTGCTCTGCAAGCAAACAGTACATGCCGGCTATTTTGAACAGAGTTGAGACCTTCAAGTTGAGTGATTACGATGGCAATCTCGCTGGTCCCAATCCTGACCCCACTAGAATCGGAGCACCATCTAGCAAACTGCACTGGAACGACAAGAATGGTGGTGGAAAAGCAATTATTAGCATTGTCTCTGGTGTACGTAGTCACCGGCGTAGTTTTAATAACACTCATTGCATTGATCTTTATTATCCGGTATAGAAGAAATCTCAACTCCGGCTTCATCGACGGAACTACTAAGTGGGACCTGTTTCATTTACTACGACTAAGTCCACCAAGTCCCGTAGCTCATCATTACCGTCAGATTTGTGTCGTCACTTTTCATTTGCTGAGATTAAAGCCGCCACAAACAACTTCGATGACGTGTTCATCATTGGGCATGGAGGATTTGGAAATGTGTATAAAGGGTACATTGACAGTGCCCACAAGTTCAAGACCGAGATCTTGATGCTTTCCAAACTCCGTCACCTCCATCTAGTCTTTCTGATCGGATACTGCAACCACGACCGCGAGATGATCCTTGTATATGAATACATGGCACATGAGGCCCTCCGGGAACACCTCTACAACGGCGAGAATCCAGTACTCTCATGGAAACAACGGCTCCAGATTTGTATTGGAGCAGTGCGGGGGTTGCACTATCTTCATACAGGTTGGAGATTAATAGGTTGGAGCACGACATTTAGAGAAGGAATCAGAGCTTTTGGGCCTCTTGATGTTTTGGGGTGCGGGAGAGGAGTGATCTGAAATGGAAAGCATCAGAGAGGCAGCGAGAGAGCTATACAACTTTTCCTAATGGTGTCTGACCGGAAAAAATGGTGGATTCGAGGTGCGATTTGGCAGAGAGATAGAAACTGAGATAGAAACTGAAAGGAGATGGATTGGTTACAATCAGTCTAGGAAAAAAAATGTTATTATAAGGTGGAGCCCACATATTATTATAAACTAAATAAATAATATAAAATATGACATACATATTATAGTTTTATTACTTTTTTATCCTTCAATCGTTAAATTTAACGGTGAAAAACTAACCGTAAACGATTTTAAAGTTATTTTTGGTTGACTGAAAATTGACCAAAGCTCATGGGGCTATATGATAATACCCCTAAAGATAAATCATGCTTTATAAAATAGGGTAATAAATAATCTTTGGCTTGTTGAAGGGTAATTTTAGGATAAAAAAGATGTGAATTAAGGTTTAGTTGGATGAGTATCATAAGGTTTCAAGAGGCTATAAATACATCAACACATTCATAAAGTTGGAGAGACACAATTATGAAATTTTCAGCTGCACATTATTGAGGGTTTAGAGATTTTGGCTACGGTTTTGTGAGAATTAAAGGCTGAGTTTTAGAGGGTTTGTATTAGACATATTTAGGAATAATTCTAAAACTTGGTGGCTGATTGTCAAATCTGAAAGGCAAGGGAATCAAATATCAAAGTTGTGAATATAGTGCAGAATTTTCTAATTGTTTAGAGAGCTAAGAAGTTGCGATTTGGTGTGTAGTTTGGAAGCTTCTATATGACGAAAATTGGTTTCTTTTTAGTGACATTAAAGTTTAATTCTAGAGGAGATTTGACGGCATTCAATCAACTAAAAATTGACAGCAATTAGAGAAGGAGATTGTCATCAACTACAGACTTCAACAAAATTTGGTTCCTTGGTTTTAATAATTCTTCTGTTCAAACTTCTTTTACTGAAATTTGTTGGACTTTTTTTTAACATGATTGTGGTATTATTTATGAGGATTATGTTTGATTCAATCATATGAAACTAAAACCCTAATCTAGGACTAGGATGTAGTCATGTGAAATTGTTTAAACTTTTGAACATGATTCTATTTTATTATCTGGTGATGTTAGTTTTAATTCTTATGCTTAATGTCTTGATGTGATTGATCATCTCGTAATTGAATTTGGTACATTTGTTTGAGATTGATAGATGATAGTACATGTTAGATATAGAATTAAACCATAAATTAAATAGAGACTGAAAGGTAATATTTTGTTTATGCCATCTTATGTAATCAGATTTTCATGTCATTATTTGTATTAATATTCAAACTTTTTATGCAAAGATATTTGATAAATTGTTTTTGTATCGATTGAATTTTGTTTGAGCTCAATAGAGGATAACAAAATATAAAGTTATGGTGGTAAACATTGGATAGTAAATTAGGATGCATGTGAACTAGTTTAAGTAAGAATAACGTTGACGAAATCTTAGTTCCTAGAATTGTTAGAATTGATTGAATAAATTGTGTTTGTAAATTTTTGTTTGGTTAATTTAATCTTTAATTTACTTGTTATTCGCTGTCAATTTTCTTAATAATAGATAAGAAGGTAAAATTCATATTTTAGTGAATTTACAGTCTTCATGGGAATGATATTTTATTTTTCTACTTTAGACTGATTTGTGCAGTTGCGAAAATTTTCTATTAGTTAGCTAATTTTATTTTAGTTAATAAGTCTAATGGTCAATAGAGGATTGTAGATTTTATCAACCTCAATAGAACATGCCTTAAAGATAGTTTTTCATTACTTAGCATAGACCAACTAGTCAATGCCATGGAAGATCATGGATTACTATGTTTTATAGATGCGTACTTAGGTTATAGCCAAATTAGTATGTATAGTCTTGACCAAGTTAAGACTTCCTTCATAACTAATCGAGGCTTGTATATTGCTAAAAATTCAAGCCTTTTTGGCTCAAAGAATGCAAAAGAAACTTACGAGAGATTGATGAACAAAATGTTTGCAAAGTAGATTGACAAGTCAATAGAGGTATACGTAGATGATATGTTAGTGAAGAGCATAGAGCCATGCAAGCATTTGAGAAACCTGGGGGTGGTTTGTTATCCTAAAGAAGTGTAAAATGAAACTCAACCCAACGTAGTGTGTATTTGGAGTCATTTTAGGAAAATTAACAGTCAATCAGCAAGGAATCAAGGCAAATCTAGACAAGATCCAAGCTATCTTGGACATAGCATTGCCAAGGTCAGTTATGGATGTACAAAGGTTGACTAGGATGTTGGTAGCCCTCAACCATTTTGTATCAAGAGCAGTGGATAGAAGCCTCCCTTTTTTTAAGATATTGAAGAGGATTAAGAAATTTGAATGAACCATAAAGTACAAAGTAGCCTTTACTTAACTAAAGGACCACCTGACCCGACCACCACTACTATCCAAACACAGGTTGAGCGAGAGCATACTCCTCTACCTTGTTGTTTCCCTTACAATGGTAAGCTCGATTCTGATCATAAAAGAAGGATAATTTCAGTTAATTGTCTACTACGTGAGCAATTCCATGATCCCAGTTGACGTTCAAGTCATCTGGACATAAAAAATCTAGCCTTAGCTTTGTTAGTTTCCGTAAGAAAACTCATGTCGCATTTTGAAACACACATCATAGTTGTGGTCACTAGCTACCCTTTAAAAAAAGTGTTGCATAAACCTGAGGCATCTAGATGCTTGATTTGATTGTTCTATAGAGTTAAGCAAGTTCAAGGTTCGCTACGAATTAGGACAACGATCCAAACTTATGAGGCAGGTTTCATATCTGAGTTCACTACACCAATCCATTGTGAGCTTAGACAAACCAAACCTGAGTAAATCCAAGTTAAATCCCTAGGAGCTGAAGCATCTCTACCAGCTTATCTATCGCCTCTTTGGTACCCACATGTGGATGGATCGTCTAATGAGCATGGATGTAAAGCAAAGTTGGTGTTTACCTTAGCTTTTCCCATGTTGGATGGCATTCATCACAAAATCAGAATTGACTCACACCATTCTTATAGAATATATCCATTTGACTAGCATAGATGAGCCAAAAAAAATGTTTTGCCAATCTCAAGTTCAAAGGAGCCAACCTAGATAGATCCTATCATCTAATATCAAGAGTTTGTAGAGTTCCCAGAGAACAAAACTGAGGTAAGAAGATTGAGAAACCAAGCAGCATATTACACTATGATCGATAAAGTATTATACAATAGAGGTTTCTACCTACCCTACCTAAGGCTTTTGGACTTAGATGAGACCAGATATGTCCTTTAGGAGATTTATAAAGGAGTATGTGGCAACCACATGGCAGGTTGACTCCTACCTAACAAAGTCACCCACTAAAGTTACTATTAACCTAGTCTCAACAAGTATGTGAGGGAGTTTTGTACAGAAATGTGAAAAACGCCAATGCTTCGTCAATGTGCCTCATCAATCCTTAGAAAACCTAACTTCAATCACCAGCCCTTGGCAATTTGCACAATGAAGGGTGGACATTATTAGTCCATTTCCATAGGTAGAAAACAAATGAATTATGTTATAGTTACGATTTACTACAATTAAGCTTTTAGCCTCCATCACCAAGGCCATAACCTCAAGTTTTATCTACAAATCAATTATATGTTGCGTTAGAGTGCCATATGCCATTGTAACTGATAATGGATGTTAGTCCAACAATAACAAGTAGAAGCACATGTGTAAGGAGCTTGACATCAAGGCATACTTTTGCTTTCCTATCCATCCTCAAGAAAACAAGTAGGTAAAGGTTGTCAACAAATCTATCAAGGCCATCTTGAAGACCAAACTGAGTAATCTAAAAGACGTTTGGGCAAATGAGCTCCTCAACGTACTTTGGGCCTATAGGACCACAATTTAGAATGCTACTGAAGAAACTCCTTTCTCATTAGCCTTTAGTGTAGAGGTAGCCATCCCAGCGTAGATAGAAATGCCAACTCACCTTACTTAGCACTTCCAGCCTAACCAAAACGATGCTAACCTATACAGGAACTTGACCTCCTTAAGGAAAGACTTCGCTTAGTCAAACTCATAACGACAACCTATCAGTAAAGGTCATCTAGGTATTACAATTCCAAAATTAGGCATAAAGTCCTTCATATGGGAGATCTCGTATTAGAGAAGGTTGTATGGACAAATTTCCCATAGGGCTGGGCCGAGTAGGCCCAAGGTTTAGGTCGAGCTGGGCAATTAGGGCCTAAGGTAAAAGATTGGTCAAAGTCATTGGACTGACCTGTTAGAGCCGAACCAACCTTAACAGTGGCTGAGCTCGGACGAATATGAATTCTTCTGGAAGGAGCTTTAATAGTCAACTTTGAGGCTTGGCTCGAACATGGAGAAAGTCGAGCGATGACATAGCGCGGAACGGTCTTCTTTGACTTGAATGTTGTAAGAGTTAAGGAAAGTTCCAAATAGAAAGTTCATTCAACAATCAATGCTAAAATCCTTTCCTATATTCTACCTTCCAAATTTGGGATGAGCCAACTTAGGAACTTGACCTAAACCAAGGCGGCTAGGGTTTCCTACTTTTGGTAAGGAAGGCAAAGCCAAGCATATAAATACCCCATCGTACCATAGCAAAAGTATGCACTCTAACGCTATCTAGCATTCAAAGCCCAAAGCCAAAGGAAGGAGATGGAGGTAACAAGTCGTGGAAATGCACCCCCTCAGCCAAAGAAAGGATATGTAAATTGAAGCAGCCTATCAAACAAGCGTAATTGTGGCAAGAACAGAGGTCGTTCTAAGAGGATACCATAGGGCTATGAGTCGATTGGAGACTTCTACTCGATGAACAAGCACCCCAACGGACTAGCCAAATGTAAGGAGTAGGGATTACTGACCCGAGAGAATAGATTTGGCCCGACAAAAGGGGAGAACCAAAGACTAGTATGATGAGATATCAGATATGCCTTTTGTGGATGTTATCACATTGATCAACACCCCCGCGGGGCTTCTCTGCCCTGAAATTGAAGTTGTACGATTGAAGCGCTGACCCAGGGGATCACATAATTCACTTTAGGCAAGCCATGATACCAACCTGCATTTCACAATAAGATAGGGATGCAGTAATATGCAAAGTATTTGCCTTAAGCTTGAAGGGGCCAACACTACTTTGGTTCTATCACCTACTATCGCGAAGCATCAGGTCGTTTCACGAATTGGCACAGGAATTCATGACCCAATTTGCATCAAGTCACCAATACAGAATGGATCCGAACGATTTATTTAGGGTACAGTAACAAAGGGGTGAACCACTTCGTGATTATATTTAGCAGTTCAATGATATGAAAGTTGAGATAATGGATTATCCCAACATAGTTGCATGCAACGCTTTCAAACATGGTTTGTTGCCCGGATCCAAGATATGTGACTACATGGTGCGGAAGAAACCAAGGAATCTAGTAGATACCCTACAGAAGGCGTATAGTTTTATGGTGTTAGAAGAAGAAACAGAACTAGATATGCAAAGGGCGGTTAAAGAAGGATGAATTATATCCTCAAGTGCAGGAGCAGGCCGAGCCGATCTAAGTATTAAGGCTCGACAAAGTGAAACAGCAGAATACTCAAGGAAGAGCGGCCTTTCGAGCGCCTGGCATACGATCAACCATTCAGAGAGTCAAAACTGGGAAAAAATACCGTAGGAGGGAAGAACAAGATGGTCCTCCAAGGGACTAATTGTGGAAATTTAGGCTAGTAGTTTCTCCAACCCAGTTGATCAAGCACATGGAAATAATTCATGAGGTGTGGTGGCCGCCACCCAAGAATTCGAACCCAAAAACAGGAGATAACTCCCAATGGTATGCCTTTCACAAGGAGTGTGGCCATGCCATAGAGGACTGTCGAGCCTTTAAATGAGAAGTAGATGAGTTATTGAAGCATAGATACCTCAGGGAATTCGTCTCAGAGCCAAACAAATGGGGCTCGGACAGACAAAAAGAAAAGTCATTAAGGAAGAAAGCCCCTCAAGGAACAAACAATGAAGTGGAGGTTCAAAAAATCATTCATTCCGTTCACGAGGGAGTAGCATGTGGAAGAGAGTGTAGGGAAGACAGGAGAGCATACGCTCGGCGGCCTTGGTTCAGAATGATGAGCCAACTATCACATTTACCGCCGAGGACATTGCAAAAGTGCTGTACCCACACGACGGTGCGCTAGTAGTGACGTTTGATGTAGGGAACCGTACAATCAAGCAGATATTAGTGGATAATGAAAGCTCGGCAGACATCGTGTTCTCAAGCACATTGGTCAAGATGGGGATCAGCCCTATGGCTATACAGCTTACCAGAGCCACCCTGGTAGGGTACGATGGGAATGAGAGCCTAGCAAAGGAAAGAATTATCCTCCCAGTTACAGCAAAGGACATGACACAAATGGCAGAGATAATGGTAGTGGATACCCCTTCTGCTTACAATATGATCCTAGGTCCGCCATGGTTACATTCTATAAAGGTCATTCCCCCTACTTACCATCAGAAAATAAAGTTCCCGTCCAATGGTGGAATAGAGGAAGTAAGAAGTGACCAGTCCACAGCTCGGATATGCTACGTTAAGGCTGTGGATGAAAAAAGTAAATAGCAACTACAGATATCAAGGGCGGCACAGGTGGATAAGATCGACGCTTTGAAGGATTTGGAAGATGTATAGCTAGATCTGGATCATCCCAAACACACAACAAAAATTGGTACTCAGATGGATCCGAAGGTTCAGCTCCGCTTGATTCAATTTCTAAAAGATCACCATAGTACTTTTGCTTGGTCTACTGATGATATGGTGGGAATAGATCTAGATGTCATCTCCCACAAGCTGAATGTGGACCCTAACCATAGACTGGTACGACAAAAAAAAAAAAGAAAATTTGTACTCGAGCGGAATTAAGTCATCAATGAAGAAATCGATAAACTACTGAAGAATGGGTTCGTTAAGGAAGTATACCACCCAGACTGGCTCGTCAATGTGGTAGTGGTGCGAAAGTAAAACGGGAAACCCCGAGTGTGCATTGACTTTAACGATCTGAACAATTCCTGTCTAAAGGACAGCTTTCCTTTACCCAAGATCGACATGATGGTGGATGCCACTATTGGTCATCAGTTGTTAAGCTTCATGGATGCCTATTCGGGTTATAATCAGATTATGATGCATCCAGAAGATCAAGAAAAAATAGCATTTGTTAAAAAAAAAGGGAATTCACTATTACTAGATTATGCCATTCGGATTGAAGAATAAAAGGACTACGTACCAATGATTGGTAAATAAGATGTTTGCAGTGCGCATTGGCTCAACTATGGAAGTATGTATTGATGATATGTTAGTCAAGTTCGTTTAAGCAGTAGATCATGTTCAGCATTTAGCTTAGGCCTTCGAGGTGTTGGACGCACACCAAATAAAGCTGAACCCCACAAAGTGCATGTTCGGCATTGGATCGAGACAATTCCTCAGTTATTTGGCTATATAGAGAGGGATCAAGCTAATTCTTAACCAAATAAGGGCTCTATTAGACATGCCTTTCCCCCAGAGCATTAAGGAAGTGCAAAGACTGAATGGAAAGCAGCGTTGAGCCGTTTTATCTTAAGGTTGTCCAACCACTGTGTTTCGTTCTTCCGTGCATTAAAGGCACACAAAGATTTCGAGTGGACAGAAGAATGTGAATAGGCATTCCAACGGCTGAAGACCTATCTCACTTCTCCCCCAATACTGTCTAAACCAAAGCCAGGGGAACCGCTATATTTGTATCTCTCTTTCTCAGACCATGCTGTCAGCTCTGAAGGAAGGGACTAGTACCCTATTTACTATGCTAGTAGGGCACTTGTGGATGCAAAAACTCGGTACTCCTTCATTGAGAAGCTTGCATTGGCTTTATTCGTCTCTTCAAAAAATTTAAGACCATACTTCCAGTGCACAAGGTTATCGTGGTGACCTTATACCCTCTCAAATCTATGCTTCATAGCCATGACATCGTAGGCAAGATGGTACAATGGGCAATAGAGCTAAGGGAGTATGGAACCCCGAACAACCATCAAGCCTTAGGTGCTAGCTGATTTTGTTCCAAATTCACAGGGACAGCCAAGCCAAGATACACTGAAAGTGAAGTAGACCACTTGGACAACCCAAACGAGACCATTGTTGCTGGACCGGAGCCTATTTTAATGAAGGCATCAAGCAGTGAAGAAGATCTGAATGGAGAAAGAGAACCAATTTGGAAGTTATTCGTGAATGGGTCAACGAATTGGCACGGAGCAGGAGCTGGAGTTGTGTTTAAAGACCCAGATGGTTTCGTATTTGAATAGGTGTTCCATCTTACCTTCCCAGCGTCAAATAACAAAGCTGAATATGAGACTCTACTGGCAGGAATGAAATTGGCTCGGACAGTTGGGGCCAGAAGTTGCTGGCTTATAGTGATTCTTAGCTATCTGTGAGCCAAGTTAACAGCGATTATTTGGGTAAAGACGAGAAGATGATTTCCTATCTAGCGTTGGTAAAGCAGCTTGCACGACCATTCTATCATTTCAAGCTGCATCAACTATTGAAGGCCGAAAATGGCCTAGCTGATGCCTTAGTGCCCAGGGGCATTGGCTAAGGGACAACAGAGAAGGACGATACCACTGGAATTCCTATCCGAGCCAAAGGTTCATGGCACTGTTGAAGGCGGAAACAACAAGACAGTGAACATTGATCATGATGAAGAGCCAAAATGGATGAATCCGATTATAGATTTCCTTGTCTCGGGATCGCTACCATCGGACAAAGCTAAAGGTCAGAAATTAAGACTCATCTCAGCTCAGTATACTATGCTTGATGGGAAGTTGTATCGAAGATCTTTCACAGACCCATTATTGAGATGCTTAAATGAAAGGAATCGAACCAAGTCTTGGCTGAAATTCATAAGGAGCACTGTGGTAATCACTTAGGAAGACGAATTGTGGCGCACAAGGCAATGTCACAGGGTTATTATTGTCCGACCATACAAAAGGATGCTACAAACTATTCGTGGCATTGTGATAAGTGCCAGCGGTTCACTTCGATTCCTCATCTACCTCCTGAAGAATTAACTAATGTGACGAGCCTATGGCCATTCATGTAGTGGGGATTAGATATTGTAGGACCTTTATAATTAGCAGCGGCTCAAAAATGCTTCATTCTTGTAGCAACAAACTACTTTAGTAAGTGGGTAGAGGCCGAAGCATACTCACAGATCAAAGATAAAGACTTGGTCCGGTTCATATGGCAAAATATCATATGTCAGTATGGCTTGCCTCGTGTTCTAATGGCAGACAATGGATCTCAGTTTGTCAGTTCGGCTACACAGAATTTCTGCAGGGAATGGAAGATCACCATGCGTTTTTCCTTGCCTCGGCATCCTTAGGCCAATGGTCAAGCTGAGTCTATAAACAAAACCATCATAGCTAATTTGAAGAAGCGGTTGGAACAAGCTAAGGGAAAGTAGCCAGATGAACTACACTGCATAGTGAAATGGGAGAGAGCCCTTTTGCTATGGTATATTGGACAGAAACGGTAATGCCTATAGAAGTAGCTGTTCCAATGGTTCAAGTTACCCTTGCTGAACGCAAGAACAATGATGAGCTAAGGCATAGGTCGCTGCACAACTTAGAAAAATTGATGGAAAAGGCCATGGTACTGATGGTAGTGTACCAACAACGTATTGCTAGGCACTACAATACTAAGGTTTGTCTTTGCAAGTTTAGGGTATGAGATTTTGTTTTGCGGAAAGTCATTCCAAACATCCAAGAATTGAACGCTGGGAAGCTCGACCCCACCTGGGGAAGCCGTTATTGAGTCATGGATATTCCCAGGTCGGGAGCTTATCACCTACAATCCCTAAACGGTACAGACATATTTAGTAGCTGGAGTTTGGTTCATCTGCGCTGGTACTTTTATTAAGAAGAATAATGTATAGCGCATTCGCACTTTCCTTGTCTATGTACAGTGCTTTCGCACTTTCCTTATCATCGTTTTGTACAGTATGTTCGCACCTCTTTTATTATCTCTTAGTTTATATTAATGAAGTATTATTTTCTACAAATCATACACTCTATATTTGTTTTATTGTGGATGAGTTTGATTTAAAAGATTCGGGGGGCGGCTCGACCTCGATCTTTGTACTTTCCAAACGGACACATTGTCATAGAGCAATTAAACTATGGGGTTAGGTCATGATTAACTCAGGTGGTGCTACCTAGTCAGTTTGATCCTAGATTTGGTACAATCTTTTGGCCCTGTAAAGAGCAAAGATGATCGTCCAGAAGGTCAACTGCTTTTGTCGGCTCGTATTAATTTTAATCTGGTTAGTCGAGTTGTTAGCACACAATTTGGTGAGTCACAACTAAAATTGTTAGTTCGGCTCGGACATTAAGATGCACTTGGACAATTATGAAAATAGTTAAAAGTATGCGATAGAACGAATCGAAGGACTAAACACTTATAAAGTGAACATTTCATTGAAAAATAAAATAATGGGAAATGAAAAGTTACAAGAAACAAAAGTTGCAACACAAAGTAGCGAGGACGGAGCGGTAAAATTGATTCAGTGAAGTTGCTCTTGGTTCAATCGGTAGCGGAGGTCACTTCTTCAACTTTAGCACTCGGATTTGACCGCCTCCATGGCCTCAACAAAAGAATCTCTCATATGGTAGCACCAGCCGTTCGACATAAGTTACCCAGGCACGAGGTTAAAGTAGTTCAGCACCATATTGATGATGCGGTGAAAAGGAAGTCTAAGGCCAAGCTTGAATGCTATCTCATAAATGCAAATCCATTTATCACGGACGGAGTCTGCTCTTTCTCCTTCTCTAGGAGCGGATAGCATGGCGTTGTTAGGAAAACTGTACCTTTCCTTGAGGTATGCCATGTCCTCAGGTTTAAAGATTGAGGGGATGTCAATCTCAACCAAGATGGGGTGTTGGATAAAGAATTTAGGTCTATGTTTCTCTGGATCGTCTCTCCCAACACTAGGCTTGGCATAGGGTATAAAGTTTTGCTCAGCAACCTGGTTTGGTTCTAGACAAGCTAGCAAAGGAAAGAAGTAGAGTGGAATTGGAAGAAGGATCTGAGTATTCTGAGTAGGGCTCGAGTTGAGTATGAGATTTTTCTAACGACATTTTAGTGGGAAACATAGATTAGAGAAATTTAAAAGGGGAAAACAAATTTGAACCTGACCCTGAGTACTTGCCGGAATAAGGAATTTCATCGAAGAATACGAACACACAAAGAACATGTATGAAATCTTGGTGCTTTCGTTCGAATCTGGGTCAAAATGAATCGAAAAAATCCTCACGCTAGTCGGAAATCCCTTACGATCATGGAAATGGGCTCAAATCGGATACTTGCTAACTGAAAAGTGGTTTAGAGACGTGGATAGGATGTTGCAGGTGGAGAACGTATGACGAACACAGGGGGTTTCTGGGGAGTGAAGGGTTGAAAGTGAAACTAAAAGGGTTTAGGGCAAGGTTATGACTCTGGCAATGAATGATTATGATTTGAATTTGAAATTCAAACTAACGGTTGTGATTACGTATCCCTTCAGATTCATCCCATTATTTGTGTTAGGTCATTATTATTTCACATAACGTGTAGGCGGCTGAGTGTCAGAGGGACATTTGGTTTCCAGAATTTGAAGAGATGCTTAGGTGGATAGGCAGTAACCGAGCCATCCTACTAAGCTCGTTGGCTCGGTGACTGAGGGCTAACTGTATAGAAAAAATTCTCATAGGGTTAGGTTGAGCAGGCCCAAGGTGGAAGGTCGGGCTGGGCCATCAGAGCCCAATGAAGAAGATTGGTCAAAGTCATTAGACTGACCTGTTAGAGTCGAACCAACCTTAACAGTAGGTTGGCTCAAACAAACAAGAATTCTTCTGAAATGAGCTTCAATATTTAATTTGGAGGCTTGGCTCGGACATGAAAAGTGCCGAGTGGCAACATAACGCGAAATGGTTTTCTTTGACTTGAATGTGGTAAAAGTTAAAGAAAGTTTCAAATAGGAAAGTTCATTAAGTAATCAATACTAAAATCCTTTCCTATATTCTACCTTCCAAATTTGGGATGAGCCAACTTAGGAACTTACCCTAAACTAAGGCAGCTAGGGTTTCTCACTCTTGGTGAGAAAGGCAAAGCCAAGCTTATAGATACCCCATGACACCATAGCAAAGGTACGCACTCTAACACTATCTAACACTCAAAGCCCAAAGCCGATTCTCACATAATAGAACTGACTTGAGCGGCGGAGTCTCTTTGGCCGGTACCACATCGGTGCCTCCTAAAAGTGTCACGCTTTCTTTGTTTTGCAGGTCAGTGACAGAGTGCACAACGGTTTGTGGTGGAGCAAATTCTGTCATAAACAAAGGTTATGAATAACAACAAAGAGCAAGGAGTTGGTTGCTTCAGTCTAACTTGGGAAATGCCTTAGAGAATCATCAAAGTGGTCCAATCTGGCACATTTCAGTTAGAGGATATGGCTCGAAAGGAACTTCTACACATGTGGAATGTGGTGCACCTTAAGTATTACTATCATTAGAGTTACGTTTATGGAAAGCTCCAATGTAATATTTTATTTTTCAAGGAAAAAGCTGCAATGCCAACATTCAATGTAAATAACAGATGGCTTTCCCAAAAATAAGTTACTTTCATTATAATTTTTATCTTTTACTTTGCCCCACTTTAGGGAGGTCATTGTCGCAATCTTCAATCCTAACTTAGGTAACTAAGCTCAACTAGGGACTCTCAACTATTCCTTTGAGGGTCAAACTAGACCACTGAGGCTTGAAAGGCCATATTCCTCAGTGAACCTAACAGAGGTTGACACTTAACTGAGATTTAATCAACTGAGCTTAGGATTTTCATTGGTGTTCAGACTAGGCGATGAGGTTGATGAACCTTATGACCTAAGGTACTGCCAAGTGGACCTTACCATTGAGTGAGAAGGATTGTCATACAACAATTTTAATTGTAGTAAACCTACAGGTTTCTTGGATCATACATGACCTTTAACGATCTTAGAAACCAAATGAGTGTGGCTGAAAGGAGCACTAATTAAGGGAGTCAATAAAAGAAGAGTCTCAACTCTCCCCAAACCAAGTGGGAGGTTGACCACTAAGAAGGTCAAGTCCAATATAAAAAAAGGCCCTCTAGGACTCCAATACCCAAACTAAGGTAACAACAAGGTTTTCATAATTTGGGGAAGCCAAAAATTAGGGATGGCTTCAGTTGTTCCCAAGGGGAAAGCTAATCAAGGCTCCAAATAATAATTACAACCATATACTCTTTTTTCTCTTCCATAAGTGGGAACAAAAAAGAGTAAGGGGAAAAGGGACTATGAAGACACAAAATTGTCTCCATAGTGTGCTGAAGTCACAAGACCCCAAGAATTCCTAAGTCAGGTTTGAGCCCTACGTCAGCCAGGAGTCACAACTCAGCTGAGGATTGAAAGCCATCCTGGACCAAAGGTTAGGGGTCACCTTGGCTTACATCCAGTTGAGGTTGGTTAGTCTATAATTTTTTTAAAAAAATTTCTTTACTTGCTTATGCTTTCTTACTTACCTATTTTAAGCCAAGGCATACATATATATCCAAATACATAAGTACAAAGAAAAAATAGAGGAAATCAAAATCAAATAACATAATACTCCCATAGTCAATAAGAATTACCAATGTCATAAAATTACAAATAAAAGAAGGGGGAGGAAAAGAGAGTTTAGCCATTGTCCATAAAATAAAAAAAAAAAAAAAAAAGGAGGAAGATGTCAGAAAAGTGAAATGTTGATGGTAGTATAGGGTCTTCATTCCTTAGGGGCTATACCATCATCTACCTCAGCTTTGATTGGTTCTTGCACATTGGCATCTTCTAAGGCATCCTTTAAGCCTCAATAATGGAATTCTAATAAGCTACTCCATGGACAAAGCCATGGACAGCAAAGAAAAAGACTACGAAAAAAAAAAATAGAGGAACAGGTGGACATGTAAAAGCTAAAAGACATTTTTTATTTTTTACTACAAAAGTTGGCCAAAGTTTTCTACAAAAAGTTAGACAAAAAACGTTCAAGTGAGTGCTGACATGGATATTGTATCAAAAGACTTAATTTTAATTTTGCACATAATTGGTGAAAACAATTCAAAGGGGCCTGAGGAATATGACATCAAAAAGGGTTTTTCAAAGGGACCCCGATGAACATGATATCAAAATTGGCTTATTCTCCATCATCAATTAATAAGAATAAAACAATTTTGTGGAAAATTCAAAATTTAGCTTGAAATTATCTATACACCGCTAAAATTATAAAATGAAAATATTTAAAATTTTGGTCAATACTATGGTACCCATATTCACACCTCTACAACCGACGACCACCAACCCTGATCCCTCTCGTCTTATTTTACCGAACACCCACTCTTGTTCTTTTTCTTCTTTGGTCGACCACTTCTTGTTGTTGTTGTTATTGTTGTTGCTCTACTTCTTTAGGTGACTACTCCATTATTCTCCTTCTTGTATTTTGTTGTTTGGGAGAGCATTTGAAACCTTCAAATGGAGGTTATTTCATTGGGTCTCTTGGCAAAAATGATTTTTTTTTAGTTTTTTATTTGTAAGAATTTTTATTAGAGAATACTTGAGTGTGTGAATGTGGCTATTGGATTTCTTAAAGACTTAGAATACTTGAAAAGAGTTAGAATGCATGATAGGTGCTTGAAAAAATGATTTAGTGAAGTTTGGTTGTTTACGTTTTGGATTGGCTTATGTTTTGATGAGTTTTGGTGTTAGAATGTATGATAGGTATTTGAATAAATACTTTAAAAAATCTTGGTTGGTTAATTGCATGTATTTTTTACTTGTTTATGTTTAAATATTTGCAAATTTTTCTACTCAAGAAAAAGGAAAAAAAAAATTGAAAAAAAAAATGGAAGAGGGGTGGGGGTCTAGTGTGGGCTGGGCAGGCAAGTTAGGTTAGGCAGGGTGAGGAGTTGGGGGGGTGGGGTGTCGGGGCAAGGTGCAGGGTAGGGTCAAGGGAGGTATGGGGCTTGGTATGGGTAAGGGGGTGGAGGCACCGCCACCTGGTGGTAGGGCCACTGCCACCTGGTGGTAGGGCCACCGCCAAGGCTCGGGCCTTATGGGGGGCACCATAAGGTGTCGGTGTCCCTACCACCAAATGTGAATTTCACAATTAGTTTTTTTTAACAAAAATTACACATTAACTCCAAAATCTCCCAAAAAAATTAAACTCAATATAAATTAAGAAACAAAAATCCAAAATTAAATAAATATATAAACCTACAAAAGCTTTGTTATAATTCGGTTTATTGAAGAAAAATTAAATGTTGTAGATCAAGGGGTCGTGGATTGCATTCACAGCTTGTATGAATCACTTTTTTTTTTTAATGTATAAGAGATACTTGTGTGCTATATATTTGTGTTTAATTAATTTAAGTGGTCTTTAAGTGGCTAAATAAACTAATTAAATGTGTTAGTTGTATTTAATGTAGAAATGAGTAGTTAGGTAAAAACATTAAGCATTAAATGAAAAAATAACTAAAATTTTAATTCCTATAGAACGTGGTTAAAATAACTTAAGGGACTCCAATACAAACTGCAACATCAAAAAAGCCATAAAATACCTCTATAAAAAGCCTTAAGATACCTCTATAAGTAAACCGAAAAGTGTGTCCTAAAATAGATGTTAACCCAATACCAGTTATATTTAGAGTTTGAGCTCAATTTTGTGTAACTTAATGAAAAGGCTGGCCTATTGAGCTACTCACCAGACTGACATGGTTTTTTTATACAATATCCACCATTTGACCCATTTAAATTGTTTTAATCAACTTTGCTGAAACTTATTATTTGTCCAATTTTGAATGGAATGTACCTAAATACCCCTGACACACGCAATAATTGATGAATACCGATCTTCAAATAACAAACTCACCAAACTTGAACAATCAGCAGCTAGGAAACAATACAAAGGAGGAGGAAACTACTTTGATTACTCTTAGACTAGCTGCAAAACATAGATAAAATTTATGCAGGAGTTGGATCTAAGTGTTTATCGACCTGTCTGACTTACCTTTACACGAAACAGCGCATAAGTAATAAGCCCATCATTGTAAGTGAAGAAATTTTCACCCATATCTGTGACTCATATATATCTATACTTACTTTAGAGATTCATACAAGAAATAAAAATTATTTGCAGGTTAGTTAAGGTTCCTTTGATTTCGTAACTTATACCGTGGGAATTAATTAAGCATACCTCTTCTAGCTTTGTCTACACTTTGTCTTTGACGAATTTTGACGAAGTTTATTATAATAATAAGTTAGAGGGATCCTTCACCGAGATAATGGTTTGTCATCATTGACGAACTAGCTTTGTCATCATTGATGAACGAGGTTCATCATCATTAATGAACTAGTTTGTCATTGACAAACTAGTTCATTAATGTAACAGTTATAGAAACATTTTGCTTTATCCTCGTTCATGTAATACTTATTATTTACTTATAATTTACTTGTTGCCAATATAGTTGGAATGACAGAGAAGAAGTATAATGATGTTGTGGTTACTATTATTTTTTACAAAGGCAAATGGGAACTGAAAGATGATGGATATTGAGTTTTCCTTAATTATAGAACAGAAGTAATTGACATCAGAAGTCCTTCATGTTCAAAGATTTGGAGAATCAAGTATGTGCTTGATGTTGACAAGAGTAAAACTTTATTAAGAATGAAGTATTAGCACAATAAATGCAAACTACATGTTAATCCTCAGACTATTCAAAATGATAGAGATGTATCTAATTCTGTTTGGGTTGTGAAGAATTTTAGGCCTGTAACTCCATTGCTTGTAGAGGTGTTGCCTATGCTGCCACTGTTTGACATTCAGAATGATTTAAAATCTGGTAGTGGATGCAACCAAAAATATTTCACACCGGAAAGAGAATGAGGTTCAAGATCAGTATATGGCATTTAAACAAAGAAGAGTCAAGAAATGGACAATATTGGCAAAATAGAAACTCGATTTCCTTATCTTAAAATGCTAGAAACTCAAGTACCAGTTACACAAATTCCACATTGTGGTACGAATGGAGACCATCTTCAAGTTGAACATGAATTCCTAAATATTCATGATAGTATAGATGTTTGTGTGGGCACTTACTTTCCTATGAATGAAGAGTATGAAGCAGCACATTACAATGAAGTGAATACGAGTCAATTCAATTTGATAATCAATTTTAATATACACTTAATGAAGATAATATTGTTGCACAAACCTAACTTAAACCTCCACATAATGTGACTATACACTCATCTCTCATGCCAAGGGTGCCAAGTTCACAGTTGTCAAGAAACAAGTCATGTCCAAGTAGTGGCGGTACGTCATGCCGGTATTTGAATATTAAACCAGGTAGTTCTACATGTCAGCTCATTAACATTGGAATGGTTTTGGACAGTAAAATGGAACTAGAAAATAAGTTGTATTTAATGGCAATGGAGAACAATTTTGAGTTCAAGATAGTTCGAACATCAGCCGATCGTTATGAGGTTTGTTGTTAAGATAACAATTGCAAGTGGAAAGTTTGTGCAACAAGATCCCACATTCAAATCAATTGTTTAAGATCAAGGATGTTTATCTTTAACATAATTGCAAATACAAGAACAAGGGGCTTGATATAGATAATAGGCAAGCTAATAGCCGTACAATTGGTGGTCTAATAAGAGCGAGATATGATGGTATTGCTTGGGCATATAAGCTAAGAGAGATAAGACATGATATCAATACGAAAAACGGAATAAAAATTACTTGTGACAAAACATGGTGGGCAAGAGAATACACACCAAGAAGTGTAAGGATATCTGAAAAAGAATCATTTGCGACATTGTCATCGTACTTTGTAATGTTGGAAAAAAATGAATCTAGGAACAGTTACTCGTATTTTGACTCACGATGACAATACTTTCTGATGGCCTTAGCCAGAAGCATAAAGGGATTTGCTTCATATATCAAACCAATTGTTGCTGTTGATGGAACAATGTTGAAGCACAAATACAATGGTCATTTGTGCATAGCTTCCGTACTTGATGGTAATGGACAGATTTTTCCAATTGCATTCAGACGGAGAAAGTGAAGCTGCATACATGTGGTTCTTTGAGTGTTTCAAAGAATGTTTTGGTGATATGGATAACTTGGTTTTCGTTATTGATCGTCACAAAGGTATAGAGAATGCATTGAAAGTCATCTATCATAACATAATATACGACATATGCTAGAAGGACCAAGTAATTAGTCAATGACGAACTTCTTTTTAAAGTACTTCATCAGTGATGAAATGCTTTGGTCATATTCCTTGCCATGACGAAGTACTTCATTAGTGATGAACTGCTTTGGCCAAACACTTTGTCAGTGACGAACTGTTTTGGTCAAACACTTTGTTAATGACAAACTGCTTTGGGGATATTCTTCATCACTGACGAAGTACTTCATCCTTTGCCTCTACGTCCTCCTAATCTCGCTCATCGTTAGATGGCCTTTCCTCCAATCGATTATCACCCTCCTTTGCCTCCATCTTGTTGACATCGTCCTCATTATCCTCTTTACTTACAACTTCATTCTCCTCTTTATTTACTAATTTATTCTTCTCCTTATTTACATCTTTCTCTTTATTTACATATTCATTATCCTCTTTATATACAACTTCCATTACGGAACTACGGTATATGACATCCTCATCTTGCATAAATGATGGAATAATATACTTTTGACTACCCTCACCTTAAATGACAATTGAAAGCACCACAAAATGAGTTCAAGATACTTTTTTAATAGTAAAAGTGTTAATCATTTAGGATAAGAATCCTCATATTGTCTACTGCTTTTTTGTCCATTATGGTAAATGTAAGGATACATTTTAGAGTCTCCTTAATGCTCATAAGCTCACTCTTCATATATTGTTGATGTTCATCAAATTGCTTCTTCAACGAAGCAATATCTGACTATATCAAGTCAAGCTGCATGTAAAGTATGGAAATAAGTCAATATACATACACAATATATAAATTCTCAAAGCATAAGTAAGACAATTATGCTGAATACTTATCTCGATGATGCATCTTCAAACTGATGATCATTTTGGTGAGGAACCTTTTATGGACTGGAGTGACGAGCATCAGCATCCTCATGTATAATAGTAGTACGTGCCCTCTTTAATAGAGGTTCTGCATTATCACCAGTGTAATATCTATTTACTTTTGTGCACAATTAACTTTTGGTCAAAGTCAACTCTAGTAAAAATCAATGCATGGACCAATGACTATTAGGTCAAGGTCTGGTGTTAGTTGACTGGGACTGAGTAATATGTGATCTTCTGTGTTTTATGTGTGGTTGTTTCCTTTTATAGTAAAGTCAAAGTTTTGGTCAAGGTCAAAGTCAACAGTTAACAGTCCACCCTGCCAGATCATCACTCTAACTGACAATGTGATGATTGGGACCCATGATTGGACTGTGCATGTGCTAAGTTTGAAAGTGAAGTGGTCTTACTTTGTGAAAGGGGGGACCACATGTAAGACCAAGTTTGAATTTGGTCAAGCTTGAGTCAAAGTAAACTAGTTTGGCCCTACCCTTTTGAAACCCTAAAGCCCACTTTAGAAACAACCTTATGAGAAGAAGCAAAACCCTAGCCATACTCTTGTGTTGCCATCCACTATAGAGAGAGAGGGAGAGAGAAGAGCTTTGGAAAGGAGAAGAAGAAGGAGGAGCTAGTGCTTCAAGGCAACTTCAAGGAGCAAGAAAAGAGTAGTTGGCTGGCCCTTTTCAGCAGTTTTTGGAGGGGTTTTGTCTTGCATTCTCAAGGTTCTAAGTGAGGTTTTAGCTGATCCAAGGTAGGACCCAAACTCTGTGTTTGCTAGTATTTTGGTAGTGTGTTAGTGTTTTTTGTGACCTAGATCTACCTTTTTATGTATTTTTCTTTATGGATCTACTTCGGACCACTTGGAAACTTATTGAGATGGGCTATTTTAAGTGGGTTTTTAAAAGTTAATCAAAGCTCTAATCTTTTATTATGGTAGGGTCCCCTTTTCATCTAGTGTTTTGATTGAAAATGTGAGTGTGTGTGTGTGTGCTGTGAATCAGAAAATTTCTGAAATTTTGTGGAATTTGTTTTGTTACTGGCATTCGGGTATGTCTCCAAAAATTCTGAAATTTTTACTGCATAAACTTAAGTGTCTTGTGAGAAATTTTGTTTTTGAATTTCTGCAATTGGAGTTCTGACGAGGGAGAAAGAAATGTTTCAAAATTACTACACAGAGAGATATTCTGGGAGGATCCTGCACCATAACCCATGGGTTTGATGATATTTTAGAACCTTCGATTTTTCCTAATTTTTTATTCATATTTTTTTCTTTTAATTCATTAAGTTGTGGCTATTTTAGTTTTAGAATTTTTCAATTCAGAATTAAAATGGGGGTTCTATAAGTTTTATAATTTTACCTATTTTACTAGAAAATTCTGAAACTTGTAACTGTTTGTGATCAGCTTTTGTATATGGTTTAAAGCTAGGATAAATGTTGTTTCTTGTTGGAAATTTTAGATTAAAGTGAGCTGTACTTGACAAGCTAATTGTATTGTTATAATCAACTAAGTAAATGCAATAATGCGACTAGTTTAGGACTTGGATTTAAATCAAACTCCATGCCCACTTTGTCTAAAACCAACTTTGATATTTATTTAGCATTTT